>WFKH01003881.1:72874239-72889166 GCA_016163765.1 Magallana hongkongensis
CCCCCCCCCCCCCCTTCCTCCTGGATTTTTTTGGACCCGCGCATTTAGTTAACTACTTTACTGAAAGCGGAAACTGGTCATGCGGCTGATGTGGGTCGATCATCAGAAGACGCATCCCCCCTTTTCTTTACTTGTAAATATTATACAAAGGCGAGGGAAAACAAAAATTAAACTTCTACAACTAGACCACTTTCATTCAATAAACAAAAATTAAACTTCTACAACTAGACCACTTTCATTCAATAAACACCCATCTTTTATTGTGGGGCGATGGGTTGTTAATTAACCAATGATATTTTAATATTGATTTTTAATTCAAAATATCATTTTTTCTAACAATAATTCGGTTGATTTTATGGTAATAACCTTGTAAGTTGAGAGAATTTGTGCCTGAATAATTGGTATATCATACTTACAATTAATATGTTCAAAGCAAATGATTGCAATATGAAAACATTGTGGATTGATTAATATAATTATTTGAGCGTGTTTATAATTATAGATTACACTGACATTGTATCTACGGTATGCCTATCTGTCTGTCTGTTTGCATATCTGTCTGTTTATCCGTCCGTATGACTGTTTGTCCGTTTATCTGTCCGTCCGTTTGATTTTTATACTCCATGCATGCAACATGCATCTACACTTTTAAGTGACCGTATCCCACACTTATTTGTAAACATATCTGCAGATAATACAATACTGTTTATGAAATATCTGATGTTGATTTTAATCTGAGGCAAAATACATTTATTACTGTAAAATGGCCTGAGTAAATACTGTTTCCGAGGTGTAAGACGAATGAACATTTTATATATTCTAAATCATTAAGAATATTTCCCTTGAATTTTCCCTTGATTTTACAGAGATACACATCTCCTTTACAGATATATTTTGAAAATACTAGTATTCAATTTGAATATATTGAATTTTCCAATAAACTCATTTATTCAATTTTATATTTAAAAAATCTCTGCCCGATTTTCTGAATATTTAGATTCCTACACTGTAATATGATAACGATGGTTAAAAGTGAACATTTAACATTTCGAACACAATGACTATGAATATATGTCGAAGTAATTTTGAACTCACAATGCAACCCACTTAATTAATCTTTTTCTGAAAGTATTTTTACCTCAATATCTCAAATCCTCGGATATCATGCAGCTTTTTTCGGTGACCGAGTTCCAGACCAGGAGGCTTGACTGTATTGTACTTCTCTATTTCTTGTCAATTCGAAATAAAGGCCCATGGACCAATCTGAGTCTTTAAACCAAGTATCTTGCTATTATATGTAACTAACTTGACTATAGATGTATTTGAAATATAATGCAATGGATATGTAGATTGCACATTTTCATTAAATATATGTGTGACTGTCACAGAATTCTTAATGAATTATTTTTTTGCTCCTTCAAACAATTATTTGTACTCAAAAGAAAACTGATAAGCATTTAATAAATTCATATACAATGTAAATTTATATAATATCGCTTTCTATGGTGGCTCATACTGGTATGAAGGTATCAACCATTAAAATATACAAAACCCACTTTAGATGATCGCTACCTTAAAAAATCGCATGACCCCCCCCCCCCCCCCAAAAAAAAAAATCACTTGTTACATGTATATATTTTCACGACTCTTCGAATCTCTTTAAAGTCATTTTTATAAAGGACTAATAAACTGTAAAAATACATCGTTACTTTCCATCAGATTGTAAGTTACACACGCAGAAGGAAGAATTTAATTCTTATCTATTTTACATTTATTTGGAGGTTTAGAACACAAGTACTTGTTGCTGTAATAAAGCTTACCATGTAGTATAATTATTACACTATAGGGTGAACTTTTTAGAAACAAGCCCCTGCGGTTTATATAGAAGTCTGACATCATGCAGTCTGTACGCGTGCAATCAGTTCCTTGTTTGCAATGTACAGTGATGTAGCTAGTTTCGATTGATCATGATATAACCAACACATCCAAATTATCTTCAAACTAGATTGCAGTCATTTTCCACATCGTCGGTGACCACGTGTGATTCACATCGATTCTCTCCATCATCACATCGGTTCTCTCCATCATCAGGGTTTGAGGAAACCGTGTGGACTCTAAACCGTGGTTTGCGACGACGCATTTTCCAATACAGCCTTCATAATTTTTATCAGAGTTTTTTCCCCATGTAAAACTGGACACTCAACCCTTCTCTGATACGATACTGTTATGGATTAAAATAAATATTGGCCATGGCTTGCTTCAGTGTCATTCACGGACGATAGCCCCAGATTTCTTGAAGCTAAGAATAATTTTTATACCCACTTTTGTGTGAATTGGACCCAGACCCAAATGTGGTCCAACTCCAAACCGCAGGGACTAACCTGAAATTCCTCAGACATAATGAAGATTGCTTTCATTTTATCAACTAAACAACTAATAGGCTCAATTACTTCAGGAATCTCTTCATGTATATAACAATCCACCCCTACCATCCAAAAAAAAAATAAATAAAAAATAAACAACTATTGAACCCTCTCTGAACCCTTCGGTTTTTGTATGACTAATCTTGTTTTGTGTAAAACTAGAGGTTTAAAATAAACAAAAATTCTAAATGTTAATGATACTTTTCAATTCTTAACTTTTGATTAATTTTATATCAATCTACAAAATATAGATTCCGCTTACGTCCATTTCTCACAATCTCCCCCACCCCATTAATACCTATCAAGGCCTCTTGCTGTCGTCAGGGTAAAAATGATCATACTAGTTATGGATCATGGTACAAACAAATTATTATCTATAACTATTAGCTTAATTCCCTAATAAACTAGACATCATTGAGATGATTTCCATCTCAAAGGACCCCACTGGAATATAGAACATAAGGATGAAAAACATTTGAGAGGGCATTGCTTTTGACTTTAACCTCTAGCTTGAGGTCACTGCAAACCCTACACCCACTGGCTGTACTTGGTTAAATCTAAGCAAGATCAGTCTATAAGGGGAGAGAAATTGGGTTCAAATATGTATTTCAGAGAGAAATGCTTTGACCTTCACTTTGACTAAGAAGCATGGTTCATGGTCACTGTAAAACCTTCACCCAAAAGCACTTTATTCAAAGTGTGATCCAGATAGGGCCATGTTAGGAGAATGGATAGTCCACACATGGATTTTTAACAAGTCTAATATGACCAAAACCTTTGACCTAGAAATTTAGGACAGGTCAAAGTCACTGCACACCCTTTGACTAAAGGCACTCTGTGGTTAAAGTAGGAGCCAGATTGGGCCAAGGGGAGAGATTCAGACAAACAATTCTGCTATGACCTTAACCTTTGACCTACAAACATGGTTCAAGGTCACTGACTACCCTTTACCCAAGGACACCCTGAGTGAAGTACAAGCCAGGTAGGCTATAGGGACACACAAACTTGTCTCTACATGACGCTCACAGAGACAGGCCCTAATAAACATGTTGTGGCCTCAATGTTCTTCGGAAAATTATATAATTTTTTATTTATTTCTGGGATGAACTGTGAATGTCATTCTGGCCCCATCCTGATATCACAGTTTATAAATGAACAAACTTGAATTTAAAATACTTTTCAAGACCAATATCTAAAAAGTTTAACGGGGAAAAAATATTCCAATTCAAAAGATTTTTAACCCTTTGTGTGCTGACTTGTTTTATGGCAACTTATGTCCCAGTACTGAGTTGTTTAGGAACATCAGCAAGTTTAGTAGCATATCGTATTTGACATGAAGTAATTTTAGTAATTGTTAACTTATGCTGTTGAAATTTGTCACAGACATTGTTTAATATCAGCTTTCTCTGACACAAATTAATCAAGGTGGATTTTAACATTTATGCCTATTTTTCGGTAACCATGGCAACATAAATTAAGTAAAATGAAGATTGTTTGATATTCAGTGTTTTATTATGGGGATAACATCAAATTTCCCATAATTAAATAATAAAAAACTAATACAAGTACTTTTGACCAATTAAATCAAGAAAATAAAAAGAATTGCTGACAAAATTATTAGAAATCAATTCAAAAAATTATTTCAATGCATGCATTAAATGAATGAATATCAAACATCAATTAATGTCAATAAATTATAAATTCCGATAAAATGTGGACATTTGAATAGTGACGTGAGTTCACTCCTGATTGGGTTGGCCTAATAGCCTTTTATAAGCTAGAACATAGTCTAGCTTGGTGTGGTATATCTCAAAACATGGTTCCATGCACAATGCCACATTGCATTGGCTACATTCATATAAAGTCTGCCTTCCTGGCCTTTTTCTTCCTTCCACTCGTCTGCACGCTTTACTGCATTCAAAACAGAGTCTGCAGACAGTCTTGGTCACAACAATTTTCCTTAAAAAATGGTGACCACTAAGCCTCTCCAGGGACTTGCAAGTTGCTAGTCTGCCTGCTACTTTTGTGTGGAACTCTATAATATTTTATGTTTTTATTATGGCCGGAACCAAGAGGCAAGGAGCCTGTAATTTTGGTAGCACACTTTTAGGTAATTAAAGCCAAAAGGTTACTTTTCATTTTAAATATTTCTTTTTGACCAAAGCCCATCTTTTGGCACTTAAATAAATGGCCAAGCAATATGTATGATAAAGCTGTATCATACAGATAAATTTATTAATTTATAACATATTATTTGTATGCATTTCAATGTGTTTGTAGGAAAACTGGTTTTATAAATAATGAAATGGCCTACCTATGTCATCGTTACATCCTTATACTAAATGATTATTTGTTTATACTCCATTATTTTGATGCTATTAAAACATATTTAACTTTAACACAATCTGAATCAAACACATGTTGCCCAGTCAAGCCATAGATTTTCATTGTATTGATATGCTCATTCCTCCTTTCCTACTACAGATGGTGCCGTGGCCTTCCTTGTTCAGGCAATATAAATATAATAAGTCTTGACGGGTGAACTTGTGTTGTGTCTTCAGGTTCTAAGACTTATTAAGAAGGGAGGAATGTAGTAGTTGGGGCTATATGATATGACCGTGGGTATTGGATAGCTCAATGGTAGAGCTCCTGACAAGAGTTGCAGGAGTCCCAGGTTCGATTCCTGGACCAGCCATAGATTTTAACGGTATTTATATGCTCATTCCTGCTTTCGTACTACATGTTAAATGTTACAACCAGAGTTGCTCAGGAGCTCATGGATCAGCTTTCTTCGTAAAAGCCTATGATTTCTTCACAATTTTTCTTGTAAAGGACATCAGTATTTTAAATGATGAGGGTCAAAATGTGAAAAAATACTTCTTTCCGCAATTTTAAAGTTTTCACTGTAAGCGAAGATCAATTCAAGAGTCCTAGTTACATTCTACTTTCCACATGCATGATTGGAAAGTGATTACAATTCATGCATTTTAAAATTGCTTATCAGTAAACTGTATTTTTGGTAAAGTTTGGTTTCTGTTGAAAACATTTTAGATCAAAAGAGCACAAAAAAAAATGTTTATAGCAAATGGAAAATAGGAAAGTAGAATGCTGCAATGACTATCTGAAAATAGTTTGGAAACCTCTAAGGGTATCCCATGTCAATTAGGAAGGACTGTGCCAGTAGCACCCATTACAAGACACCATGGATCCATGAATAGTTGTGGACTTGAATAATAATTGTCACAGTATAGAATGTGTCCAAAAGTAGGGGTACTTAAGATTTCCCTGTGTACAACTTCATTTTCAAACAGTACCCATTTTCCACATCACAAAGTATGAAAGCATTAAGCCCATACTTGTCTGGCTTATCTGGACTGTACACTCGGAAATGCAGATTTCATCTCCAAGGGACCATGCCTTTATCTATGCATACATTTTGATGGGGCTGATGCACTGTGTCAAACCTTGGAAGAATCAAGCAAGCAAAAATATATTCATGGAATCAGTATCTCTTTCAGTAACCAAATTCTTCTGATATGACCATTTTTAAAGTATATCTTTAAGAAACAAAATAACACCCTCTGCAAAATTGAATTTTGATTGTGATGTGACCATGACTTGATCAGTAACTCGGATTAGGGACATGATACATCCTCGGGTCAAGTTTGACCACAGGGTTTTGAACAAGTGACCTTTTGGTTACTGATATAATACTTTTGACCACTTAGCTACATGTATGTGCTCCACAACTTAACATTTGATGTTTCTTACAAGGATTTATAATGGGTAAATATTACATTATTTATCCATCTTTATCTACCAGTGCGATGGACTGGTGTCCCATCCAGGGGGAGCCAATGACTCTCATCCGCTTAGCACCAAGGAAACCGGGGATAAGCACCGGCCTTATGCGCCTTCATGGCACAGAGAAGGATTTAACTTATCTATCAGTAGGGCACAAACATACAAGTGTTTGATTATTTAAATATCAAGCAAAAAATAGTGGTAGCAGAAACTTAGGACATAATAAAGAACTGGTCTGCACAAATCATGTCCTTTGACAAATATACAGGCAGACAAGGTGATTCTAAAATACCCCAAATTTCATTTCCCCACATGGCATGTATTCGGAGTTGTCATTGAGATGAAAAAACAGTCATCAAAGACAAAAACCTGTCCCTTGGCATGATGCTTGGAAAAAAGGGTGTTGCAGTCAGTGGATCTGTTGTCCAGTACTCCTTGATGTCTTATAGTTGATGCAGAAGTCCCATCAGCATGAGAAGTGATATGAATTGCTTCATTTCTGAGGAATTTGTTTCATACCATTTGTGAAACCTACTACCGGTACATGGTTTGTGTGCGGCGACCCAACATATTGGGTACGGAATAGCCGACGTTAATGTATATACCTTTCACCCAGTTTTTATCATTTCCTTAATATCTCCACTTGGTGGCCATGACTATGTTTCACAAAAGAACTTACAACAAATCGTGAAGTTTTCCAGTCCAATGGCATGATCCTCAACGCGCAATATGTATACAAAACTTTCATTAAGTATGTTTTAATGATACATCTATTGAGTTCAGTCATTAGGTAGTACACATGTATAAGTAATCAAAAGTTTGGCATAAGCCGCAAGTTTTTTAGTAAAACGCAGCCCTGGCCCTTTTACTTAAATTAATTAAAAATCTTTTTATTTGATGAACAGGCATGCTCAGTGATGTATGCCTTGTGACCGGCTCAGCAGTTCTATAGAAGATGTCAACACTCTAGAGGCCTTGGATATAGGCAGAAAGATTGACTATTTTTACTTTTGGTTCAGGTGAGCCAAATTTCAGATTTCTGTGCCATTAATTGCTTTAACTGGAATGGACTGCATGTAAAAACTAACATCCCAACATCTACACTGTTAGCTTTTGTATTAAAAAATGCAACCACTTTTAAAATACTGAAGTTCCCCAGTACACTCCCTTGCATCAATATGGCCGAGTATCAACATTATTTTATGATTAAATAACATAACATCAAACAATGAAAACAAACTTGTTTTGCTTTTCATTATAACAATCTATACATTTATCTTAACAATTTACAACATAAACATCAATTTGCCAATAAAAATAGAAGCATGAAAATAAAACATGAGACTCCTTTCCCCATCAAAATAAACAAACAGCAGGTTTGTAAAGTAAACAAACTAGTATATACATGTAAAATAAACAAACAAAATGTATATTCATGTACATAAAATAATCTAACAGCATGTAAAAAAAAACCCTAATAAAACAAAAATGAAATTTGTTCAGCAAGAAGCACAGAATTCTATGCCTTTTTTCCGTAGATGCATCAACAAAAATATTTAAATGAAAAATTACAGAAATAAAAACAAAATCAACTTAATACTTGAACATTGCTTTGATGCCTTTAATAATATTTTTGAAATTCCCTGGACAGCTATAAAAAAAAAAGTAAAAAAACAGATTCATAAATAAAAAGCCATTAATTTTACAAACGATGATTAAATCTGACTGCACTGATGGCATTAATGTAAATGTTGTTAGTAAAAGTAATCCTCCCTAAAAAAAAAATTCCACAGAATTTAAATTTCTATTTAGAGAAATGCTCAAATAATATCACAAAAAAATTGATTCATATTGAAAAACTTGAACAACAAAAGAAAAAGAAATCAAGAAAAAAACCCAAACAATTTACACCATTTTATACATGATGGTGATGGACACAAGCACAATTAGCACCCCCATAGTAGCCCAGGAATCTGACCAATGGCAAGACAGAGACTGCTCCGACACTGACCCACAGGTTCCTGGGAGGGCGCCTTTTGATTTGAACAGACAATTACCAGAGTTATGGACTATATGTTTTTGGCAGTGAACAAAACAATTCTTGAATTGAAAACAAAATTATCATTTAAAATCAAATAGGGGGTATTAATTATCATTGAACACTAATTGGAGAAATAAACTTAAAATCTGAATTCAGTACTAATTGCACCAAAATTCTGCACCAAATGACATTGCTAAGTATTCTTCAACAATACACACACTGTAGAAGTATTCTAAGTTCTTTTATACAGAGAACTTTTTGTCTCTAGTCTGTGACTTAAGAAACCTTATTACACATGTACATGTATCTTTAATAAAACTTGAAAATACCACAAAATTAAGGAGCGGACATGCAATTCTTGTCAAAACAACCATTCAGATCCAAACTTTATTTGAGTGAGGGGTGGGGGTGGGGGTTTGGTGACAATGCTGGCCGCCATAGCATGCACGACGTAATAATAATTACCTGTATGTATACATTTCTGCCATTTCTACAGATAATAAAGGGGTAGGGGATACAGTTGTGATAATACACATCGCATTGTAATCTATTTACAATGCATTAAACATACATGATATATCAGTAATCATTTATGTATAATTTCAAAAATTTGAAACACTACTCCCCCACCCCAAAAAACTTGAAAAAAAAAAATGTAAGGGGAATAAAAACAAAAAGTACATACAACATCCTCCCACCTACCGTAAAAAGAAAATGTAAAACAAAACAAAAACTAAAGATATCCAGAACAGTACAACATAAACTCGTACTGTATACGTGGAGAGTACTGTGGAATCATTAGATTTCGTGGAGGCTCAATTTTCGTGGAATTCATGGGTACATCCCTTCCACGAATTAACATCCTCCACGAATTAATAATTTAGGGTTATAAAGTCATACGTCCTATTTAGATATAAGATAAAACACAAAATTATGTCCCCACGAACCTGTAAAATTTAAGCAATCCACGAAAATTGGCCCCCACGAATTTTAATGATTCCACAGTATACACATAATATACATGTATTACACAGTCTGTTTACATGTGAGACCTCCCTCTATCCAGTGTGTCTAGAGCTAAGTGCCAGGATATTGTACTATGTACGTGATAAAATTTAGACATGCACTTGTCAACCAACTTTAATGGTTGATTCATCTTCAGTTTCAATATCTTGTAAGGGGAGTAACTCCATTTTCTATTTTGACTTGCTACAAGTACAAGAAATGTAGCTTTTCCCATCAAATCATTGGTATATTTTAAATTAAAACAATATTTCATACAGAACTTTGAAGGTACAGTTATGTATTGAAAAAATAGTATTCCCAGTGTTTGTCTCTTCATTAGAGTAAGCATAAGATAAAAGTCTGATCCATTGATTTCATCACAAAGATGCTGAACTTTTGCTTTCACAATAATACAAAAATCTTGTCTACATCAAGAAAATTTTCAGCGTGAAAAAAAATAAAGACTATTAAATTGTTTTGGCCGGAAATCCACTCCTTGGATTTTAACATTACGAGACATAAGTGGTTAGATTGTCTATTCACACAGGATGCTGAGGCATATATAGCTTTGGTTTAGCTAGCTTGGGAACATGTTAGGATATGACTTAATTAACAGAACTAGTTTTTATCATTGGAATTTTGAAAGCTTACATATTTTGGCATGTCTGCTATGGCACGTCTTAATACCTACACACAGTTTTACATCAAAAGCAAACATCTATTACTAAGGTAAAAAAATTTTTAATGAACTGGTTCTCAGGCTAAATTTTTCAAAATATTAATGCGACAGGCAGGTATTTTAATTTTTTTTATTTTTTGCGGTGGGGCTTGAGAACCGATACATTTATTTTTTTTGCCTATTGAAGGTTTCTACTTTTTCTGAACATGCAGAGCTGAGTAAGGTTTCTATAACAGGAAGACGTGATTTGTGGTGCTAATACATCAAACTAAAACAAACATAATCTAATTGCCTCCAAGGATCACAACATTTCTTAAGCAACATGAGGCGAGAACAATCTTGATGTTTGTAGAAAGCAATATGATAGGGAACAATCTTGTGTCTTTTGCAGTTTTTGAAAGACTTTAAGACAGAGCGCTAACTTGTCTGGTCTTCTTCGTGATCCTTGGGCCGGGGACCAATACACTTCACAACTTGTATTCAATGTCTCAATATTGCACTTAATGGTCTATGAGATATAACTCTCACAACGGAATGTTTCTAATACTGCAAGCAACTAAAAAAAATGTTAAAGCACCTCCAAATTCATGGGTATTGGTTACAGGTAAAACACACAATGAAACGCCTACGTTTATGTTGCTTAAAACATAACATTACAAAAACATTAATTTCTAAACAAGTACAGCTTTTATGATAAAATGCACTATCAAACGTAAAAAATACTGACACATATTGGATGGCATACATAGTGTAAGTTTAATTTCAATTATGCACCCTTTAGTTTCATTTGGGACTTTTATCAATGTATATAGTTGTCTAATCATCTCCATGCTAGTTACATAGCAAAACTTCCCCCAGCTACGTGGACGATTTCCCCTAGAAGGACTGATTTCCCCCAGCTACGTGGCTGATTTCCCCTGGGAACACGCCTTCTGTATCTTCTGCACCAACTGCTTACATAGCGGAGGAAACGGTGTGCCATCCCTCAGGTGTAAAATGGCCTTCTGTATGAAGTTATACGTGTGGTTCAAAGTCCGGGGGTACTGCATGTTAAACACCCAGTATGCCGAAAACAGCGTACCCAGCGCGATCGTAAACTCCTCAAACTCCTGCACCACTTCTTCCTCTATGATCAGCACAAACTCATCACTCTTGAATATCGAGCCCTTGGAGATGAGGATGGGGACAATTTTCCCCCGGGGATCCACTTCTTCCTCCGGCCCCACTTCCCTCACCATCTCCACCAGGTTCTCCTTCAGTAGCAGGGGAATCAAGCACAGAGCGGTCACCATGTCCCAGTACTGCTTCAGGGCGAGGTTCTGCTGTCTGACGGACTCAGCCTGTTTGAGTAGACCCCCGGAGCCCGGAGTCTGTCGCCCCAGGCTGATTACAGTGGATGCGTACTTCACACAGTACTCTTGTATCAGGTGATCAATGTCCAGCCCCGTGATTCTCTGGAACTCTGCCAACATTTGTCTCCCTTTAAACAGCTGTGGGAAATGTTCTCGTAGAATTAAAATGGTTGGCATTTCCTCCGTCACAAATGCACGCCTGCCTTCGAACGTGTCGTCTAAATACCTCTGCATCTCTTCTTCCGTCTGTTCCTTTGTGGAGGCGGAGTCGCCTTTTTCGGAGACTTTTGGCTTTTTCTCCTGTGGGGCAAGTAGCTCAGACTTGGCGACTTCCTTAGCGACTTGAGTGGAGGATCCAGGGACGACCTCCGCGGTCATCATGGCCGCTTTACGCTTTGGTTTTTGTGACATGTTTCACTCTGTAAATCCCTGTTATAATAAATAAAGAATTTAATTTAATTCCACTAATCTTATCACATTGAATACCGGGTACTTTTTATTTCTTTATTCTTAGCTTCAGTTGTTATAAACAACATTTTGTCACTAACCTTATACAAAATCTGCCATTTTAATAAGCATTATCGGTAAGTCAAAATAGTAAGCATGACAGATAACCATCAAACGACCCTCAGTGCAGTGATGATATCTATCTAAAGCAATGACCAACCTGTGAGGGACATATCTGATATAACAGTGCTTCTGATTGGCCAATTCAAATAGAAATCACAAACTGAGGCGGAGTTATTCAAACAGCTTGTATTTTTTCTGAGTCAGAAATAAATAAAAAGAGACAAGATATCCTTGATATGCAATGAACTAAAAATTTATAATGCAGGAGAGTTATGTCTCTTTTTAATAAAAAAAAAAATCTGCTCTCTGCCCAATGGTCACTCCGTTTACAAATAGGCATAAAATTGTACAAATTTCTAATGCAAAATAATGCGAGAAAAATAGTCATTCATTATGTACTCATGTGGGATAGTGAAATTCCACCTCGGGGCCAAGACTCACAGTCTAGGACTCAGCAGAGCTTCGTACTAGACTGTGAATCTTGTCCCTGAGGTGAAATTTCACTATCCCACACGAGTACATAATGAATGATTCTATTATAGTCTGTTCCAGGTTACTGTTTTTCGTTTTTCTTTTTGATGAATTTTAACGAGAATACACATGCCTGTCAAAGAAGTACAAATTGAAATTGATACAAGGGAAAAAATCCAAGATTTCTTCATTGACATTTTGTCTATTTTTACCCAGAGAAATTAACATGAACGAAAAAAAATTTCTTACAGAGATTTATAATGGGAAATGTTTACTTCTCTTCTCCATTTGGTAGTACTCAGGACACCTCGCACTATTTTTCATCGTTATCATCCGAGTACTTCTCATGTCATTTGCAATGCAAAATCTCTGTAGACTTTCTATTTTTGGTTGTGTATTGAAACCTGGACGGTAAAGGGGGTGTTTTAAAACAGAAAAACTGGACTTGTTCATTCTAGTGAATGAACGTTGTTTGGGCACAAAGGTGTTTATAATTATCGGAATATCAAGCAAAAAGTGGTTGAAGCAGAAACCTGGGACAAAGTATAATTATATAATCTTTATAAACATAGGTAAAAGAAGTTTTAAAAAGCATTTTTCATTTTTGATTCACAGACTGAAAAATTTACATTAAAAAATAAAAATTAAATGGATTAAAAAATTCTCAGATGTATAAAACCCACGTACTCTGACGTGAAATGCCTTAGCTTGTGTTTTTGTTTTGTTTACATCCTTTAACCTAAATTAAAGCCCCCCCCCCCCCATTTATTGATTTATTTTAGTTCGTGATTATTGCAAATAAGCACACAACAGAGGCAGGATGGAGCCAAAAAGGTTTAGAAATGACTATAAAGCAGCATATCTGTCAAGACATCAAATGGACCACGCCGTTTACCTGTTAAAGTGTTATGATTGAAAATGACAGCGGGTATTTAAATATTTTGATGATTTGTTTCTGCGATATACCCCAGCATCGAACTGTCGATTGTCACTGAATCTAGTCATAAAAACCGAAAATAAAACCACACACCTTTCAGTCACAGCTTTCCAGGTCGTGAAATTGCATCTGACGCAGTTGTCATCTCATTCAACTTCGGCCATCTTCCCTAAATTTTCATCTTTATGCTCCGACACACGTGGGTGAATTCCTCGGTTTCAAATGTTGAAAATATTATAACCCGGATAAAAACGGAGAAATCTTTACTTTTCTAATAGGGTCCATCAAATATTATTCAATTTATTTAGTTCAACACTTTACCCACGTTTATTTAAATTCTGTCACACAAAAAACAGAAAGAGAAATTTCAAAAATCAAAGTACTGGAATTACTGTACTGAGAAGAGGAAAAAAAAAATCAAAGTACTGGAATTACTCAGAGACATATATAACATTTTATGTTATTTATGTCTCTGAATTACTGTACTGAGAAGAGAAAAAATTCACAGCATTATTGTGTAAAAAATGCAATCGCTTAAAGATTTTAATGTTACATTGTCAATTTATTATATCAATTTAAATATGCACATGCTTTTTTTTTTTTACAACTTAACAAGGGAATCGTATTTTGAACGAACGCCCTGACTCCATGTGGGTACTTACATTGTATGCCTACCTACGTATATAAGTACATGTATACCAGTTATTGTGTAAAGTTACACAAGATTTCTCTGTGCTCTCTTGATATAAGATTTCATATGCATAATTCTGTAAAGAAATAAAATGTTCATTCATTGACAAATAAACAATTTATGCTTTCTTTGGTTGTTCATGCAAATATGCACCGAAGATTGCAGAAAAAATACTAAATGTGATATATAATTATAGTATTTTACGACTGTGCTATTTTTTTCTACGATTATTGGTAGCTATAAATGTCTCGTATAAACCAGCAGAGAAAGAGTTTTACTGTTTTCATCTTCATCTTCCTTTGAACTATCCTAAATGAATATATAGACTAAGTAAAAGTGCGTAAATTATCTTTTCTGTTGATTAACCATACATGCATTGCAAATCTGAACAGGATCAAGTAAGGCATTTTCCAGTGTAAACACCAAGTGGAGATATTTAAAATTTAAAATGTACATATTGTCACTTCATGAACTGAACACGGCTAAATAATGTGTTCGTGGGCCAATCTGATATATTTCAGAACTGCGATCCGCTCCGACAAATTCGATGTCACTCTGTGTAGCGACATCAAAGTCGGAGCGGATCAAAGATCATAATCATGTAGATTGGTTTGTTGGCAGTTTCATCTGCAGATGCCATATGCTGTCGATGCTTTAATTCTTTGATATGACAAAAAAAATTTATGGATTATCAATTGAAGAATTTCATAAATTTTGTGAGTAGATTGAGGTTGGACACTGGGTAGGGGGAGCTAACTTCTGCCTTTCGGGTTCTGGCTGTTCCAGTTCAAAATTGACGTCAACATAGTTGCGTGGTCTGTTGAAGATTAGCTAGGCACATTCTGAGGAAATGTTGGAAAAGTAGAGTAGCAGGCTGAGGTGAAGGATGAGGTATAGGATCATGCTAAGTTGTAGGATGAGGTATAGGATCATGCTGAGTTGTAGGAAGAGTTA
>WFKH01003881.1:72889176-72900447 GCA_016163765.1 Magallana hongkongensis
GATGAGGTATAGGATCATGCTGAGTTGTAGGATGAGGTATAGGATCATACTGAGTTGTAGGAAGAGTTATAGGATCATGCTGGGTTGCAAGATGAGATATAGGATCATGCCGAGTTGCAGGAAAAGGATGAGGTATAGGATCATGCTGAGTTGTAGGATGAGGAATAGGTATAGGATCATGCTGAGTTGTAGGATGAGTAATAGGTATAGGATCATGCTGAGTTGTAGGATGAGGAATAGGATCATACTGAGTTGTAAGACGAGGATGAGGATATTTTGCTTTTACAGCTTTCGCCATTATGGTCTTGAAAACCACCGTATCTGTGGTTGTTTATCCCAAAAAATATACAGATATATATAGTCTAAACCTTAATTCAGGCAAGTATAGACTGAAATTGCAGACTGACCGCCTCAACATCTTTTCTGCATCTTTCCTGCAATCTTATCATTAAGATTATTAAGTTCCCGTTTATGTGTCATTACGTAAATTTTCAAATTTACTGGATGGTATTTACAATATTACACGTGTGTCAAGGGAATACTGTGTAACAGTGCAACATCCACGTTAGGTATTGCATTGGTTAAATAGAGACTTCGTCTAAATATTCTCTGTTCCAAGATATCTATGTGGCATGCGCATTTATCAGGATTGAAACGACATTTTTTTTCGCTAGAAGGAAGATACTCCTTTAAAACGCCCCCTATCTTGCCAGGTTGAAATAAAAAAGTACGCGGGGACTAAATGCATTGCAAGTAACCCGGATGATAGTTCTTCTTTGTTCTTAGAGACTTTCGAATAAAAAAAAAACCATGCGCCAATCCAAAAACATTTGCAAGTAGGGGGAGGGGGTTTCGAGGCCTATTCTCTGTAAATTTACTATGTGAGTTTAATAAATTTAAATTTTCAAGGAGGGGGGGGGGGGGGCCCCCCCCCCCCCCCCCCCCCCCCGACATGTAAAAGATGTCAGATTTACCCCCATTATAAATCTTATGATATCATACGCATGCCTAGTTGTTGCGGCGTCCCTTTGACGCCGATGTATTTAAAGAAGTTGGGTAGATAAGGCGTGTAAAATGCCTATACACGGACGGATAAGATACTGAAAAATTAAAATATCAATAAATGTAATATTTTAAAAAAAAAATTATTCAAAACAATATATATTAACATATCATCGATTTTTAACCTTTAAATATGTTCAATACTTGGAATATGTTGACTCACACAGGCGTATACGTATCAAAACCTCCAAATAGAGTCATTGTTTAGAACATCAAGGCCTTTTCTTTTATAGACTGCGTCTGTGCTCCATATTTTTCTCATAGTCTAAATAGGGTCTAATAGAAAACAAACCGATTTCAATCACCAAAAACGTGGAGAGATGGCCCACTATACATTAAAAATATCATTTTGTATCCCAACAACTGAACGTTTTGAAAAAAACAATACAAAGTCCGTAAATTCGTGGCCAAAGGCACACATAGTACTTAAACAGCCTACTTTGTTGTATCTGAAATGGCTCAGTGGGTAGAGCACCAAACATAAGATAACCTTATGTAACTAAGGTTTTTATGTTGTGGGTTCGATACCACCAAAATTTTAGGCAATATTTTTTTTATCGTTTGTTAAATTTATTAAAAACTGAATATAGTTAAAATTGTGCTTTTGCAAACTTGTATAGATTCAATTGGAAAAAATAAATTCAAAATTGTATTTCACGACTTAACCGAATGGGCATTTGCGCTATCTTATCCCCCCACCCCCATCTTCTTTAAATGAAAATTGTTTACATAATAAACTGATTTAAAAACCTAATAAATAATATAAGAACAGGTGGCTTATCCAAAAAAAAATATATAATCCCTCAAATGAGAGGAATTTACTGTTGTAAAAATGCAATCATGTTTTTAAACTCTGATTGTATGATATACGTAGCGACGTCAATGGTAACATCAAACATACAAAGGAAGACCGATCAGTGATCAAATGTTTTAATCTTTGAAAATACAGATCTGATGTTGAAGTCAAGGAAAGCTGTTACAAATTTCAACATTAAATAGAAATCAATTAATATTAAGTCAACATATAACTAATTATGTACATTTGTATTAGTTAAAACTTCGGTCATATCGAATCAATTCTCTTTTAAATTTGCTCATCAGTACTATTTCTAAATAGGTTATCCAGGTGGCGCGTCTATCTGCGGGGGCATACAGTGTTTGGTACTATCCATCTGCATCTATCTCCTCCACGGAACGACCGGCGGCGGGTACAGTATCCCTGTCTAAACCGGCAGTCGTACTCGTTCTCTGTGATCACGCACTTGTCCCCAGGGGGCACTGTGCTCCCTTGGAGTGGCTGTTGTGGTAAGTTAATCTCAATCTGAAATAAAAAAAAAATAAAATAAAATGATGTATGAAAGCTGTGTAGATGTAATTTTGTCTGATAACATGGGGTCTTGGTGACGTAAAAAATAAATGGTGTCCGAAAACATTGTATTTATTTAGAGTCTACATTGAAACCTTTTACAACAGGATCGATGGTCTTACCTCACAAGAGCAATCGTAATTAGCTATGCTGTTAAACTGGGTCGGGTTAAAATCGTGATGTTCATTAATTTCATAACGTGGTGCTTCATCAGGGAACTCAGTACGACTGACTGAAAAGGAAAGACAACTCTGTCAATAGCAAAAGCTCGGTGAATGAGTACTTTCATTCGTCAGAGACAGATGGCTCGTGAATCATATCAATAGTTCAGATCATTTTGAAACAAAAGATGTTAGATTTTTGTGATATGCGAAGCTTTCAGGATACCTTTCATTAAATAACCAAAATCATTAGAAGCGTGAATATAAACCATACTCCTTATGGTTTTACCCTTGTTGTTTCTGTAAACAACCGAATTACTGCTCATATATAGTGGCCACCTTCCTCTAAGCGGTGGTTTAGAGCCGTTTTAGCAAGAGCTTGGACTTTGAGCAGTACATGACTAGCTCCGATTTGATGAAGGCGGGGTCTATCCATGGTAACTGTCTAGTCATTGGCTAATGGATATGAATACATTGAACGACACTTGTCCGATTTCATCCAGGGCTGTATATTTCAGTTGAAACAGCGTCAATTTCACACAACAGAGCAGATCTTGAGAAAAAAAAACTTCCCGATTTTGACAGTCTATTGTATGAGTATTAATGAGCTTCTCTTAGCGAATTAGAAGAAAGGATGTCAGATTGTTTTAATGAGCTAACTAGGTATTTACATCCCACCGACAGTCCAAGCTCTTGTCAAAATGGCTCTGATCCTTATTTACCGTATATGATATATGACCCTGGAGACGGTTTAGTCGGTGGGGTCCACATGAGTTTGCAGCTCCCCTACCATAGATAGTGAGCAGTTGTCCGGGTATAGCTATCCGACCCTAGGGGAACAAAGTAATATGCATTAGAAGTATTTCGAAACAGATCTTCCGTATGAAAAACATATAACTAAGGACAGTTAGGGCCGAAAACTGTCTGATATTCTCTTTTTTTTTCTCATACAGAAGTGTAATAGGCTTAAATCATATTTAAAACACTGCCGTTAAATTTCATTAATTGAAATGTTGATGTACCCGAGGGAGTTCGATTTTTAAGGAGGCTGGGTGGTCAACAAATTGACCATCAGATCGGTCTTAAAGTTTCACATATGATTTTAAGGGCCATAAATTAACTATATAAGTCAAGAAAAATCCAAACTTTAGACTACAGAGTTGAGATTTTTCTATATCTTTAAAGAGAGCTATTGTTGGAGAAAAATAGCTTTAAAATGACCACGGCTACCGTAGCCCTCTTAAGAATGTCAGTACTGCAATAAGTCTGATTCAAAGCGAAATACCAAACATATGCTTTATAAAGCTAACTATTAGCGGACTACAAAAGGTGAGTTTAAAACCGCAAAAACGATGGTAGTGTTTTAATCAATGGCACTGTGTATTATTTTACAAAAACAATGAAGGTGAGAAAAGAAAGAATATACATTAGATAAAAAAGATTTTAAAAAACCCAATTTTATCCCACCTTTAGATTTGAAGTTAGCTGAATCAGGAAAACAGACTCTATCTCTCTCTCTGTGGACTGTAGAACGAATCCCGTGAACGCTGAGAAAAACCCCCCAAAATTAATCTATGTACTTTCATAGATAAATAACATTCAAAAAATTATGTATAGGTGTAACGAATATAGATAGAATAATAAAAGAATGAAATAATATTGGTCTAATTCTCACCAAATTCGGACCGGCAAAATCTGTTTTGGTCATGATGTATAAAAGGCCAACATCCGAAAGCAAAACTCGTCAAATTTAGTCCAAGCAAAATAGCGAGAAGCAACATTATGCCATCCACTCACCCAACTTTTTATTCTACGAAATGACCGATGGTTTTATATGTACACTTGCGATAAGAATTCATTTTTCGAAATAGCTAGATAATCATCAGAATTTTGAGATACGAGTTTTTGACAAGTGCGGTGCATGTTTTATAGTCAATGGTTCCTCATTGTGACGTCAGAGAGACGCACCGCTCCAGGTACGGAGGCTCGAACCCCTTTACCTTTATGTAGAAGGTCTCCGCGGAACCACTCAGCCGAGCAGTTCGTCGAATACTAGTAACTGTTTGTAATATTTACAACTACAAGGCTTATTAAATTTGTCTATATGAAAGGCAGATTTATCGTACAAATAAAAAAATTCCGGATAATTTAGAGTTATCGAACATTGCTGAGGATAGGAGCTGGGCGGTCACGGCAATTTGTTGACTATTTTAAATACTTATCTATTTTTGTTAAAGAGCTTTGTATACAAATATAGGAAAATGTTCAAATTTTAGACAGTTAGTATTATAATGTTCTTTTTACCACACGGAATTTATCCAATCTAATTAAAATGAGATCTTTGATCCGCTCCTTATAGATCGCTACACAAAGAAGCGATCTAATAGCAGATCTAATTTTAATTTGATTGGAATTTATCCACACGAAATTAATCAAAATGAAAACGTGTTTCTTATCACCTATGTAATAAGTAATGATATTATATTTTCTTCTTATCAAATTCTGCTATTTATTGAACAAGAGCCCACATCGCTCACCTGAACAACAGTTCCTTGCATCATTATATTGCAGTTTTTAATAGTTTCACCATATATTTTTAAATTAAATTTTATCCCCCCCAAAGGCCCTATAATAGTCAGGGGTCACAATTTAAACAATATTCTAAACAGTTATCTCACAAATTATAGCATTCTAGTTCTTGAAAAGAAGGTTTTTATACGTTTTCCCCATTCTGTGGACCCTTCTTGTTGCCCTATTATTAGTGTTGGGGTCACGCTTTTGACAATTTAGAATGTGAAGTTTTTAAGGATGCTTGCATTGTAATATCACAAATTGTAGCAATGTAGTTCTAAAGAAGAGGACTTTTAAACATTTTCCCTATTTATATATTTCTATGTTTAACTTTAAACTCCTCTTAGGGCCCCAGTAATGGTCCAGGGGTCACGATTTGAACAATTCAGAATTGTCTCTATATTTTCAAGCTTTGGTGTAAATATTGGCGTTTCTGGTGCAGTGGTTATTGAGGAGAAGAATTTTACTGTTTTGCAATTATCTTCCTTTTTATTAAAATCTTTATAGTTTCCTTCCGATAAGAATGCTTTATATCATACATGATGAACCTCAACTGAAAGGTCTGGGAAGGTGACTGAATGACACACCTAGGTAAATAAAGTAGGCAATTGCAAGTACTGTAATTTTTGTATAAAGTTACATTGTATCAATTATTTAATTTTTGAAATCACAAAAAATGATTATGATACAATTGATTTCTAGATTTGTTTTCTTTTTTTGAGAATGGTGATATTAATTATTCATAAATTTCCTTCCCGGCTTCCATAGAGCACGGATCACGTGTCAGCACGTTTTTTTAAGTAAATTGCGCACAATCGCAAACATTACATAACATTTTTTAAAGTACAGGTAATGAATTTTGTGTTTTATTTGTTGAGCTACACGTGTATAGATTTTAGTTCGGTTAACGCCTCTAAATAAAGAGTTAGCTAATGTTTATCTACCAACACAATAAAACTATCCACAACTCTTAGGTTAAGTTACTGTAATCCTCATTGTAATTTGTTTTGTAACTTATAAATCTGGTGTTACACAATACAAACAAATAAATAAATAAATAAATAAATAAATAAATAAATAAATAAATGAAAATCAGCAATTGATTATTGAAGGACTACACTTTAATTCCATCAAAAACAAGATGGTGACAAACTGGCGAAGGGAACAGGGATTCTTCTATGCATTAAGGTTCTTCACAGGATTAACAATGCCTTTTATGAAATACATGCATTTACAGAAAAAAAGATTTATGTATATTTAATTATGTTTTTTTTTTTAAATTGTACAGATGATTAGTTAACCATTTTGACTAGTTCGGTCTTTGTTTTGACTAAAGACCTATTAAATAGTTGCCATATCTAAAAATACCCATGTGTGAAGGTATCAAAGTATGAACTAAAACATACTGTTGATTCTTCGAACAACTGTTGCAAAAGGAATATGATTGTTTTCAGGTTTCGTTTTCATTTTGAATTTATATGCAATAAATCGTATAAAATTTGTTACTATGTGACCACCCCCATCCAACAGCAAACCACCAATTTAGCTCCGCTGAAGTAAAATGTATAAATTTCTCATTTTTGGTTTTATATCACATAAATGATTAAAGAAATATTTCCACAATATTTAATATAGTCCTGCAGGTTTTGAATCTTCCACTGGGTTGCATGCTGACTGGCGTTTTTCATACTAATTGTTAGACCATAATTAATCACCTAATTGTCTACGGACTTTTCCGTTTTTTCCCCGATTACGACAAAGAGCACACGGCGGGTGTGACCGGTCAGCAGAAGATGCTCACTCCTCCATGGCACCTGATCCTACCTCTATCTTTTTAGAGGTCGGTGTTGCTCTGCTTTGAATTTGTATTTCGTTTTATGGATTTTTGAGAGGGTTGACAGTTTGTTATTTTCATTTTCCCCTGAACAGTTACAAATCTAATACAAATAATCAAACATGGTTAAATCATTTGCGATACAGTTCAAATGGCTTTTAATTCATCACTGAGTCAAATTGCAAGGTAAAGAAGCAAGTATTTTTATTAAACCTAGATGCAATCTGTTTTTTTGTCTCACAAGGATGCTTTCCGCACAGAAAAGAAATAAAACCGCCAACACGTTGAATTTTAATATAAAATGATTTAATGCAAACACTTTCATCATTAAACGTTAAACTAAGGATATCAAGCTATTTTACAAAGCAAGTTTTCCTAAATTAGATTAATATGTTTTTAATGAAAATAAACAATCAAAATGATAATCTTGCAATATCCCACCGATTGTTTCTTAGGCAAAATAATTTCACAATTGCCACCCATATGTCATAAATACCGGTATCTTGTATATTAATATTATAAACTTTAATGTCTATTAAAGACTCAGGATATGAAGATAAATAACATGATCGTCATTACACAAGAACAAATTACGAAGCGTGTATTATAATTAAACAATATTTACATTGTCAAACATGCTTTTGTATTTTTCAAATTAGTCGCCTATATCAAAACATTAAGGATAATACAAAAGTTATTCTTTTTTATATATGCGTATCTGAGTATTTATAATAACACCTAAAGTTTGGCAGCTGACGTTTGATATGTATTTCTTGTTTAACACAATACAAAATTTCAATGATAGTTAAGAAAATAAAGATCAATCATTGCGTCATGTTTATATCTGTATCTCGAAAGCCTTCCAATAATGAGCGCAAATCATTACTTTTAAGTACTTAATTATAAACAACAGAATATCATGCAATATAAGTCCTAAAACAAGAACTTTAAACAAATGGCTTTTCGATTAAAATTAGTGAAGTTTCATTTTTTAAAACCTTTTTGAAATGATTCTTTGAAAAATTATTAAAAAAAATAACAAATGGCTGTTTAATTTAAATAGTTGAATCTTGTTGATATATTTTTCTTAAATTAACAACCTTTTTCGATAAATATTTATATTTTTTAAAAACTATGTTTATTATAACGTTTATTTATGAGTCTTTATTTATCAGCAAAGCAGTTTTGAAAATTTGTTTTTGAACATACATGAATGTTAAGAACTTCTAAAAGGTTTAAAAATAATTACATATGTCCATACGCCTCAACTTCACACAAACTCATCAGAAAACTTCTTTTTATTTTCTTGACCGTGATGCTGTTGCCACGTGATCCAGGTGGACACAAGAAGAGGATGACGTCACGGTTACCGCTGGGACCCGGATATTTTCCTCCACATTCATGTGTGCGGTTCATCGTCTCGTCGGTAATGTTAACAACGATGTTATCTGCTACACTAAAAGTTTTGGAAGGTCCACGGCCGAAATCGTATACTGTAAAAGGAATTTAAAAAGCATACTTGATATTATTTTTGTAGACTTTAAAACAAGTGTATAATGCCAGATCGGGAAATTTATAATTCTCCGAAAATGTGAATGACATTTTAACTGGAACCTACTAAGACTAAGCCGCTTAGCGTGGATAACTATTCTTTCTATAGTGTATGTATCATCCAGCTGAATTAAAAGATGTGGTTCAAATGTGTTTCTTGAGGCAGCTGTTGAATTCTCCTCATCGCAGTCCGTGTTTCCGTCCACAGCGTTGGATGAAATGTGACCTTCAAGTGTTGAGCTTAATGTGGTTGTTTTATTTCTCGCTACTGTATAAAAAACAAACAAACATTTATTATCACTCCAAAAACCGATCGTCATCATAATGCACAAAATCATTTATTGAATAATTACTATTTGTATCATGGTAATTGTATTACTTTATACAACGAGAAAAAAAACCACAATATAAACTATTAAAAAACAGATGAATAAGTAGAAAATAAAAAAATGGAGAGTGAACAAACAGTAAATGAATACTGTAGGCGGAACAAGTTCTTCGCAAAGCCAGAACTTGAGAACTTTAAGCAAAGGTGACATGCCTTCTTAGCGAACCTTGAATACACAATGAAACAATGAAGTTCTGTGTTGATCCTGTGTGACATTATTGTTATGGTTGTTATATCTATTTTGTTACAACTCGATCCAAAGATATTTTTTTTATTTTGTATTTTAATACGTTAATTGAGGTTAATGAATAAAGATATCAAGAAGATAATGATAATTTTCGATACAAAACATGTATCCAAATAATGATAATAACTTTATAATTAAAATCGATGATCAATTTCATAAGTAGTACTTACAATTTGTTGCAAAGTTGAATTCCTGAAAAACATATTGATGTCATAATCCAACTGTATGCATCCATGTATATTTTATTGATTTATATCTCATAGTTATAACAAAAAATCTGAGTAAATTCTGTTGTTCTGAGTTCTCGTTTCCATCACAGTTAATAATCACTAAAATGACATAAAGCCGAGTACTGTATTTGGAATGTTTCCTTATGCATCTGGTAAAACGACCCAGTCAAAAAAATCTAGGGAAATTTTGCAGTGCAGATGAAACGAACCTGACCGGATGATTAAGGCATAACAATTTCCGAATGCGAACATTTTTTTTGCATCCACAATTTTGTAAGAAATTTGGTTTAACTTAGTCCAATTTTTACGGGTAAATAGAAGAGAGGGCATGTCAAAGAAAACAAAATATGAGGGTTTCCTTCACATGAAATTACCCGGTTCGCAGCTACTTTTTTTTGTCATTAAATTGAGGATGAACATGCTTTTAATCATTGTGATTGCTTTGAAAATAAGCTTGAATTTGCATCAGGAAACATTAAACCATATAGAATACTTATCCATTCAACTTTTATCATGTATTGTTAATTCCATAAAATCAAGAAATAAAATCAGAAACACACTAGTAGGTACACGACCTCCCGGGTCCGTTTACACATAAGAACAAAAGAACTAAAGTTAAGTTATTTGACACTTCAATTTCTCAATAAAATAAAAATTAACATTTCACTGAATTTTCTTACCTTTTCAAGATATTTACAGTCAGGCGTATTTGTAACAGTGTACCCAACAATTTTCCTCCAATGGCAGCAAATTTGACATTGAAACAAACTCTCGGACACTTTGCAGATCTGAAACCCAATGCACCGATTGTCCTGTTCACAGTAATACAAGCATTTGTGAAACAGTATCCCATAACTGTTCTCTTGTATAGAAAACAGAGGCTTAAAAGAATCTTCATTCAGTTTGCCGCTGACCTTTTTTTTAAAGTCTGTGGTCACACATTGCTGGGGAGAACTAGGAATATTGCAGAATAAAATAAGAAAACACCAACTTCTTTGCGCCTTCTTTGCTATCATGGTGAGCTGAAGAATTTATAAACACTAACTGCGTTTATATAAAGAGAGGTATTGATTTACAAAGCGAATTGAATGCTGCCAATTAATAATCAACCATTTCTCCTTTTTTACCTTTTTTTGCAATTCGTAATATTAATTCAGACCAATGTAACGTATCTGACCAATTCATCTTTTTTAGATAGTGTTTTAGCATCATCACCATTACATTATTACATACTAAAATATATATTAAATAAAATTTAGGGTGTGCACCGGGTTTCCAATGCCTAGTAAGGCTGTTTAAAATTACTTCTACGTTTAACGTCACATGAAAATATAAGGGAGGGAGGAAAAAAACCAAACAAATTTCAAACAAATGTGTATTTATTGAAAGTCACACATTCAGTTACCAATACATCAACACGTTCATATAATAGCGAGCGCAGCTCGCCGGCGCGCAGCGCCGGCGCGAAGCGAGCTCTAACGGCAAAGCGTGTGTGAATAGAAAATTCGGACCAGTTGCACATTCATTCAACGGATTTTTTTGGCGTCAGTAAATCGGACCAGTAATGTATTGTTTTAATCGTCCCAGTAGTTCCCTGTAATCATGGCAATTTTATCACTTCACACTCTCACGAGAATCAGCAAGACAATCAAAACAATAACGATGTATACGACATACCTCTAAAGTTCACCTCAGTACACTCTCAATCAAAAAAAAATATAATCGAGTGACGTCACAAAGGTTTGCACATTGATCCGATAGATTTTTTCGGCGTCAGTAAATTTTGACCCACAATTCATAGTACCAATGGTTTCCAACTCCTCACGTTCTCGCGAGAATCAAAGTAAAACTTTTGAGAAGC
>WFKH01003881.1:72900457-72939559 GCA_016163765.1 Magallana hongkongensis
GAGATTAAACTATTGTTCTACTTATAAATAAATAAATAACAAATCTTATAACATATGAAATCTTATAAACTATGCATGGATAATGGAAATTTACTGAAAAAATAGGTATGTTTTATTTTTTTTGGCAATCAAATTTATTTACGTTGTTAATTTTATTTTTATTGATTTATCATAATTCATTGTTTGATCACATGCTGCGCTCGCCCCAACGGTCGCACCGTAAAACATATTAGTACATATGGTAGGATTCAGTCCATGTTAATTCTTGCATTTTCCAAGCAAATACTTTTGTGTAATTTGGGTTTATGTCCTTTCTGTGAGTACATCATTCAAGTGGTACATCCAATGAATTTTCATCACCATAAACGTGGTAAACCAAAGGAAAACTCTAAATTTCCTTTTGTGGAAAAAGTTGCTCAACACATGTGACTCGCAAGTTATCTACAACCAAAACAATGACAGTATTTCATACATTTTCATAATGACATTTATCATATCAGAGCTGTGTTGTCAGATTCACTGTACTGTAACGTGAAGGGGGTAGACTATTTGTCTGACGTTACTATGGGATAAGGGTCTGCGTAGAATCAGACCTCGGAGAACAAAACAGATTGACACAACCTATTTACAAGATCTTGGTCTTCCTGGACCAGGGTATGGATGAAACCGAGCACTGTCTCAATTAGGTGTCTTAGACCTGTGGCCCAAACCACTGTCTCAAACCAAGTGCACAAGCACAAGGTCTTTGTGCTACCTGGTGAGTCTTTACCACGTTACTGCCCAGTAACAAGGGTATCTGCACTACTACTAGGTCTATACAACATACGTTTAAACGCCTTATTTATTTGAAATAGAACAAAAATTAAATAGTAACAAATTCATCACATTTTGAAGTTAACATTGAAGTTTATGGGGAAAGGTATAATTTCTTAAGTCTTTTGAACATATCTTTTCAGTACAGTGTTGGTACAGTAAGAAGTTGCTTAAGCTTTTCCCATCTTAAAAAAAATTAATGCAAAAATCATGACCTCAAAGTACACATTTTGTTTTTGTTTTTTTTAATAAGATGGGTAGTTATTTCAGTTTTTGATGGACTGCTTTAAAAAATATATACAACACACCTCGGTTTTGGGCAAAAGTTGGTTCAGCATGGTTCAGGCTCTGTGACTTGACAACCGACATTATACAATCTTGAAATAAGATGTTTACTGTTAACTTCGATTATGTGTTGCTCCATCATTTTTCGTTTTTAAATGTTTCTTTTACTTTGATAGTGGCGTAGAATCTCATTTTCTTCGTATTATGAATAATGAATAGTTCGATCAATCGATGCTGTTCTTGAGCATGTTTTTCTTTCATACAGGATGTAGAATTATGTCGCTAAATGAAAACCCGAACCGGAACGAATTTTACAAATCCGGATTTGTTTGTTTTTTGAAAACGACAATTTCGCCGAAACCTACGCGCGCGGGTTACGTTAAACGTAGAATTAATTTTAAACAACCTAAATAAATATTTAAAAAAATACGGTTACATATAGATACATATCCCGAAATATTTAATTTGATGATCTGTGCATATTTTGTATTTTGATGATTGTGAATAAATGGCTCTGTCAAGTACTCCCAACGATTAGTTAATAGTTATTATTTAAATAAGATTCTAAGGTCAAGGTTAAAAAAAAGTCATCTGCATAATGCGGTCAAAAAAGTTCAATGCTAATTATGTTTTATTATTAGTGTCCTTAAATAACCACTCTGTTACACTGGGCTGCTCGCTCACATCAAAAGATATACTTATGACGGTAATATTTTACGCTTGGAAAACGTAAACAATGGCAAAAAAACCCCCACAAAACAGCGGAACATTTCAACAGTGTCGTGTTGTTCTTTAATTCAAATAGCTAGTTATTTATGCGAATTGGATTTTTTTAGGGTTAGTGAAGTCCAATATATTGAATTCTCTGTTTTCCTACTTTTAAAAAACATTTGCATCTTATGCAAAGAAAAATGTGCCTTTTAGTTTAACACTTAGGTATTTGGCTTTTATTACTGCATTAAATATAGCATTAAAATGATTTTAATGAAAACCAAATAATTGTGTAATTTAATTATACACAGTTGCCTTTAGTAAAAGCATTTAATTCCTTTTTTCTCTCTCAGTACTTTGATAACTGAAAAAGATTAGCAAATGCAACTTAAACAACAGGGGCCCGTTTCTCAAAAAGACCTACGCCCAGGCGTAAGCTTAGTCCGGACTAAATCAGGGACTAAACCCCAAAAACAGAATAAGTTGCGTTTCACAAAGAGGCGGAAACTTAGTCGGGACTAAATTTGGGTTTAAATCTACGCCTGCTAATGGGTAGGCGTAAGTTCTTAGTCTGTACACAAAAATGACGAGTGTTTTGTTTCTAAGGCAAAATAAACAGACAATTTTAATTTGGGTTTGTTTTACGTGTTATGAAGGAAAACATTCACATTTATTGAAGTATTAGTTCATGTATAACTTTAAAAAATATACCTATTGCTCGATAACTGTTTCTTATTGCTAAATAAATTCAGATTAAATACATTTGATTAATAAAGGGCTTAACTCATTAAACATATGTAAAATACATTACTATAATTTATCTAAAGTATGAATAATTAAATATGGGTATACCCCGATAACTGATATAAATACAATAATTAAAAAGATGCTATAATTCTAATTATACAGTACATGTATTTAACAACAGCAACACCGAGTATATATATCATATAGCTGTATATAAGTACTGATAGATAATTGATTTTTTAATCAATACTCAGTAAGCATAAACTTTAGATTTTAAATTAAAAACCTCTTAAATTAACATTGTTCAAAAAAGCCTTTATTTATCTTCACATCATTTGAAGAAGTACCACATGTATATTGTAGACGAAGTCTGATGCCAATGCATGTATAATGTTTCTAATCAAATTTGAACCGATTTCAAAATATTGAGGAAAAACGTATTCAAATAGGAGCAACTCAAAACGTTTATAGTAATTTGTGCTTGTGTGTGATTGTATGTGCCTTACCTACATGTTTTATTATTTCACAACACGAATGTATTATCCTTTTTTTATTTTTACTCCAAGAATTTTTACAAAATTTTATGAAAGCTACATGTTATTCTTAATGTAAATGAACTCGCATTTAAGTACGATCCATTTTAATTTGTTAAAAATATGTTTTAGAATGCAGAGTTCGTGTCAATTTTATTGACAAGCGTTTGTCAAGATTCTTAAAGATTCGTAAAATTTCACGTACACGTCTCCTTGAATTTTCGGAAATCAAATTCATTAATCTTATTAATTCTAAGATTAATTACTAGTAATCAATGGCGTTCATATTTAAAATTGTAATTCTTTTAAAATAGGTATGGTTTACTATCAGTTGTCGACTTGCAAGGCAAAAGACGCCGTTTTAGCAGTTTTACAACAATGTACATTATTTAAAAATTTAACTAGCTCGCCATACTTATTATATAAACTTATATACCCCAAAATAACCCAATCAGATAGGAAAAGGGTACAACTCAAATGTACTTGTTAAAACCGCAAAGACCCTATTACCTTATCCGGAGGGGGATTGGAGATTTTTTAGATGCCTTTTCCATTAAACTTTTAGAAACTTTTCATTCATAAAACTATCTTCAAACAGGAAGGGGGTTCTTAGCTTATTGTTTTTATATCTATATATTAATCAAGATTTATATTACCTGCAATACTTAATACAAAAACAAACAAACAAAACAATCAAATTATTAGACCAAAAACAGGAAAGGGATTTGGGGAGACCCCGGCCTATGATGTTGATAATTCCTGTGTTGTTACTTGTAAACAATATCTTTCAAAACTTTTATCATTCGAATAGCTGAAAACCAATAATCGTGTCCATGTCATAATAGATTGTCTAAATTCTCACAGTATTGGAACAGAGGGTGGAACTTTTCTTCCTTCTGTAGACATGGACAAGGTTCATGTACATGTTATTTATGCAGTGGAAATTTTCGATTTCAGTACTAAGGTTGCCGTTTAAATCATAGTAATATCATGTTATTTTCTATAAATAATTCAGTTATATGATGAAATATTATCAAGCCTTCTCTCAGCATCTGAAAGTGTATAGATATCTATGAAGTATGACTTATCATTCTGCAGACGTATGCAGGCATTTCTACCTTGCCCTGCACCTGCATTTTATAAATATTTTCATTTTCCCACGAATATTGGAATCAATTTCTATGCATTCTTTCGTTCAATTATGCACAATTATGCTTCAATATCGTCTGCAATACATTCAGTTGTCATATATTTGGTTTTTGCAAACTTTTACTATCTGCTTCTTCCATATCATTTGTATTTTCTCTAAAATTACATTATGTTAAAAAGCGTTTAAGCATTTTATCTACTGTCATTAATGAACAACTTGAACTATGCACAATCTTTGGTTTACATTCAGTGTATATTTATAACATGTGTACTTTTTAGTACATGAACTAAGAATTGGAAAATTGATCCACCACATATAATCATAGCCTCAAAGCTAAACAAAAATACGATATGCGCATGCTTAGTACTCAGCGGAGATGTCTAAGTTCTTCGACATTTAAACCCTAACTTACACCTCTTTCAGAAACGCAACTTAGACCCGACTAAATATTGGCGTAACTTCGTTAGTCGGACTAACTTAACCCCAAATTTAGGCCTTTTTGAGAAACGGGCTCCAGGGGCCCGTTTCTCAAAAAGGCCTACGCCCAGGCGTAAGCTTAGTCCGGACTAAATCAGGGACTAAACCCCAAAAGCAGACTAAGTTGCGTTTCACAAAGAGGCGGAAACTTAGTCGGGACTAAATTTGGGTTTAAATCTACGCCTGCTAATGGGTAGGCGTAAGTTCTTAGTCTGTACACAAAAATGACGAGTGTTTTGTTTCTAAGGCAAAATAAACAGACAATTTTAATTTTGGGTTTGTTTTACGTGTTATGAAGGAAAACATTCACATTTATTGAAGTATTTGTTCATGTATAACTTTAAAAAATATACCTATTGCTCGATAACTGTTTCTTTTTTGCTAAATATATTAAGATTAAATAAATTTGATAAATAAAGGGCTTAACTCATCAAACATATGTAACATACATTACTATAATTTATCTAAAGTATGAAGAAATAAATATGGGTATACCCCGATAACTGATATTAACACAATAATTAAAAAGATGCTATAAATCTAAATTATACAGTACATGTATTCAACAACAACACACCGAGTATATATATCATATAGATGTATATAAGTACTGATAGATAATTGATTTTTTTAATCAATACTCAGTAAGCATAAACTTAAGATTTTAATTTAAAAACCTCTTAAATTAACATTGTTCAACTAAGCCTATATTTATCTTCACATCACTTGAAGAAGTACCACATGTATATTTTAGACGAAGTCTGATGCCAATGCATGTATAATGTTTCTAATCAAATTTGAACCTATGAAACAAAACTGATTTCAAATTATTGAGAAAAAACTTATTCAACTCAAAACGTTTATAGTTGTAATTTGTGCTTGTGTATGATTGTATGTTCCTTACCTACATTTTTTATTACTTCACAACACGAATATATACTCTTTTTTTTTTTACTCCAAGAATTTTTACAAAATTTTATGAAAGCTACATGTTATTCTTAATGTAAATGAACTCGCATTTAGGTACAATCTTTTTTAATTTGTTAAAAATATGTTTTAGAATGCAAAGTTTGTGTCAATTTTATTGACAAGCGTTTGTCAAAATTCTTAAAGATTCGTAAAATTTCACGTACACGTCTCCTTGAATTTTCGGAAATCAAATTCATTAATATTATTAATTCTAAGATTAATTATTAGTAATCAATTGCGTTCATATTTAAAATTGTAATTCTTTTAAAATAGGTATGGTTTACTATCAGTTGTCGACTTGCAAGGCAAAAGACGCAGTTTTAGCAGTTTTACAACAATGTACATTATTTAAAAATTTAACTAGCTTGCCATACTTATTATATAAACTTATATACCACAAAATAACCCAAAGCAGATAGGAAAAAAGGTAAGACTCAAATGTACTTGTTAAAACTGCAAAGACCCTAAATACCTTATCCGGAGGGGGATTGGAGATTTTTTTAGATGCCTTTTCCATATTAAACTTTTGGAAACTTTTCATTCATAAAACTATCTTCAAATATAAGGGGTTCTTAGCTTATTGTTTTTATATCTATATTTTAATCAAGATATATATTACTTGCAATACTTAATACAAAAACAAACAAACAAACAAACAAAACAATCAAATTATTAAACCAAAAAAAAAAAAGGAAAGGGATTGTGGGAGACCCCGGCCTATGCTGTTGATAATTCCTGTGTTGTTAAATGTAGACAATATCTTTCAAAATTTTTATCATTCGAATCGCTGAAAACCAATAATCGTGTCCATGTCATTGTCTAAATTCTCACAGTATTGTAACAGAGGATGGAACTTTTCTTCCTTCTGTAGACATGGACAAGGTTCATGTACATGTTATTTATGCAGTGGAAATTTTCGATTTCAGTACTAAGGTTGCTGTTTAAATCATAGTAATGTCATGTTATGTTCTATAAATAATTCAGTGATATGATGAAATATTATCAAGCCTTATCTCAGCATCTGAAAGTGTATAAATATCTATGAAGTATGATTTATCATTCTGCAGACGATGCACTATTTCTACCTTGCCCTACACCTGCATTTTATAAATATTTTCATTTTCCCACGAATATTGGAATCAATTACTATGCATTCTTTCATTTAATTATGCACAATTATGCTTCAATATCGTCTGCAATACATTCAATTGTCATATATTTGGTTTTTGCAAACTTTTACTATCTGCTTCTTCCATATCATCTGTATTTTCTTTAAAATTACATTATGTTAAAAAGCGTATTTAAGCATTTTATCTACTGTCATTAATGAACAACTTGAACTATGCACAATCTGTGGTTTTTCATTCAGTGTATATTTATAACATGTGTACTTTTTAGTACATGAACTAAGAATTGGAAAATTGATCCACCACATATAATCATAGCCTCAAAGCTAAACAAAAATACGATATGCGCATGCTTAGTACTCAACGGAGATGTCTAAGTTTTTCGACATTTAAACCCTAACTTACACCTCTTTCAGAAACGGAACTTAGACCCGACTAAATATTGGCGTAACTTCGTTAGTCGGACTAACTTAACCCCAAATGTAGGCCTTTTTGAGAAACGGGCCCCAGAGGTGTGACAAAGCTGTTAACGAGGCCGGATCGAATTTGTTCTGCCCTAGACTTTTAATGACATTTTTTATATGAATTTCTACTGAAATAATTATTATTTTAAGATGAAAAAATCAGATATTTACACATCGTTTGTTTAAGGGGTCATCTCAAAGTTGATTAATTATTAACATAGGACCTTATGGGATACTGCTTAAAAATGTATCATTTTTGGACATTTTAAACTTTTTTTAAAACTTCTGCCCTTGGGATTTCTTTTTCTGTTCTACATATGACAGTTATTGCTGAAAGGCATCAAATGGAAAAAGATGACGTCACAATGCAAATGAAACGCTGCGCGAAAGCGTGCGTACTCGAACTGTACTCGGTTCGTTAAATCTCCCTCCATCCGCGGGTACAAACTTTCAATTTACTTATTGATTAGAGAATACTTAAGGGTAATCCCCGATTGTTTCCTCCTCTTGAATAATTAATGTTTGCAAACTGTGTTTACAGTCCAAAAACGAACCTAAAAATGCAAACACTTCATTGATGTAGACGGACTGGTACATTATGAAATAAATAGGTTGCGTCAAACGCGACTTATGTCCAGTTTTTTTGCAAATTTTCTTCTACGTCACAATGCGCAGATTTTGAAATGATGCTGATTTACTTAAATACTGTTGAATCATCATTGTTCGTGGGTTTCGTGGGTAACCCTTGCTTACAAATTCCCCCCGCGTTTGTTTAATATATTTATTGATATTATCCCTAACTTGCTACCAAAGACATTACGTCCCACGAACTAAAGCTTGTAACTACCCACGAACATTGACCCATGTGCCTGTTAATGTACCTGGGGCCCGTTTCACTAAAAGGCGTACGCCCGGCGTAACCTTACGCCTGTCGTAAGTCCGGACTTAAGTCAAATATTTGGACTAAGGTCCGTTTCACTAAAAGGCGTAACTTTGCACCCGTCTTAAGTTAAGACAAAAATCTACGCCTAGCCAAGGGTAGTCGTAACTTAAGGCGTAAACAGGAATTGACTGATAATTCTGTTGCTGAGAATATCGGTGCTGACCGTTAAATTGTAAATTGTTAAATTGTACAATTTCTTAGGTAAATTTTATTAATTTCATATGAAATTAAGAAAATAGAGAGTTTTGATAGGCGGTACCTATTCTTACCATGTTTTATGCACATTCTTTTTATTTGCCGTTTACATGTTAAAATGACATATTTAGACAATTGATATATAGTTTTCATTTGATTATTTTGATTCAATAATTTGATTTACGTTTCATATTTTTTTGTAAATTGGGCAATGAACAATGCAGAAAATATACATACATGATGCACATGTGGTACAAAGGTATATTTGTATAAGAAATGTCTAGCATTTCAAGCATTTCATTCCCCCCTCCCTTACTTCCACGCAAAATATGTGTAAGCGGGATAAATTTTGAAATTTAAAGCTAAATGAATTATTGACTTTTATATTTTCCTCTTTTTTTATTTCATTTTTGGTGAGTAAAAGGTGTTAGCTTAGGTAGTTAAACTAAGGTTAATCACAAAAGTATTTTCAGTATTGTTAAAATGTTAACACCAAAATATGATGAAAGCTCCAACTATGTTTTAGAGTCGTCAAAAGTCCCTATTTTTTTTTTAATATTAGATAATGTATTTATCATACAACCGATGCAAAATACTGACTCCAGATTAAATAGATTTTATTTCGTAGCTAGATAGTTTACATACACCTACTCTTTCTTAACTTCCAATTTATATGAAGCCTCGTTCAATATACTAAAAACACATGTAAGTGCACTTAGGTAGTTTATGTTGAGTCCACCATATGTCTGACACATACATCTGTACCTTGGATCTGATAACTTTGGTGAAACATTTACAAATAAACGTGCATGCACTTATGGTTTGTAACTTCGGAAACAAATTGTGTAAAAAAAAAGACTTGGAATTCATCAATTATTTCGTAGGTCCTTTTCGCTCAAAATTTAACTTGACACAAATCTTAATATGAAAGTAATAAATATATTTATCCGAGCCTCTTCCTTTTTTTCGTTTTTTTTTTTGCATGAAATATTAAAATTTCGTTATTTTTAGTATGTATAATTTTTTCGATGCTTGCTTGCTTAATATTGTCCAATCCATGGTTAAAAAGCTCATTACTGCATTTATTCGCTATATTTTCTATTTTTAAACAAATTCACTGATTTTCTTTCAATGATATAGCAAACCAGGAAATTTAATAAAAAATATTTATACTCGGGCCATAATTGACGCATGATCAAAAGAGAAATTCCAAGGGTGTTCGAAGCATGTTTAAATCACCATAGATATCGATAACAAAATAGTTCTGTTGAGTTAATAATTTTCAATGAACATATCCTATATGCTTCATCTAATATATCTTTCAAATAAAACATTTTAGCAAGTTTTGCTGTGTGATTTTGTCACTTAACAGGATTAGTATGCCTGAATACTTTACGGTTCTCTCTCTCTCTCTCTCTCTCTCTCTCTCTCTCTCACGCAAACACAATTGACAAGTTTCTATCCTTTTATCTATCTAAAGAATATATATCTATCTATATATCTATATATTTATCTATCTATCTTCCTTTCTACCGTTTATCATCTGTCTGCGCATGTGCATAAGCTCGTTGTCAAGGACGTAAGTCTGGCCATAACTTAGTCCGATACTAGTATTTACGGCCAGACGTACGCCTCTTAGTGAAACGCAGTTTACGCCGGACTAAATTTTGGCGTACGCCCTAAGGCCTAACTTAAGTTTAGTCGTATCCTACGCCTTTTAGTGAAACGGGCCCCTGGGGCCCGTTTCTCAAAAAGTCGTAAATCTGGGCCTAAGTTAGTCCGACTAACAAAGTTATGCCAATATTTAGTCGGGTCTAAGTTGCGTTTCTGAAAGAGGCGTAAGTTAGGGTTTAAATGTCGAAAAACTTAGACATCTCTGCTGAGTACTAAGCATGCGCATTTCGTATTTTGTTTTGCTTTGAGGCTATGATTATATGTGGTGGATCAATTTTCCAATTCATAGTACATGTAGTACCCGAAAGTACGCATGTTATACTTTACCACTGAATGTGCATAGTTCAAGCTGTTCATGACATTTTATATTAATAAAAGTAGAACAAATGCCTATACACTTCTTAACATAATGAAATTTTAGAGAAAAACAGTTGATATGAAAGCGGCATATATAAGAGGTTTCAGAAACCAAATATGTGACAATTAAATGTATTTAGTGTAGAAGGACGGAAATTACACGGGACCCAAATAACCCTGTATACAGTATCTTGATTAAAATAAAGATATAAAAGCAGTTATCTAAGAACACCCTTCCTATTTAAAGGGACTTAGACACGATTTGAGATCAAAAATTTTATTTTTATTTTTTATGTATAAAATACTTTATTGGTGCATTTTAAATGATTGACAAAAATATTAGATGTTAAAGTCAAGTTACAAGTGAGATACAGAGGTAAGAATTGATAGTTATGTAAACAAAGCTCGAGTCTTATAGTTGTTTACAAAATTGTAATATAGAAAATTTCCATTTCTTAGACAAATTGACATGTAAAAAACAATTTAAACTAATTCAATATCTTCTTAAATACTATTGTCAACAAAAGAAAGTTACATTTGATGGAAATTTACACCAATACAACGAAGATGTAAAAATGAGAATATTCGAGCTTTGTTTACAAAACAAAGAATTATGAACTCTGTATCTTGCTTATAACTTGATTTTTGACATAGCATTATAAACTTCTATACATGTATCTATCAGTATAAACATTGAAAATGGAAAAAGAAAATTTGAAAACATTAAGTCAAATCGTGTCCAAGTCCCTTTAAATAAAGTTTTATAAATAAAAGGTTTTTACAAGTTTAATGGAAAAGGCATCTAAAAAATCACCTATCCCCTTCCGGATAAGACAGTTTTTATCTTTGCGGTTTTAACAAGTGCATGTGAGTTTTACTTTTTTCCCTATCTGCTTTGGGTTATTGCATGGGGTGGGGGTGTTTGTGTATACAATTGTTTATATAATAAGTATGACAAATGCAAGCTAGTTAAATTTGTAAATAATGCATACTGTTGTAAAACTGCTAAAACAACGCTTTTGTATTGCAAGTCGACAACTTAGAAAGAAAAAAAAATCCCTTGATATACATACATCTTAAATATGATGAAACAAAACTATCATGAATTCAAGTAATTAAAGATCAATTCAGTTAAATGAGTACAAATAAACAATGCATATGAAAATGCAGGAAGATCATTGATAGTACATCTGCTCCATACATGTACCTATTTTAAAAGAATTACGATCGATGTTTAATATGAACGCAATTGATCACTTCATCCTAGAATTAATAAGATGAATGAATTTGATTTCCAAAAATTCAAGGTGTGCATGTGAAATTTTAAAATCTTCGAGAACCTTGACAGACGCTTGTCAATAAATCTAAAATTGATGCACACTCTGCCTGCTTCTAAAACATATTTTTAAGTAATATTTTAACAATCAAAAATTGATTGTATCTAAATGCAAGTTCATAAACATTCCAAAATACATGTAGCTTTCGGTTTTGTAAAGATACTAGGAGTAAAAAAATGAAAATGAGAATGCATACGTATTGTAAAGTTTTCAGTAATATAGGTAAAGAACAAACAACCACACACAAGGACAAAGTACAACTGTAAACATTTTGAGTTGCTCCTATTTATAATTTTTAAATCAGTTTCGTTTCACAGGTTCAAACTTGATTAGAAACATTTAAAAATTCTAGTTTATGTTTATTGAGTATTTATTTAAAAATCAATAATCTATTTGTACTTATATACATCTATCTTGTTGGGGAATACATGTTTAATTTAGAATTATAGCATCTTTTTAATTATTGTGTTTATATCATTTATCGGGGTATATACCCATTCTTTACACTTTAGGTAAATTTCATTAACGAGTAGTAATGTATATTACATACAATTAATAATAGTCTAGTCAAGGTGAGCCCATTATTTATCAAATTGATTTAATTTTAATTTATTTAGAAATAGAAACAGTTATCAAACAATATGTATTTTTAAAGTTATACGTACATGTACAAATATTTAAATAAATGTGAATGTTTTTCTTAATAACACATATAACAAACCAAAGAATAAAATTCTCTGTTTATTTTGCCTTGAAAACAAAACACTCGCAATTTTTGTGCACCGACTATGGACTTAAGCCTACCCATTAGCAGGCGTAGATTTAAACCCAAATTTAGTCCCGACTAAGTTTCCGCCTTTTTGTGAAACGCAACTTAGTCTGGATTTGAGGTTTAGTCCCTGATTTAGTCCGGACTAAGCTTACGCCTGGACGTAGGCCTTTTTGAGAAACGGGCCCCTGGACTTTAAAAAAAACCATAAACAGGTTTAAATGCCAAAAAAATAAGAATACATTTCAGAGAAATTTTATTCGAATTTGAGCAGGTCTCGTATGACCTTTTTATGGAGAAACTTTTTTTTAAAATAACGTATACCTCAGGGAATTCTTCAACTGCAATCTTCTCCCGCATCTGATATGAAACTGACTGATGTGTACAGACTGGTACTTTATGAAATTAATGTTTTATACAGAAAGTATATTTTGCTTATCTTTAAATCATAACATTTATTTCATTGCAATTTTCTGCATCATTTGTAATCTAAATTGATCAATATTCACGGGAGTTGGACATTATGAAATTACTGTTTTATGAGGAAATAAAATGTTTGATGTGCAACTAAAATGTTAGGAGGGTTTTTTTTTTCTGAGAAATGGATTCATACAAGTGTTTATTAAATTGAGGAGTATATAGATTGCAAGCAATTACATTTTATTTTATTCTCGTTCGGAAAATCTGGAACAGTGAATATATTTTTTTTAAATTTAGGTGAGCTTTTTTTATACTCATCGCATGTTAGGGCATCGGAGTGGCTGTAATGTGACCTGTAGTCATCGAATTGACAGCAACTTTTTCTGAAGAAAAACAATACTTTTTTTTTGCATATAATCTGCATATAACAGTCTGCAAAATACGGTACGCTTAAATACGTATATGTTTTAAAATAACTGTTATACCTACGAGATACATGTGTTCGAATTTCTTAATGAGAAGCGCAGTCTGACAATTATTTTGCAATAATATTGGAACGAACGTCTGAGGCAAAATAAAGAAGAAGACTATAAAATACGGCGGAATTTAGAGAAAAGGAAATAACACTCTTTTTTTGTTGCTCATAAAAACTTAATTGTAGTTTTAGAATTTATTGTCGATGAAATGATTAACTGGGAGTAATTGAAGAAAACTCACATTTTTCCTGTTCAGTAGAATGTTAAACATTTTCCGATATGTAAAAGAATCTAGCACTCTGAAATTGAACTACCATTTCTTTTACTTCATGTCTGATCTAAAAAATCCGCAATTCTTCTTTATAATAAAATCAAACACCCGGCCATTTGTTGCTAATTACTGCTAATCACTGGTAAAACATTTCCGAAAATATCACCTCATGATACTAAAAAAAAATGATTCCTTATTCCTTAATTAATTTGTGAATTTTGAAATAAATGGTTCAAAGGAACAGGATCGGTATTTGAAATTGTTACCTCTGCGGCGTCCTAAAAGAAAATATAAGTGCGTCTTTCTTAACTAAGATCGCCGCTAGAATTCAGTCGTTTAGTTTCATTAGTTAAATGATGATACCAACATTAAGTGATCAAATTTTACTCCATTAAACATGATTTTAATATTTGAATAAAAATTGATGACATAAAATCAATACTTTGATTGTTATAAGCCTTTGCCTATGTTGTAACTACAGACTGCTCTCTCTCTCAATTTTCTGTGCGTGATGTTTTTTTATTAAGTCAAGGTTTTAATTCAAAAGTTTTTTCTTCATTTTTAATTAATTTGAATTAATGTTGCCATTTAATCCCCAAATCATATACAATTTAATGAATAATACGTGATTGTGGTAAGAGTCACATTTTTAATTTGTAATACGGGGTTTTGAGAAAAAAGCATGTAAGTAATGGTTATTAGCCGAATTGAGCATTATTTTATTGGACGGGGTATCGATCACCAACGCGCTTGCATCTATAAAAATGTGCAGATTGCGTTTGTGGTTTTTAATTGGCTCCAAAATATGAATTCAATAGGAAAGAACAGTTTTATATCATAAACAATATCGTTTTAAGGACGTCGTTTACTCAGGGTTTGAGTTCTAAAATCCGGATTGTCAAAAAGTTTAATATCATGAGTAAAATTTGTTTTAAATACAAAAAGTATTAATGAAATGAATTATTATTGGCATAACAATCGATATTTGTACTAAATTATGGAATTAGGCTCTGACAAAGTTTGACTTTGAGCAAAACAGAGGAAATTTGGACAAAATTTTTCAAATTTTGTTTTCCACTGAAATATTTTTGGTAGTACTATAATATTTAAAGTTAAGATTTTATTTGTTAGTCAACATAATGTTGCATATTTTCTGTTGGATTTCTCTTGCTTTTTCGTTTAGATAATCGTATGGCACACACTTCAAAAATATTGAAAAATGCTTAATAAATAAAAGACACCATATCTCAAAATTTTGATCATTGACCTCATAAAAATGTTATGCCAGCAGAGAAAGGTCAATATACTAAGTGTAATACAATAAATGTTTTTGCATTATCATCATTCAGTTTTTTTGTTATATTGAATCAAAAATGGGTAGAAATTTGAAACTGATAGAGGAAATTCGGACTAGAATATCGACTGAAAACTTAATGCTTTGTATCTATTTAATGTCATTACCATTCATAAACTATATTTCATTTGTTAAAGAGTTAAGCAATTTGTATTATTTTCACAATTAAGAAAATCTCAATCATAGTGTAACATTTTTATGGATTTTTCTTAAATTTTCAAAAAATATTCAATGGCCATTAACTCAAAAAGTAGGTCATTGACCTACTTTTTTGAAAGTAAAGAATAACACTACCATGTAAGGTCTTTAACACACAATAGTTGGTTTTTCTTTATCATCAGTGGATTTTTTTTTTTCATTTTGAGTAAACGTCATCCTTAACCATTTTATATGTAAAGAACATGATAGTCACATTTACTCGAAGAGACTATTTCGCTTAACGGACTCTTTAGTCAAGCGATAGACGAATACTCGTTCTTTTATTAAAAACTGCGTGTCCTTTGAGAATAAAAATATTGCTAATGTCACATATGCCGTATCTTTATAACTCAAAAACATTTAATTAAAGCTGACATGAGTTTTTGATACGCATTATCTCCCTTTTATTCCCAACTACCGCCATATAGGACACAGACCACAATTATTTTTCCCTCTTATTCCTTTATACAACAAAAAATCATATAAAAAATTCCACCGGCTCAAATCAATTCTAACATAGCATACCTATAGAATGACACTAGTCCAACAACATATCCAAACCACAGGAAAATCAATCGAGAGGGGACTGAGATATGGCCCCTAAAATAACCCCTACCATGAAAAATCCACTTTCACTTTGGAATACGTGTAAACATTGGCCTCTTTACACCCTTTCTATTGCGCCTTTAAAGATAATTTTCCTGAATTTTTTCCTGCCTGTATTTTTTTTCAAACCTTCTTCTTTCCATCCATACCCTAAAAGGATCCAAATTCGCCTAGTTAGCACCCCTGGGAATTTTTGTAATAATACATACATTTTTAGATTGGAACTACTTGCGTGGTCAATGAGCACGGGGTAAAAATAGTGGTATGTGACCTAATAATTCCACAATTCTTCTCTGATTTTGATAAAACTTGGTAGGTTGACACTTCTATGCATAATACATCTCCCTTTGAAATTTGGCTAGAATTGTGTATTCTGCATCAGAGTTATGGGCCTTTGAAATTTGACTCAGGAAGGCTGAAATCACACGCAAAATTTAGCACGTTACACACAATATTCAAATTTCAAGAGCTACATTTAACACTAATTACTTGTTAAAAGTATCATTAACCTATTGCATTTATTAATATAACATGTCTACTTGATGATGATAATGATGATTTAATTCTTTTACTCATGGAACTATTTTTGGGAAATTTTTGAAAAAAATAACCCAAATATGGCAAAAACTCTTAGAAAATGCCAAAAATGAACTATTTAAACAAATGCTAGGAGCTTGAAAAAATATTGAAAAAATTCTACATTAAGTTTGCTATAGAAATGATGGGTTTTGATAAATATACAGTGGCTAATCCGTTTACATTAAGCAGATAATCACATAGTACCAATGCACACATTGCCAGGAAATGGCACTTGCTAACCAAAGTAGATTAACTCTGGGTACACAGGGTTGATATGGATAGGCATAAAATGTCTTTTGAAGCAAAACTAACAATTTAGAAGAATTAAAAATGAATTCTATCCATCTATTTATTACAAAAACACTGAAAAAATTACTTAAATGTACCTTCATTAATAAGGAGCCTTGATTCATGAAAACTGTACTCTTGAAACAAAGGGAAATAACTCCACACATTAAAATCCAAAGAAGAGAGTTTCTAAAAATCTTAACAATAAGCTAGTTTAGAAATTACAGGTCCATCACCTTCTTTCAGCTCTATCTGGTGCGATTAACCTTGAGGAGATCATACCTTTTGTAATGAGGGTTCACCAATACAAAGTCATGAGTTTCTACATACATTGTGCATTTACATGTGAAAATGTCTGGTATGTTACCATGGACAATGACACCCAAGACTCAAAATAATGATGAGAGTGCCAAAAAGATATTACTACTGTATAACAAAGAGTAAAACTTCTAGCAGACCTCATACATCTTGGGCAATCACGGTTCAATGCCAGCAACCAAACTCAAATTCATACACATATGCTACATTTGTTGGTAGTTACATTTCTAGGCCCCAAAAATGGAAAATATATGACATAATAAGAATTTTAAAGCAATCATTGAAATAAAACTTTGCAAGGCATTTATAAATGAAATGCTAAAATGACTATTTCTAACCAGTAAAATGAATGTGTCTCATATTCTGTATCAGTACATGGAGGTTTACATACTCTTAACTACTGAGGAAAATATTGTGTTGCCTACCCACCATCAGAATTTAAATGTTAAAGTGCAAGAAAAATATTGATAAAGAATAAAAAATTAACTTACCATTGGCTGTTTCCTTCATTATTTCTCTGTCAGAGGGGTGTGAATGGGGGGGGGGGGGGCAGCAGGTGCCCCTTTACCAGCTAATATGTCCTGTCATGCAATCTGCTAGGCAGTGATATATGTCATGATTAATTGAAATTTAAAGTAATTATATGCATAATTTTTTTTATAACTTTAATCAAAATAATATAAAAGTTGATTTTTACATGTAATATCTACATAATTATATAATTAATATGAGAGAGAGAGAGAGAGAGAGAGAGAGAGAGAGAGGGGGGGTACATTTAAGGCTTTATTAATAAAAGACAAATCGACCAATTCTTTTTAAAATTGGAAGATAAGTGTAGTTAACATCAAAATTTGATTTTAGACATTTTACATGTACTTACATCCCCTGTTTGACTTATTGATGAGACCAAGCTGTTCACACCCCATGCAAAGCCCTTCAACACCATTTTCACCGTTATTTTTTCATATTATCTGCTTAAATTGAAAAACAACCGGCAAAAATGTCATTATTCCTCCTAACTGTTTGAAAAATAACGAAAAACGACACTTAAGTTGATAAACATGCATTTTGACCTTTGACCTGATAGGACACAGACCACAATTATTTTTCCCTCTTATTCCTTTATACAACAAAAAATCATATAAAAAATTCCACCGGCTTAAATCAATTCTAACATAGCATACCTATAGAATGACACTAGTCCAACAACATATCCAAACCACAGGAAAATCAATCGAGAGGGGACTGAGATATGGCCCCTAAAATAACCCCTACCATGAAAAATCCACTTTCACTTTGGAATACGTGTAAACATTGGCCTCTTTACACCCTTTCTATTGCGCCTTTAAAGATAATTTTCCTGAATTTTTTCCTGCCTGTATTTTTTTTCAAACCTTCTTCTTTCCATCCATACCCTAAAAGGATCCAAATTCGCCTAGTTAGCACCCCTGGGAATTTTTGTAATAATACATACATTTTTAGATTGGAACTACTTGCGTGGTCAATGAGCACGGGGTAAAAATAGTGGTATGTGACCTATAAGATGTTGATTTACGCTCATTGCTTCAAACCCCCTATATAAGGCCGATAACACTTTTCATGCTTGACCGCATTCTGGTATTTCATTCATCCAAACACGTTAAATTGGACGGAAAGATTGAAGAAACTTGTTATGAACAAAAATAATCTCACAAACACTGCACTGGTAAGGAATATCCAATGAAATACGAAATTAAACATACAGAATTCCAGACACAAATCGTTAAAAAACCCTCAATCTGTGTAGAACATTCTCCTGTGTCGCATACTATCGCACATGCGCAAAGCACACACTGTAGTAGATAATGCAGTGACAGCATGAACTTTAGAAAACAGAGTGTTTTTGTAAAAACTGGTAAAAAAGATGATACGTTGCTACTTTCTTCGTACTCTCACTCATTTACTGTGTTGTGTGTAGTGCGGCCGCGGTCGACAATAAGATGCAGACGCAATGCACTCTACATGAACGACACACGTGTTCGATATGCATGCAAAGCAGCACAGCACTATCTGTGCAAGATAATGCGAATACATTGGACGTTCTTTCAAAGAATAAACTATTTTATGCTATGTTCATTGTAGTTTCCTTTTTATATCCAAAAATACAACAATGTGTAGTGTATGCATTTAGAAGTCCGTGTATTCTGTATTTCTAGATCGGAAAGCAACCGACCGTAGCTTTTTCGGCTGGTATATAAACCCCAGTAGCAGTTAAGAAGCTATCGAAGCTAATATGGCGCTTTAATTTGTTTTATTTAAAATCAAATTAAAAAGTATTTCATCTAAATATCAGTTAGCAAATGTCTTATCTTTTCCTTTTTCTTGTGACGCCTACACATAATTGACCCTAATATCATCAAAGGCAAATTAAACGTGTCGTGTTCTATGCTAAGTCATTGATTAATGATTTGAAAAACACACGCCTTAAGATGATTATTGATATGATTCTGTTTATACAAATATTGATATGATTCTGTTTATACAAATATCGAATCCAATAACTAATTGAACTGATATTTAACATTAAAAGAAACATTAGGTTGGTCTTTAACATTGCATGTAAGTCTGAGTACTTTTATTCAAAACAATAACTTGATCAGCAGAAGCTTAAACAAGAGGCCAATGGGTCACATCGCTCACCCGAGCAACAATAGACATAATAAAATCAGCTTTATGAAGTCATATACAAAATATCTGAACAATGTCGTATAATAGAACCTGTATAAAAAAATTCCCCTGCATATTCTTATGTTTATCATTGAGCCCCTTTGTAACAGGATGATTTCACTGTCATATCACATATTGAGCATTGCAGTTCTCGAGAAGATGATCAGACTAAAACAACTGATTATATTATAAACCTACATCAAACTTTGAACCCCTCGTGAGGTCCAAGAATTGTCCAGGAGCCAAATGGAGTCTAAACAATTTTAAAGAATCAACAATATGCCAAAATGCTTTCATATAAGTAAAACCATATATAATAACATTAGAGTTTTTGTGAATAATTTAAATGTTTACCTTTGTAAAACTGGACCCCCCCCCCCCCCCCCCATGTGGACCAACTTTACTCCTGAAGAATATGATTTTGACAAATTTTAATATACACTATGTGAACTGACAAAAGTTAGTGCTTTTTTAGACAATTTGTGTTTTAGAAAATGATTTTAAAAGATTTTCCCTATATATTCCTATGTAAAAATTTGACACCCCCAATTGTTGTCCCACCCTACCCCCGGGAAACATGATTTGAACAAACTTGAATCTTCTCTACTTGAAGATGCTTCCAAGCAAGTTGAAGCTCTTTTGCAAAATTTTTCTTTAAAGATATAATCTTTATATTCTTATGTAAGAATTTGACCCCACATTGTGGCCCCACCCTACCCCCGGGGATCGTGATTTGAACAAACTTGAATCTACATTACCTGAGGATGCTTCCACTCAAGTTTAAGCTTTCCTGGCTGATCAGTTTCAGAGAAGAAGATTTTTAAAAATTTACTCTATATATTCCTATGTAAACACTTGACCCCCCCCCCCCCCCCTTGCGCCCCCCCCCCCCCCCCCCCCCCGGGATCGTGATTTGAACCAACTTAAATCAACACTTCCTGCGGATGCTTCCACACAAGTTACAGCTTTACTGGCTCATCAGTTTCAGAAAAGAAGATTTTTAAAGATTTAATCTATATATTCCTATGTAAAAATTTGACCCCCATTGTGGCCCCACCTTACCCCCGCGGATCATGATTTGAACAGACTTGAATCTACACTACCTGCTTCCACACAAGTGTCAGATTTCCTGGCTTATCATTTTCAGCGAAAAAGATTTTTAAAGATTTACTCTATTTATTCCTGTGTAAAAATTACACCCCCCCCCATGGTGACCCCACACTACCCCCGGGATCGTGATTTAAACAAATTTGAATCTACGCTACACTACCTGAAAATGCTTTCATACAAGTTTCAGTTTTTTCTGGCCAAATGGATTTTGAGAAGAAGTTTTTTGAAAAATACCAACAAAGTTTCAATAATTTTTACTTATTTCTCTTTAAAAGAGGGCATGGTCCTTCATTTAACAAACTTGAATCCCCTTTACCTAAGGATGCTTTGTAGCAAGTTTGGTTGAAATCGACCCAGTGATTCTGGAGAAGAAGTCGAAAATGTAAAACGTTTACGGACAGACAGACGGGCGCCGGACAAAAAGTGATCAGAAAAGCTCACTTGAGCTAAAAAGACACCAGGGGCATAAACATGAACACTCTGTAACTGACGAACCAAAATTGCTAACTTCATTCGTAGCCCAAAAAATTGACGCGTTAAAAATAAATGTTTCGATTTGTTTTTACTTTATAACAAAATATTTATCCTATTCGTCCTGATCGAGCGAAAGTCGAATGCACGATCACTTGATGACACCCCTTGTTAAGACTCAAGTGATTCTTAATATACTTTGCGTACATAAACAAAATCTAGTGTCATTAACAGATTATAGTAAGTGAAGCTGTTTCCTATTTTCAAGGAGGTGTCTAAGATGTAAGATTTTGTGAGGTTAGCATATGGTTTAATTAAGCACACTAGAATTTGTTTTACTTATAGAAAATACGTGATTACATTTTCAACTGTCAAATATGTGGGAGGCCCACGTAAATAACAAGTCAAAGTGGGCGTGACGATTCATGGCGTATTGTTTTTTTGATTAAGTGTTCCAAATACACGCTTTTTTAATTTTCTCTCATCTATTGACTGTAAAAAATCACTTCTTGGGGTCAATTTTTACATTTTTTTTTATAAATGATGTATATCATAGACCTTTTCTAAATCAATAAACAGGTTGGCACGGGTGTTCTATGAAATAAACAGTGTTCAAATATCAAAAGTCCAAAGAAATAATACTAAAGAGGAGCAGAGAAAACATGAACCTTTAAAAAGTCAGAGGTAGGATCAGGTGCTATGGAGGAAAGGGCATCATCTGCTGACTGGTCACACCAGCCGTGAGCTCTTTGTCGTAATCGGCCGGTAAACTGAAAAATTCCTAGACATTTTCGTGTTTGATAATAATTATGAAAAACGTAAATCGGCATTCGACTTATCGGTAGATTTGATTTGCTGACAAGGTTGTTGTATCGACCGTAGAACTTAAGGAATGATGACTTTAATCGAGACTGTTGATAATCTTGTTTTATCAACTTGTTTGTCAGTATCTCACCTCGTTTTAGAAACCGTTCATACGTAGAATACGTGTAACCAGATAGCCGACTTGACCGTATTTTTAAGTACATGTAGTCGATAAAAAGTGACGAACAATAATTTGTTATACGAAATATAATCATACATATTATGTGCCATCATCACTTTGGAATTTAGGGTTGGAATATTGAAATTGAAGTAAATATGTTCAGCGCTCTGACAACCATATAATTAACATTAAATTATGTTGAATACTTCATTATTTCTGGTCAAGCAGAACGTTGGCTATACATATGATTCAGAGGATAATAGCTACGGAGCTAATGTCGCTATAGGTTAAATATATAGAAATCATGTTCAGTGTGAAGTGTTGATTGCTTGTAATGATAACATAATTATTTATGATTATACTACTTGGACAGAACTAATTTGAATTATTTTTCTCTTTGTGTGAAAGATCATATATATAAGCTTATGTAGGGAGAGTAATGGGAGAACGGGAGGACAGAGAGTTGGTGGTTTTGGGTTGTTGTTAGACGTTCGGGACATGTTGAAAACTGTTAGTCAGTGAGAGATTGAGATTTGAATTTGTAAGACTTTGAAAGTTGCTTGTAAAAATCTATACGATCACGATCTAATAAATTATTGTTCACACCAAATTGGAATTATCATTTATGGACTAGACAAGGAGCTGAACTAACTCTTAGGCTTACATCTGTCTATTTGGTGCTCGTGACCAGGATATTACGAAGTACTGAAACCCCAAGGAAAGGACATTTTGATTGAACTTTAAAGGTAAGAACTTTTCTCAATGTCTCAGTTAACTATCCCAAAGTAAGCAAACCGACTAGCAATTTAAATGGCAACAGGAAACGGTTTTGATAAAAAAGAATTTCAAAGACAAATGGAACAGTTAGAAGAACAATTTTCAGGGATGGGTCATGATAAAGATAAGCAAGAACAAGACAAACATCAAAAACCCCCAGAGCAAGAACAGATTAAACGAAATTTTAGCGAAACAACATTTGAAACATATCATGATGCTAGGTCAAATGGAATTCATGAACCTCGACGCCGTGTCCTAAATCAAGATGATGAAAAAGATTTCTTTTTTGGTCAGGTTAAAGCTATGACAGCCGCTTTATCAGTTCCCCTATCTTCTGTGATAACTCCTTTCGAAGGAGATTCTAAAAAATTTAAACAATGGGTTAAAGAAGTCGAAAAATATGGTCTTATGTCTGGGAAACAGGCTCACGAAATCCCCATGCTCGCGTATATTACAAGTAAAGGTTCGGTTGGAGATTATATCAAAAGATATCTAGACGAGACAGACGCGTCAGAAGAAATTCCGTCGTGGAACGATCTTAAAGAATCACTTAAAAATCGATTCGCGGAAATTACCGACCCTCAACACGCGTTAGCAGTAATGCGCAGGATGCGACAAAACTCAAACGAGAGTGTTCAATTGTTCGCGGAAAGATTACTTCAAATCGCGGAAGACGCATACAGTAAAGATAAATTAAAAGACCCTTTGGTACAACAGCAATTAGTTGACATATTTTGTGATGGGTTGACATTTGACTATCTTAGAATGAAAATCCTTCGTGAAAATCCCAGAGACTTAGAATCAGCAATACAGGTAGCTATGCGCGAACAAAATTTGAGACAAAGACTGACTATTAGAGGACCGAATGTGACAAACAATGTACAAAATGACGACAACAGACAGACGTCTTCAAGTTTTGACACTACCACGCCTCTCTTAAGAGACCGATTGGTTAATTTTTCCCCGGTAGAAACTAGACATGAAGAACCTATGGAGATTGATCATGCGAGAAATAACAGATGTTTCAAGTGTAAGAAAACAGGTCATAGGGCCAGATTCTGTCCGCAAAATAAACGCCAAGTTAGGCCCCGCCCTCAATTGAGTAAACGACCCAATCAAAACCAAACTGTACATAATGTAGAGCAAAGTCCCCGCCCACCGATCGAATGCTGGAATTGTGGTAGGTTCGGACATGTACGCGCAGATTGCTGGAGTCCGCGCATGTATCAGAGAACGCAACAAAACCGAGGTAGGCCGGCCAACCGTCAAAAACGATCACATGACTTTGATGACCAAATTAACAGGAGATCGATCAAAGACTGGAGCCCTCGCGCCGATTTCGATAAACAAAATCCGGAAAACTAAGATGTTCTTCCTTCGTTGAAGCCCGAAGAAAGAACTTTAATAAAAGGCCTACATTTGAAATTAATTTTACTAACAACCCCAGTAGCTGTTTATTAAAGATAGGAAAGAATAAATTTAGAGCTTTGGTAGATACTGGCGCGGCAGTATCTTTCATTAGTAAAAGAATGTATGATAATCTGTTTCCCCACCCCAAATTGTGTAAAAATGACAATCCCTCTCTTCAAGCAGCAAATGGTAATTCTTTAATCGCGATTGGGTATGTAAATATTTCGTTTAAGATTTCAGGGTTAACTTTAGACCACAAACTTTATGTGACTAAGGGACTCAACAGAAACCTGATTCTTGGTCGTGATTGGCTCAAGAAAAACAATGTTCGTTTATACTTTGATCTTGGACTCATGCGCATTGATGGCAAAGCTTATGCTGAATTAAAAGAAGACTTACACATCTCAACAATTGTAAGAACACCCAAGAAACTCATTATGAAACCAAATATGGTGACAGTATTTTACGGAAAAGTTAACAGTAATTTTCCTGTAGAAGAAAAAGACTTGGTGGAAGTAAACAGTATAGACAATAATTGTATTATGGAGGACCCAGGACTATATTTAAAAGACTCAGTTTGTGTAGTCCGGAAGGACAGGAAAATTCCAATGATCTTCGTTAATCAAACCAATAAAAGTTATAAAATTCCAAGAGGATACATCGTAGGACGTGTCACCGCGTTGAAACCCAAGGAAATATCGGAGATACAAGCAAAACAGGATACAGAAGAAAAGATTGATGTACCTGAAAAATTTGAACATTCTATCCAAAGACTTGTGAGAAAGAACAATGACTTATTTGCTAAGAAAGATAGCGATCTTGGGGTAACTGATACTGTCAAAATGAAGATAGAGACTGGAGATCATCATCCAATAAAGAATAGACCATACCGAGTACCCCTAAATAAAAGACAGATAATTGACAAGGCAATAGCAGAAATGATGAGCGCAAGGATTATTGAGAGATCACAGTCGCCTTGGTCGTTTCCTTTAGTAGTAGTTAAGAAGAAGGATGGATCAGACCGGATGTGCGTTGACTTTAGAAGTTTAAACAAGATAGTAAGACCGGTATCATTCCCGCTACCGCTGATTGATGACATCCTATGTTTGCTAGGTAAAGCTAAGTACTTCACTGCACTAGACTTAAAGAGTGGATATTGGCAGGTAAAATTAGAAGGATCAAGTAAAGAAAAAACAGCCTTTGCATGTCATAAGGGATTGTTTCAGTTTAATAGGATGCCATTTGGTTTGAGTTATGCACCAGCTGTCTTCCAGGAATTAATGAACATCGTTCTTCAAGGACAAGAGGAGTTTGCTATCGCATACCTGGACGACATCCTCATATTCTCAGAAACACCGGAAGATCACCTCCATCATATCCAAGATGTATTTAATCGCCTAAGGACACATGGACTAAAACTTAAGTTAAAGAAGTGTAGTTTCTTCAAAGAACAAACTGAATATCTTGGCTTTATCATCAACGAACATGGAGTAAAACCAGATCCAAAGAAAGTGGAGGCTATTAGAAAGTTACCCGCACCTACTACAGTCAGAGAAGTTCGTGGTTTTATAGGTATGTGTAGTTATTATAGAAGATTCATACCAAATTTCTCCAAGATTGCAGAACCACTGATTGACTTAACTAGAAAGTATGCCAGATTTAAGTGGACACCTTGTTGTCAGGAAGCATTTGATTTCCTTAAGGAGAGTTTGACAGTAGTACCTCTTTTAGCATATCCAGATACTAATAAGCCGTACAGCTTGTACACCGATGCCAGCGACAACTGTATTGGTGCTTGCCTAACTCAAAAGACTGATGAAGGAGAAGATAAACCAATATACTATCTATCCCACAAGCTGAGTAAAACCCAAGTGAAATGGTCAACTATAGAAAAAGAAGCATTTGCAATTCACTACGCTCTTCAGAAGCTAGACCATTACCTACACAGTGCTCAGTTTACTATTAGGACGGATCACAAACCGCTGAAATACATCTTAGAATCTCCAATGCAAAATAAAAAGATTCAATTATGGGCATTAAGTATAGCTGGATATAACTGTAAGGTAGAGTACATTGAAGGAAGGTTTAATTGCTGTGCGGATCTTTTATCTAGATTACCATCCGCTACCTCTGACGGTGAAGATGAAGGACAATCAGAATGTGATGAACCAGATGTTAAAGACAATTTCTTTGAGGTGAACGTATTAAACTCCAATGCTGTCTCGCCTAAAAGATTAGCCAAGTGTGAAGTTAAACGGCACGATGAACTGATTAAACCCTTCATTGACTTACCGGAAGAAATCAATATTAAAGAGAGTCAGCAAAACGATGAACAGATTAAGAAACTGAAGAACAGGTTAAACAAGGGAACAGCAACTGCAACCGAAGAAAAGAAGTTCCTAGAAATGGATGGTTTGATGTACTATCTTTCAGATGGAGACTCAGAAGGCCCAAGACTTCGCCTGTATATACCACGTGAGTTAGAATTTTTAGTAGTACAGCAATATCATGATGGACTTGGACATATGGGAGTGGACAAAACATATGACGTAATCAGACAAAAGTACTACATGCCGAATTTGTACAAGAGGTTACATTCCTATATAGAGGGATGCGTAGTGTGCCAGACGAGGAGCAATAAGAGGACTCAACCCCCACTTCAAGAAACTGACATACCACCTTTTCCCATGGCTAAAGTAGGACTTGATTTGTCAGGACCATATCCAACTACATTGTCAGGAAACAAGTATATAGTCTCGTTCATTGACATTTACTCTGGATGGCCAGAAGCCTTCCCCGTTCCTGATAAGTCAGCTGACAATATAGTACACCTTATATTGGAAGAAATATACCCAAGATATGGCTGTCCTCTTCAAATTCTCACAGACAATGGAACAGAAAATGTAAATAAGAAAGTGGAAGAAACCTTCAGAGAATTGAACATTAACCACGTCACAACATCCTACTATAGTCCTCAAGGCAATGGTAAAGTGGAAAGATTCCATCGTACTCTCCATGACGTAATGGCTAAGAAAATAACAGACAATGCTCAAACATGGGACATTCATCTTAACCAGACATTGGCAGCCATTCGATTTCATCCGAATGAGTCATCAAAGTTTTCTCCATATTATCTTATGTACAATAGAGACGTTGTGTTGCCTCTTGACACTTTATTGAAACCTCGCCGAAGATATGCAGGAGAAGATCAACATAAGATCACACTTCAAGAACAACACAAGGCATTCATGTTAGTGCATCGCAATATGAAGGAGGCCAAAAAGAAACAAAAAGCCCAAGCTGATAAAAAGAGTAAAGATGAAGAATTTAAGGTAGGAGACCCAGTATACCTTAAGAACAACAAAAGACAAAATAAACTAGATAAGAAATGGCTCCCTTATTACCGAATCATTGAACAAAAAGGACCAGTTAGCTTTGTGGTGAAAGATCAATTAACAGGATCTACTACCAAGTGTCATGCACGACAATTAAGACTGGCAGATATTTCGCACTGGCCCCTCTCACAAGATACTGAAGATGGTGGGAGAACTCTAAGAAAAACCAATTATGTGGTTCCACCGGAAGAGGAAGTGTCATCGGAAAATGATGACGAGATGCAGCCAGATTCACTAGAAAGAGCCATACAGTTCAAACAACGCGAGAGAGAAGATTCTTCAGACGAAGAAGACATACCCCTCGCTGAACTTCAAAGACGCATAAGAGCTAAGAAGATCATGGATGATCAACAGTATAATGATGAGCAGAATCAGACTGTGAAGTCAGGATCGGATGAGAACCCTGAGTCAGAACAAAGTGAATACAATGATCAAAACTATGAGATACCCTTAGATACCCAAAACGTACCCTTAGACGAAGATATGGAAATTTGTGAAATACATGATAAAGTAGGTCTAGGCTTCTCCCCTAACCCTAAACTGCGTAAACCAGTCCCCAAACCTCGTAAGAATATAGCTGTTAGTAAACAACAGCACGTAGAGAATTGTCTTGCTATTATGGCCGACAAAATGGCTGATGTGATTAAAGCAATGATATAATGTGTTATAGATGTAAAAACATTAAATATGCATGGCTTTGTATATAGTGCTTGCTAATAAATAAGTATGACATGATATATCCTTTGACATTTGAATGAAAAATAAAATACCGCGGAAAAGTAAAACGCGGACGTACCTCGTCGAAATTTGTAAATGCGGACAACGTATTTATAGTCAACGAGTTAAAAATCCGGTAGATATTTTAAAGTTTAGGACAAGGTTGTTCAGGTTTTCATTATTCATTGTTAATACCTCCCTATTACAATCGAGAAAGTCAATTTAATATGTCTGACTCCTTTCAGAATTTTATTAATGACATAGACACATATACACTATGGGATCCTATCAACCTAAAATATCCAGATATAGGACACATTAAGATTCCTGATAAATTAAAAGATATAAAGGTTTTCCCTATGAACACACTTATGGCGGAATTGCCAGTAGATAGTAGTTTACAACCTATGGAATCATCACCTTGGGTGGGAAGTATTTGGTTTTATGTATTTTTGATTTTGGCAGTAATAATAATATGTGGAATTTGTATTATAAAACGTAAAACAATTAAAAAGTTAGGAGATATGTGCTGTGGTTGCTGGTCGGGTTGTCGAAAAAGGGGTAGTGACAGAGATGAGAAAGGTTCTGGCAGAGATTTTTCGCATCGTGTGAATCCTGGGAAGCGAAACTCTAAAGAGACTGTTGAAATGAAATCTTTAGCGAAGGACACTTCGGCCCCTGAGAAACCCAGACGAATTGGAAAACGAGTAGCTCGTACCGATGTTCACAGCACTGGATCGATAACCGCAGAATTAGCCCGCCAACTGACTGGAGAGGAGCGAAACTACGATTTACCGTGGCCCGAAAGTTATGGACCGGACCCGGAATTGGCTCGTAAATACTTAAAAGAAAAGTCGTTGATGTCTAAGAAATAGAGGAATGCAGCAGGTGTTTCGCGAGATGTCACCTCGCCATCACGTCGTTAATGCCGTTGATGTAGTGCAAAGTGATTAAATATTGTGTTTTGATGAACATTTGAAAAATTGTGAATAATGTGAAATTTTATATTTAGAAATTAATTTTGGAGGATTGTGAAATTCGATTGGAATTCATGGATTCTGAATTACCGAGACATAATCTCGATCGATTCCGTATTTAAGCGTTATACGATCACCGATTCGCCTTATTTGAACTTGATGTTGTTCTGTGGACGCCGAAACAACTTTATTGTGAACTATATATATGCGCTTAACCGTGTAAATTTATTATGTGTGCTTATGTGTTTTAAAATAGTCTTAAACATGTTTATGTGAATACTGACATTTAATCCTGGACATTATATTTGAATTATAATGAACATTGACCAATGGACAACTGTGGTCGCCATTCATTAATTATGATTGTATTTTAATTTGATTATCGATTATTATCTGTGGTGATTGTCTTTGACTTTAATTAATTCATATTGATTATTATTGTTGGTGGAGGGTGTATTGATCAGTATTGATTTGTTGTTTGCAACAATCAAACAATTTTGTGTAATCGTGTATTCGTGTACATTTTGTTTATTAACTGTTGTGGTGTCCCAAGCCGGTAAAGGAAATGATCACTTAATTCTATTTCTTAATATAGATGTTCCGACTGGTGTGTCACTGGAAGGTTCATCTGACCAAGGAGAGTTTAAAGGGTAATTTCTTACACCGGGCACCTAGCGGAAGAAATCTCCCTCCGGGATATTTCTTTTGTTAGGGGGACGTATGTAACCAGATAGCCGACTTGATTTTTAAGTACATGTAGTCGATAAAAAGTGACGAACAATAATTTGTTATACGAAATATAATCATACATATTATGTGCCATCATCACTTTGGAATTTAGGGTTGGAATACTGAAATTGAAGTAAATATGTTCAGCGCTCTGACAACCATATAATTAACATTAAATTATGTTGAATACTTCATTATTTCTGGTCAAGCAGAACGTTGGCTATACATATGATTCAGAGGATAATAGCTACGGAGCTAATGTCGCTATAGGTTAAATATATAGAAATCATGTTCAGTGTGAAGTGTTGATTGCTTGTAATGATAACATAATTATTTATGATTATACTACTTGGACAGAACTAATTTGAATTATTTTTCTCTTTGTGTGAAAGATCATATATATAAGCTTATGTAGGGAGAGTAGAGGGAGAACGGGAGGACAGAGAGTTGGTGGATTTGGGTTGTTGTTAGACGTTCGGGACATGTTGAAAACTGTTAGTCAGTGAGAGATTGAGATTTGAATTTGTAAGACTTTGAAAGTTGCTTGTAAAATCTATACGATCACGATCTAATAAATTATTGTCCACACCAAACTGGAATTATCATTTATGGACTAAACAAGGAGCTGAACTAACTCATAGGCTTACATACGTCCTTGCGTATCGAATCAACTGAGAGACAAGAACACCATATGCAGGTGATGAAGGTATATTGCTACATAAAAAAGGAAAGTTGACGATGGAAAAATTGAAGTCATCTTGTTTATCATAACTAGACTTTGACCCGTGTACGGGTTGACATTGCGTATTATGTCTGGCATTTACGAAATAGACACATCAAATTTGCACACCATGTTGACATTCAGAACTCTTGGAATTTGTTCATATTTAACGCACTGAGTTAGAGTTATCTCCCGTATTTTCTTTCATGAACAGAATATATATATATATATATATATATATATATATATATATATATATATATATATATATATATATAATTCTTAATGAAAGTTTACACGTATTTGTATTATCGTTTTTGAGTTTGTCCATGCAAATGTGATATTGTGGGAACATAAACTAAAAAGCATCCCGTGATTTAGCGTGAATGTAATGCGCATGAACAAGATTGTACAGAAAAATCCAGATGATTTCCGGATTTTTAGAATTTTCTTTGATTATCAATTAGCGAAGCCTGATTGAGAAAACAAAAAGAATAAATTGGTAATCTTCAAGTAACAATGATGTTAGAAATATATATTTACATCATCCAGTGTCTTTGTCTGTGATAACACTACGTATCGATTTTGTACTATATAACCCATAATACAAATGACGCCAAATTGAGGCGCCGGCGGGGTTTGCTTATTTATAGTTAAAGATTTAAATGTACGATGGCTTAAAATTATATAAATATAAGTAATAAGGAATCATTCTTTGAATATTATGAGGTGATAATTTCGGTCGGGGCGTGATCAAATCTATCATAAAGCCCGTCGGGCTTTATTGGATTTGATCACGCCCCGACCAAAATTATCACCTCATCATACTCAAAGAATGATTCCTTATTCCTTATATAAAACAAAAACAGTACTCTTCCGATTTCTCGGTATTAAAGCCTTAAATTTCGAGTCTTTTATTTTAATATAGTAGTATAGAAAGGTTTGTTGTTAGGTTACCAATAATGGCTATTTCTAGTGAAATATCTAAATATCAAACACATGACTCGGACTCTGTGATATTTTTTATTTCAAGTTCACTAGTACAGGTAAATATCGGTATCTCGAACATGGGATATCTCGAATACCCCGCTTATGTCGAAGTCTTCCGACGGTCCCGGCCGTTTTCTCTATATAAATGATTTCAAAAACTCCTGATATCTCGAACACGGTAATCTCGAATACCCCGCTTATGTCGAAGTGTTTGAAAAGCCCGAAGCCCTAATTTTACCTGGTTTGTCTCGAAGTGGAGCCATTTTTCCGGTCAGTTGAACATAATTGGTGTCATTACTTCACACATTTCTGCCCGCAATTTTCACACCTTTCAAAACTAGTGGTATATCACACTGCACGATGTAAGCTAATTAGGATGGTAGCTTGGATGTTTTCACATTTAGTACCTTTTTATAAAATTCAAATCAAAACACGGCCACGATTACCGATAATGTGTTTAATAAAACACACTGTGTACGGAGAATCGATCTAGCATTGATAACTGCCAATTTTATAGAAACGATTAATTACAGAATCGAGTTTATTATTTTTTTTCATGTACGCTCCAATAAAAATGAAGCATGATTGGAATACGAATATTAAAAGAAAACTTATTTAAATATAACAACCAGTCCATGTATTAAACACGCAGGGTGTAAAGTGACTTCCGGTTCATCGTACACGGGTTGTTTCCAATATGAGTATTAAAGCTGTGAGCGTAATGAGTTAATATAAGATACGTTAGTTCACAAACAAAAATAAAATAAAAATATGTGAATTCTAATTCTTGATTATTGTTGGGTTTTTTTTAATTTTCAAATCCGTGTTTTTCGTTTCCTATGTGATAAATTTCAAACGTTACATTGCAAGTGCTTCTTCAAGTTCGGAACGTCGATAGTAAAGAGGATGTGAAGTCGTATTATTTACGGAAAATTGATTTTATAATTTGATTGCTTTTACAGATATTGATTATATTTCACAAATAAAAACACACAAACTAAAAGTATTTAATCAAATGCTTGATTATTCGTTTATGAGTAATAGAAAAGTTCAGTAAATACCGGTACTAATACACGTGTTGATCAATATAAGAACATCACGGAATTAGAATTGGAAAGCCACTTTGGATATCTCGAACCCCCGGATATCTCGAAGTTTTGTGGAGGTCCCACCAAGTTCGAGATACCGATATTTAACTGTATTCGCAATTTAGGGTTGATATTTCATACAACAGATTATACAAACCATTTAACAGTTTTCAATTGCAATGATAAACTGCACACAAAATAATCAGTCAAAAGTCAAAAAAGTTTGTAATATATTTTCACAATCAGCTAGAACAAAAAGAATTAGACCACATATAATCAATTTCAGTTTGAATTATAATCCCTACCCTCTCTTCGAAATATCCTGCCAGTTGCAATTCTATTTTAAAGTTGAAAAATTGGTTAACAAAAAAAAATTATTGAAAAAAATGCAGGCACGGTATACATAAAAAAACATACTATTTTGAAAAAAAATGGTTTAATTTTAGCCCATTAATGTATAAAGTGTAGTTTCCCTCACTTGATAAGGCTTTTTTTTCCCAATGAACGTTATTTCTTAAAATCATAATAATATACATATTAGTGAAGATATTGAAACAAGAAAAAAATTGCACAGTTAATCTAGTAAAGCTAACACACCGACAAACAATCACACAAGGATATGTCGACAGACAGATGCTGGGCATATAGTAATCATTAAAGCTCACGGGAGCTTTCGTCTCAGGGAAGATAAACACGTACAATAATGATTTAAAATAAAGTACATGTTTCTATTGTTTTCTTTAAAGGAGGGCTGGGATTATTACTGCCAATATCCGACTCCTGATGCATCAAAAAATGAATTGGACAATATAGCAAACTAGCATACTTAATAAATAATTTTCTACAGCCCCTTTCAGAATTGGCGCACGAGCAGAAGCGAAAAAATATTCGTGCGACCGAAAAAAAACTAGATATGGTTCGTAAACTGTTGCCAAAATAATCGCATATGAAAAAGTACTCGTACGAAACTCGCACGATTCAGAGCGACCGTTGTGCGAGGTAAACACATTGAATCTTGCGATATATCTTGCGTCTATATGCGACTGTTGTACAATTAAAGCAGGTGTTGTAAGATAATGCGGATAATTGTAAGACCAGATGAACAGACGATTCAACTTGCGCCAATGCAATAGGACGAGCGGGGCTCGTCCGATCATGCGTTTTATCGTACGAATGCTTGTACGAGTCAGAGGAGGTATACATACCGCCTGTTTTCGACGCTCTTTAGTAGAAATAGTTAAATGCAAGAGAAGATACCGCCCAAGAAGATGACAAAAGCAACAGCCAAAATCAAAATCAATGTCAATTATAGCCTAAAACAGATAATTTATGCTTATACAGTGTATACTGTTTAAGGGAATCATTCGCCCCCGTTTTGTTTTCGCTCATTTCGTTCTTTATATCAATTAGTGGATTGAGACTTGGCGAATTCCAATGTCTCATAGTATCTCTCTTTCACCACAACATTGTTGGAGCGAATTCAAGACGAGACAAAACCGTAAGTAGAAGCAAAAATATCAAGGGGCGAAAACAACCCTGTATCCAGTATATACTTGTGGCAAAGCATGGAAACCGAAACCGATAAATCTTGCAATAATAGTAAAACGTTGCAAGATTACATGAGACACGTTGAGTAACAGTCTTATGGTCGCACAACACATGCATAAACAGCTGCAGTTTATCTTACTATCTTTAAAAATCGTGCATCGCTCTTGCGAGTACACAAAACGTTGTAAAACGTTCGTACTAATGTTTGTGCGTTACATTACAATAATTTTGATCGCATTCGGTCGCGTCTGAATAATGTGCATTTCCACTATTTTGAGGAGACTTGATGCGACCACAAAAACGCCTGCAACGAATGCGAGAGCTCGTGCAACGTTTGCAATAGCTCATGCGAAGCCAACAAAATCCGATCGCAAAGTGTTGTAAAGTGTTAGTGTGCCAATTGGGAAAGGGGCTTTAGCAAAAAATAATGCGATCATAAATCACGCCTGACAATTAAGAAATAAAATGATCGCATTTGGGTTCATACGGAATATGAAGATATCTCTCATCGCAGAAAAAAAGCGTCGTAATCAAACGGTATTAACACTGTTTATGTGTTCAATATTTTCATATATTGCTAAAATATGTACATAAATATAACAATTAGGTCTATAAATAAAGGGTGATGAAAAACAAGTATTCCTTTTAAAGAAATGATCGGCAATAATGATTTATTGATAGCTAGAAGCAATCAACATGATCAGTACTGTATTTTTACAAAACATAGAATATTTTGAATCTGTACATCATAATTTCATCATTATAAACGGTCAACAAATTTAATTTTGAAATAAATGTTGGGAAAGCCGTTCGTAAACTCCTTGTCTATTTTTATATTTTTAACGTAATTATTAAATGTTAATGTATCTTCCTCTTCTTCAGAATACTGAGTAGGGCTCTACAAAGAGCATTAACACGTATACAAAAAAAGAGTTGTATTAAAATAATTTAATGCGACTAAAAAACATTGCGTGCCATCATAACTTGCTATTGAGGTCGCATTATAACGTAACCTTGTTGACAAATCAAGCCGTCTTCCTAGCTACTATTATGTAACATCAATAGATCGAGGTCAGTTCATATGATTGAGGTCAGTTCATCGAGGTCAACTGCATTACTGAATGGATCTTTCGATCAAATTCTTACGCGTGAGACAAAATGTGCATTCTTGAATTAACAGGTCGACCTGTATTTTATGTATGTTTGCATCTCTTAAGGTAAATGAATTGAAATAAAACTGAGTAAAATGTTATATAAATACTAAACCAAACTTCAAGTTTTTAAAAATATTTATGTAATAACTTCCACATATAAATCACCTAACGTTTGATATTGTATTCCTTGTTCAATACTAGGAAACATTTCACCGGTGAGGAGCAAATATGACGTCACATATATTCGGCGTCGTTAATACATATTTACACAGTGTCTCCGTCAGGTAAGTTCTCATTATTTCCATCTTTCGCAGTTCTTTTATTAAAAGTATTTTAACCAAAAAAAAAAAAAAAAGAAAAAAAAAAGATTTTACCAATGTCTCATCGGCGTTGGTTACATTCTTTTTTTTCGGCCAATTTTTCATACATGTACATGGGTATGTGCCTTTTAGATTAGCATTTCTGCTAATTGAATTCCTTAAAAAATGAAATAATTGAGCATGCCTTTATTCCTTAATTTTGAGTCCGTCAAGCTCCACTTTGGACATTTGTTTTTTAAAAGCTTTTTAAAGCTTTTAAAAGCTTTTTAAAAATTGTTATGGATATTTATACACCCAACTTCACAAAGACCCAGGTAACTATAATACGGTGCTAATTTATGGATATCCATAAACCTCAACTTCTCACAGTCCCAGGTAACTAAAATACGGTGCTGTTTTCTGGATCTTGATATTGCTGCCACCTGTTCCAGACGGGCAAAGGAAAAGCACGATGTCCCCGTTAGCTGTAGGACCCGGATATACTCCTCCACAAGTATGAATTATCGTCTGATCGTTTATGAAAATAACGATGTTATCTATTTGGTTTCCTAGAAGAAAGAACAAACATGTACTAAGTATTTCATGTAATAAAACAATAAATAAATAACTAATGACCGAAATCTCAGTATTTCAAAACAAGTGTTTTTAGCAGTTACCGTTATTATCATTTTAGTCGATTTTATCCAAAACACAAATAACTGTCAATGAAATACAATTAAAATTAAATGAAGTGAAAAATACAACATTTGTTTAATGTCACGCCATCTCTATAACCACAAGAAATTCACAGGTTCTTACGGTGATTTATAATCAATAATGGAAAAATATGAAAGTCAGTTGAAACACCCTGTACTATTTATAACGTAATCAGTCGGGTACTTTTATGTAACTTGCACTACAAAACCCCATTTTAGCTGTGTATTAAACATAAATGTATCTAACAAGCTACATAGGTTGTTTGAAAAAAAAAAGAAATCTTTAGATTTTTTTGATACTTCTGAACGAACTCTTGAGTATTTATCAAAACAGAATAATTAAGGAAAATGCAATGGAAGGATACATTCGATTAGATTACAAGATTAAAGATATTGAAATTCAAAATTAAACTTAAGTGCATTTGTAACCGTTACATACCATAAGCCGTCGAGTGGATAACGACTTTTTCTACATTGTATGTTCCCCCTAGCTGAATCAAAAGACGTGGTCTAAATGAGTGTTTTGAGACAGCTATTAAATTGTTCTTATCGCAATACGTGTTTCCGTCAACAGCGTTGGATGAAATGTAACCCCTAAGTGTGGAACTTAATGTGGTTGTTTTATTTCTCGCTACTGTAAAAAACAAACATATATTATCACTCCAAAACCGATCGTCATCATAATGCATAAACTATAAATAATTCATTGTATTCTTACGATTTGCATCAATGATAATTGTATTACTTGATAAAAGGAGAAAAAAAACTCATGTTATAAACCATTTAAAACCGATATAAAAGTAGAAAATAAAAACAAGAGGCCCATGGGCCAAATCGCTGACCTAAGGAAGGTATGATAAAATCAGCTTTATGGGGTCATAGTTAATACAAACTATCTGTACACTGTAATATAATACCCGTAGATCCTGTATAAATCAAAATCCATTTCCCCCTGGATATTTTTTGTTTATAATCAAGTCCTTCTTCTAACAGGGTGATTTTATAGCATATCACATGTTGAGCATTACATTTTTCAAAAAGATCCTAAACAATAAATTATTGTTTATACATGTATATGGGATACAAAACCTACATCAAACTCTTAACCCCTTGTGGGTCCCAAATTATAACATTTCAGTTTTTGTGAATAATTAAAATGTTTTCATTTGTAAAATTGGATCCACGATGTGGCCGCATCCTATTCCTCAAAATTTTGATTTGAACGAATTTGAATCCACATTATCTGAGGATGCTTTCACAAAAGTTACAGTTTTTCTGGGCAAACGGTTTTTCAGAAGAAGATTTTAAAGATTTTTCTCTATGTATTCCTGTGTAAAAGTTCGAACCCCCATTGTGGCCCGATCCCACCCCCCGGGAATCATGAGTTTAACAAAGTTGAATTTACCCTATCTTAGGATGCTTCCACACAAGTTTCAGCTTTCCCGGATGATTAGCTTTGAGAAGAAAATTTTTACAGCTTTGCTCTATATATTTCTATAAAAAAGTGTGACGCCCCATTGTGGCCCCACACTACCCCCGAGGGGTCATGATTTTCACAACTTTGAATCTACCTTACCTGAGGATGCTTCTACACAAGTTTCAGGTTTCCCGGCTGATTAGTTTCTGAGGAGAATTTTAAAAAAAAGATTTCCTCTATATATTCCTATGTAAAAGTTTGACCACCCATTCTGGCCCCTACTTTACCTCTCAGGGATCAAGATTTAATCAAACTTAAACGTATACTACCTGAAGATGCTTCCAAACAAGTTTCAGCTTTCCCGGCCGATTAGTTTCTGAGAAGTTTTTTAAAGATTTACTCTATATATTCATATGTAAAATATTGCCCCCATGGTGGCCCTATCCTACCGTCGATGGTCCTGATTTTCATAACTTTGAATTTACACTACATGAGTTATAGGATCATTCTGAGTTGTAGGATAAGGTAAAGGATCATGCTGAGTTGTAGGATGAGGTATAGGATCATGTTGAGTTGTAGGATGAGGTATAGGATTATGCTGAGTTGTAGGATGAGGTCTAGGATCATGCTGAGTTGTTGGATGAGGTATAGGATCATTCTGAGTTGTAGGATGAGGTATAGGATCATTCTGAGTTGTAGGATGATGTATAGGATCATGTTGAGTTGTAGGATAAGGTATAGGATCATGCTGAGTTGTAGGATAAGGTATAGGATCATGCTGAGTTGTAGGATAAGGTATAGGATTATGTTGAGTTGTAGGATGAGGTATAG
>WFKH01003881.1:72949808-72965605 GCA_016163765.1 Magallana hongkongensis
ATCAGTTCAAGTAAAATGTAACCTCCCCCATCCCCCAGCAATCAGTTTAAGTAAAATGTAACCTCCCCCATCCCCCCAGCAATCAGTTCAAGGTGTCTTCTGCATGTCGCATGTCGGCCTGGATAACGCGAAGCGTTATATGCAAACTTCTATGAGAAGTAATTATTGACATATCAAGTCAAAGTTGTTGCTTTTGTGTGCGCGTGTTTAAATCATTGAATTTGACTTTACACTCAACAAAACTTTTAAGTGTGTGAAATTATGAAATAAAATGTGAAATTTTTAACTTTTTAAATGTCACAAACATTTGACGTTATTTCATAACGTCGTCCGAAAAGTGGAATTCATAAAGCGCGTTATTTTTATAACGCCTAGTATTTTTTACTTGATTTTTATTAATATAGCAGGCTTTTAAGGGGGGGGGGTTAAATTCTTTATCTAGCTAAGGTTAACTCTTTGGGATATATTGACAAATGCATTTCGTTTTTTCTCTCATTTTATGTTCGATTTATCGAAATATGCTCAAATGTTGGCTATAGTTTGAAGAACTGTTGTGGAAATATTTTGTTAAATTTTGGTATACGTGTATAAATGTACGTGTTTCATTCTGTTATATCATATCGATATTCATGAACAGCGAAAGCTAAATTATTCAGATAATTTGATATTGCTTGATTTCAAAAAAGGAAATTCGGAACCTTACAATTTTTTTTTCAATCTTTAGCAATGACTGTTGATGTTATTGTTTTCAACAATGTACCAAGTATAAACTTAAGGAATGTTGCAGTCACTTATTTTTTAAATCATTATTTAATGGATAATTAAACAAAATAAGGGAATTAAAAAATATCTGGTTGAACGTGGTTAAAAGCATACATTCTCCACTCATATTCCCCTCTGTATGAATATAAAAGAGAATTTTGAAGACAATCTAAGTGTTGATTCAAATGCCTTATGTTAAGAAATACAGTGTTTATTTGCTTTCATTCTGAAGTTAAGTACAACGATCCCTTTATTTTGGCAGAGGGTATACACGGTATAATAAACCTGCTGAACTTCAATATTTTTGCATATTTTTGGTCATCGAAGCGGTCACGGTCAAGATATAGTCTGAAGGTATAAACTGAACACGCTCGTAAATAGGCACCGTCACAAAGATATATCAACCCTTCGATTTCGTTACACCCGATTGCATACATGAAACTCGTGGGTGACGTGTAGTATTTATACCTTTCGTGGTCTTTGGATTTTATGCATTTATTTCTTAATTTTATGTGCATATTCTGTTTGCAAATAATTACATTGACCTACTTATTATATGTTAGTATTCACCTAGCTTGAAAAAAGTGTGTGAAATTTGATAATTTCATCGTGACCGAGTTAAAAACATCGAGACAAGATGTACGTCCACACAGGTGAGACCTCTACAGCATTGTGTTTTTACTGAAAAATCAGAGAAATCTTTTACTGCAATTCCCTGAACCAATTCAGATTGATTTACACGGGCTGTTACATTTAAAATTAAAGAGACACGGTGACTCAAAAAATATATGTTTTACTTTTTGATTATGACAACGGAAATAAGTAGAGCTACTCAAAATTTCATCAAACGAAAGGTTTCACGCATCATAAGTTATCACCTATCAATTTACAAGTCATTAAAACTCATCCGGAAAATGCACATGTAAACAAACCGAGTTGTTTTGGACATTGGTATTGTGTCACGTGTTTGCGATTTCTGTCTAAAAATAGTTACAGTGGGATTGACACACCGAAAAAAGAATTTGAATTTGAAGCTATTCGATGTCTATGGTAAGAAATATGCATTAATAGAAAATGCATCTTCATAAATATTTAGTTCTTGAAGACATCGTGTTTCAATGAGAGGCTTCTGGTTCATGATGTATGCCACGCTGCAGTATTTACATTCCCTTGCGCTTGCGTGGCTATGAAGCGGAAGGAAAACTCAATATTTATGTGTTGGCCCAACGTGTAATTCTATTTTTCTCTTTTTAATTTGATTTTTTTACTTTTGAACATTGTAATTTTTCAAAAGTTCACATTTTCATATGATAAATAAAATATGTGGAAATCTTGTAAAAATTCGATATTTGCTAAATCATGGGTTTGTGCGTCACCATGTCCCTTTAATATTATATAAAAAAAACCCACATTAATTGTTTGTTTTCTTAGAGTCTAGGGAATTCTCTAATTGCAATTCCCTGCATCAATTTTGATTAATTAACATAGAATGGTACATTATAAATGAATATTTTATACAGAAAAACATATTGTGTTTTGCTTAAAATTCAGAGAACTCATTTACTGCTATTCCCTGTACCAATTTAGATTGATTTACACGGGCTGTTATATTTAAAGTTAATATTTTATAAAGAAAACACATTAATTTTTTGTTTTACTTAAAGTTTAGGGAATTCTCTAATTGCAATTCCCTGGCGGTGTATCAATTTTAATTGATTAACATATAATTATAAATGAATATTTTATACAGAAAAATATATTGTGTTTTGCTTAAAATTCAGAGAACTCTTTTACTGCTATTCCCTGCACTAATTTAGATTGATTTACAAGGAATGGTACATTATGAAATGAATATTTTACGACTTCTTTCGTTGAAATCATCATCCTTCATCGATTGTGGTTTATTTTGATTATTTTTTTTTACGGACTGGTACATTTTCAATTGATATTTTATATAGATGTTTACAGGCAATTTGTGCGTGCAATAAAACGTAGCTGTACTATTTAGTCACCCCTAACATTGTCCGACATTCCATTTATCATTCAGGTAGATGGATAACACAGGTTTATCCTGTCATCATGGCTTGAATTTTAATAACATTTAACATCATTACATCAATCAAGACGAGCCAGAAAAGAAAGGAAAAGAATGACTACAATCATAGATCTAACAATTTCATTTTGATATTTTGATATTGTAAATGTATGTGCTTTAGACTCCAAGAAATAAGAATACACCCCCCCGATACATATTTATGAAATTTTGCAATATTACATTTTGCGTTGATCTCAACGAAAATATTATAACACAAAATGTAATCATTACTTATGATCACTCAAAACCTGCCAAAATGTATCATGATAACAACGAATAATACACCAGTAATCAAGACTTTACCGATACTGGTTCTGTACCAGTGTATCTTATTTTGTACATAACAAATTAGACACAGTTTAAATGTTTGCTTCCTTATATCACCTCTTTCTATCAAGTTATAATATTATACGAATTATATAGGACTTTGTCCTTTTCTAGTACCATATAAAAATACTCGAGAGCCATTCATCACCTATACCTGTATATTATTAAGTGAAAATATGGCAAACATCAAATCAAATATGTATTTTTTAATTAATAAATATTCCATAATTTATTTATGTACTGTATACAGTACCATATAAGTCAGCTAGTATTATAGCATTGATCAAGCTGCACGGGCACTGCAATGTACATGCTATTAAATAAGACACATAAGTGCGTAACTAACGTATATAAAAAAAAAAATATTTTTTGTAATTTTCATTGGTTGTAAGAAAATCACGTGACATATTCTGTCCCTGGACAATGAATCTTTATCGTCAACTGACCTTGATCGTCTGCCTTGGATGCTTAGTAATTTGTTTGTCCGAATGTACCTCATTTACTAGTTATTTTAAATATGATTGTCTAATCGGATGATTATATAATTTAACTATTATGGAAATCATTGTACAATAAATATTTGGCTATAATGACCCATGTCAAGTGATACAAAGAAGCGGATCCTGTGGGGTGTCTTAAAATAATATATTAATAAAGTGCTATCAGATACGGTGCACTATACAATATACACCCCTCCTCGTTTGATATAAAAATCTTTATGCAGTTATATGCAATTGACGTTGCATTTAATACAATAGTTAATGCAAAAAAAAGTTGTAACAATAAAGAACAAGCCGAAAAAGTTTGTAATTTTTTCAGTCAGCTACAACAAAAAAGAATTTGAACCATATGCATTTAAAATAAATTTAAGTTTAGATTTTTATCCCTGTCCTCTCCTCTAGATATCCTGCCATATGGGTTTGTTTTAAGGTCAGACGAGATCTATCTTCCATTATTTTCTATTTTTTCTATCTCCAAAATGTAAAGATTTTCACAAAGTAATTCCATAATTATGTTTTCATGTTTCATGATACTTATAGATATAAAATGTTCAATTTAAAATACTTATTATGACTTTATTTATAAGCATTCAAATGCAATTTGCATGCTATTTTAAGAAAAATTCTAAATATTCTAGCTCCAAAAATAGCCTGGTAATGTACCCTGAATTTTTGGGTATTATCAAGTGTAAATGTTAATAAACAAGGAATAAAATATCAAGGAAAATTATATAAAATTGAGGAACGTATCATGTGTCCTTAAAACTCCAAATTCAAAAAAGGTAATAGAGTAAATTTTAAAGAATGAACAAAAAAAATCTGATTCAACATACAAATTCCATCAATGTGTAAACTGTTATTTGTTATTTCACGCGCTTGCACTGTATATCATCTACTAGTGAACAAAATCAAAATACCTCTACTGTTGATATCTTGGGTCTGTTTACTTGCTTGTTCTTGTTTATTGTTGTTTTGAAATGGGATTATGTTTAAAATCTCAGTTTAGACAAATATGTTTCGAGAGAGAGTCCCAAACCAGCTTCATATTTATAAAGTTAACGTCGTGATGACGTCAAAATGTCATAACACACACTATATTAAGAGACTGGTAAAAATAGAACGAATAGAGATAACGACAAAAAGTAAATTACTTTAGAAAGCAAATATTGTGACCTACAATCCCATAAAAGATGACAAATTTTTGTGACAGGGCCGATTTCCATAGTTTCTGGCTGTAGTCCTTTTAAGCAATGGTTGGTTTTGATAAACCATTTTATCTTAAATTTGCTTTTAAAAATGTTGCAAATTTGTTGGGCATCAGAGGAAAAAGTTTACATGTTTGTTAAAAATTAAACCATAGGGCAAATTGTTTGATATATCTGAAGCTGAACGGTATAAAATTAATTTATATGTCATTACAAGAATATGCTCAAAGTACAATACTTCTGTATCTTAAGGGCGTTGTTTACTCAGGGTTTGAGTTCTCAAATTCGGATTGTTATAGAGTTCAATGTCATGAGTAAAATTTGTTCTAAACACATACAGTATTATTAAAATGAATTATGTTTGACATATCATTCGATAATTCTACTATATTATGGAGTTAGGCTCATATAAAATTGGATTTTAGCAAAACAGAGGAAATTCGGACTAAATTTTTCAAATTTTGTTTTTCATTGAATTTTTTAGGGCAGTACTATAATAATAAAAGTTAAGATTTTATTTGTTAGTCAACATAATTTTGCATATTTAGGGTCTTCCGTTTCAAACGGAAGACCCTCTTGTTATTCTATTGTTTTTTATTAGGGTCTTCCGTTTCCAACGGAAGACCCTCTTGTTATTCTATTGTTTTTTTTTTTTATTATTATTATTAGGGTCTTCCGTTTCCAACGGAAGACCCTTTTGCTTTTCTACGGTTTCTTTTTATTCTTATTCTTATTATTATTATTATTCTTTTTTTTCCAACTCAAATAACTCAAAAACGCTTGCTTCGATTGTCTTGAAATTTACAGGTCTTTTATGCTTTTAAAAGATCTTTATGATATGAAAAAATTAGCTGATGACATCATCACGTTCGTCACTTATTGACGTTTTTCACGTTTTAAAAAGTGATTTTGTCCGGAGCTTTTCTCATTTTTGTTTAAAGATAGAGCTCTGAGATTTTTAGACAAGTTAGAACTACCGATTTACTTATGACATAAGGCTGAAAACTCAATTCGAACACTTCCAGTAGAAACCGGAAGTAAAACCAATTTTTTGAAATTTTCATGTTTTTCAATTTTAAAAATACAAAATACGCATATGATGGTAATTTATATGCTGAGTACGAAACTGAAATCCGTTTAAAAATTGGACGTTGCGATACAGAGTTATGAGGGTTTGAAAATTGATTTTTCCGAAAATTTTGATTTCGCGTTCTTGGTTAAGAAAATAGTGTGAATAGTAGTGAAATTAACTCGTACCAAAAATAATTCGATTTTTGTTAAGTCGTACTTTGAAACATTCGGATTTTTTTTTGTTAAATCGTTCTTGGAATCGTTAAGGTTTTTGTTAATTCGTACTAAAAATCATTCGGATTTTGTTAAGTCGTACCAAGATTTATTCGATTTTTTATCTAATTGTTTTAGTTACTCTTGTTATTGGTTAAAGAACTTTACTCCTTACAGGAATATCTAGCTTTACTCTCGACATTAACGGAAGAACCACTCGTTGCTTTGCAACTAGCTATGCTCAAGTTCTTTTTCTTTTTCCTTCTGACTCCGTTTTGGCTTTATATCTCAAAAACTACACAACCGATTTTCATGAAATTTTCAGGGATTATGAGAAATTTTTGTCCCTCAAAGCCATCTAAAGCTGAAAAATGACATCACTTCCATTTTCTTATTACGTCAATTTTAATTTTTTCAAAAAGCGATTTTGTTCAGTCATTTTCTTTTAAACGGTTATATATAGAGATTTGAAATTTTCAGTGATTGTCTATTTATCGATTTACTTAAGGCATTTTGACAAAAAATCAGAATCCGTCACTTCTGGTCGAAACCGGAAGTGAATCAAATTTTTCGAAAAATTAAATTTTTTGATCAAATCAAAAACGTAGATATGTTTATTCGCAAAAAAAAAACCCTCAGAGAATTGATAAAACATGGCATAGCAAAAGCTTATACTTTGACGCTGTTTGGGTGGGTAATATTCCCTTATTACACTAGTAGTTTACAAATTGAAATATTGACTGTCGCACAACAAGTAAAACTCTAATATTCTCTCTCTCTCTCTCTCTCTCTCTCTCTCTCTCTCTCTCTCTCTCTCTCTCTCTCTCTCTCTCTTAATTTGATATGTGTCTATACCTGTAATATAATAATGTTATATTATGACTTGATATGCAAAGTTTTGTTTTTGTAGTGCCTAAATGTTAATGTTATGTATTGGGATATGTCATACTTATTACACTGCATGGCCAGTGTATTTTTTCCAGATATGTTAATGTAAACACAGCTATTACATGTATTAGTACATATATGTTAACACAGCTAATTGATTTTTTTTCAATTTCAGCTCAAAACGGACTGTTGTTACCACATGGCGACCACAAGGCTTTTACCTGTTGATTCTTGTGGTTTCAGCTCTTAAGGTTAACCTGTCACCTCTACCCACATGCATAATCCTTGTGTTCTACAGACTATTTACCGGTAATTCAAATTAAATCGGATAATTCATGAAAAAATAATGGAACTTTAAAAAAGCATCATGCCTTGTTGTGGTTTGTGTTTGATAAAAAATTATGAAAAACAAAATTAAGGCTGTTTAAACAAATTTACAATTGTTAGTTGTGAAATTTGTTTTTCAATAAAAGTATGCAATTATATTTCCTTTATTTTGTATTTTATAATAATATAATATTCAGATGTGTTTACATAATTGAAAAATCACCCCCCTCTTTTCAAGTGTTACCATTAAGATTACATGTAGGATATGTAAATGTACATTTGACCTTGAAATAACATCTGCTATGATAATTACTTTTGAAATTAACAAGATACAACATATTTTTACCTTTTTAATGTATATATGCATAAAAATGTTGGAAAACATGTAAAATTTGAACATTTTTCATGGAATTCTCCTCCGTCTCCAGCTACCCAGGTGTGTTTGAATTTAATTTTAATTTGAGGCAGATGTCTAACTTGTAGGACTTACTGTTTTAGCATGGTTAAAAGGAGACTAGAAACCAGAATAGATTAGATATTCACTAAATATGATTGTAAGCATACTTTTTTCATGAAAACAAGAAATCACATGCAGGAAAGCATGTCTATTTGTTAATTCAAATGCTATAAATCATTTAATAAACAAAAAAGATCAAATTTAAGTATCATTGATGATAGATTTCAAATATGTGTGAGAAATGACTCAAAGAAACTGCCACAAGTTGCATAAAATTAGGTAAAAGATTTCAAACCATGAATTTTTATGAAAATCAAAAGATAGGGGGTGGGTATTCATGTAAGGGCATTTCTAAGCAATGTGATGCTTTTATCATGATAATATCATGTAGATGTATGTTGTATTGAAAAATGTTTCTTATTAAGGCAGGTTGAACAACAATTGACCTCTAAAAGGTCAGGTAAAGATGTTTTACTATGGAGAACCCTATGAATCTGTCTTGAATAGAGGAAAGTAAAAATGGTGGGTTCACTTAAATGGCCATATTTTTATTAAACCTCAATGGAATTGGCATTATGTGGTATACTTTTTCTCAGAATTGCATTAGCTTTCTAAGTCTAAGACAAAATGTCTTTTCATAAAGTGTTAGTGTACTAAGTTAAAGGTAGCAAAGGACAGTTTCGGATAAAGTACCCGTTAATCTATTTGTATACAATCCTTGTCTGGGGTATATCTTCTCTCCCTTTGGTCCAATCTGGCTAATACTTCACTCACAGAGTGTCTATGGTCAAACGATGTGCACTGACTTTGAATGAATTTTGTAGGTAAAGGGTCAGGGTCATATCAGATCACGCGAAAATTCTTTTTTCAGAACATTTATACTTTCCACTTAGCCCAATTCGGCTCAGACTTCACATAAACAGAGCTTTTGAATAAAGGGTGTGTAGTGACCTTGAACCAATTTTCAAGGTCAACTGTGAAGGTCAGAACAGAATTTATAAAAAAAATCCTTGTCCAGAGTATATCTTCTTTCCCAATGCTCCAATCTTGCTCTTACTTCACCTACATGATGCCTTTGATCAAAGGATATGCAATGGTGTAGATCAAGTGTCAAAGTCATATCAGATCACACAAAAATCCTTATTTCAAGAGCATATATATACTCTCCTTTTAGCCCCTATTTGACTAATACTTTACTTAAACAGCGCTTTTTGGTTAATGGCATGCAGTGACCTTGAACAAAGTCAATGTGAAGGTCATAGCAGATCTCTTTTAAATCAGTTTTAGACCATAGATTATTTCCCAATGGCTTAATCTTGTTCAGACTGAACATAAATGTCTGCATGTTAGATTGAGTTAGAAGTTTTATGCCAGCTGGAAAAATTTCTATGTTGTAGGTCATTGTCAAAGCAATCCTCTGAAATAATTTAAGCGAGACCCTTTGAAATGGTCACTATCTCAATGTTGTTTAGTTCATAGTTAATTTATATAGAAAATATTCAAAGAAGTATAAAAAAGTAAACTATACATCAGTAAGTTTCTGACAATTGAGTTGCAACAAGCACACAGTACGGAATTCGAAGGTCAACCCTTTTAAAAGCGGTGTAGAGGAAAAATTGCTTAGAATAATGTTTTAAACAAAATGCTACCTAAAAGGTTTTTTTTGGTGGCCCCGTTAAGGAGGTTAAGTGTCGGCCCCTAAAACACAGTTGTTCAGGTATAACTTGAACGGACAACAATTCTTGAACACTTGTTGAACAAAATATGTTTATATTTACAAGACCTTTTATTTGATATCAAAAAAGGGGGCTGGCCCCTCAAATTAGGGGCCAGGAGGGCTAAAAAAATCTTTTCATAATTACTATTTCCGGAGAAATAGTTTGTTATAAATCATTAATCATAAACGCAAAAAGAGCTCATCAAGCTAAATTTAAAACTGAAATCCGTTTAAAAATCTGACGATTGATTACGGGATATAAGCGTTAAAAAAATGATTTTTTACGTAAATTTTAATTCTGCATTTTAAGTTTAAAAAATAGATGTTAGTTCAAAGTTAAGTTAACTTGTACCTAAAATAATTCGAAAATTGTTTAGTCGTACATAAAAACAACCGGATTTTTTTGTTATGTCGTTCTTGAAATAGTTAAAGTTTTTGTTAATTCGTAATAAATATAATTCGGATTTTGTTAAGTCGTACCAAGAATCATTCGATTTTTTTTTCATCTTTTTGTTCTTAAGTTACTTTTGTCACTAGTTTAAGAACTCTGCTTCTTAGAGGTACTTCTAGCTTTACTTTCGACATTAACGGAAGACCCACTCGTTGCTTTGCAACGAGCTTTGCTCTAGTTATTATTATTATTAGGGTCTTCCGTTTCCAACGGAAGACCCTCTTGTTATTCTATTGTTTCTTTTTTATTATTAAGGTCTTCCGTTTCCAACGGAAGACCTTATTGTTATTCTTCGGATTCTTTTTCTTCTTCTTCTTTTTTTTTCCTTACCAATTTTGTGCACGCGATATCTCAGAAATGGCTCGACCGATTTGCACGAAATTTTCAGATCTTACTAACTATGCTCTGAACCTTATCGGAATTTTTTTTGGTTGATGACGTCATTTCCGTTTTTGAGATATTGACATTTTAAGGATTTTAAGGGGGTTGATTTGTCCAAGAGTGTTCTCATAAACTACAAACGATATCGATTTCAAAATTTCAGGGATGATAGACAAAAGATTGTTTATCTGTACAAAAGCATTCATATTTGCCTAGCACAAGAAACGCCGGAGCGCCATAGGGCTCGAAAATTGAGATAAAAAAAGCGTTGTAATTATGCTTGATTTTCTAAGTTTATCTCTTTTCTCGCAAATATTTTGTTAAGACATGTAGAAGAAGAAAGATTTTTATTTACAAGATCTTTTGTTTGACATCAAGAAAAAGGGGCTGCCCCCTCAAATTAGGGAGCTAGACCCCTTAAAAGTTTTCACTTTATAACTCAAAAACGGTTAAGATTTTGATATGGCTGTCGCTGCAAAAGTTGTTCATTATGATCTTATTAATGTCGTAGCAGTAATATTTTTTTCAGGTATTGCGTAATATGAGTGTAAAAAGCTTGACTTGTTACCATGTATTTGTGTTTTATTTGGCAAAAAACGGGGTATTTGTGCGTATGACTGACGTAAAGTGTACCAGTTTACATACGGAAAGATTCTAATTATTTTCAAGTGAAACACATTATGGATAAAAGAACTGCTTCTTTGCAATGCATTTGAGTCACATTTAAATTCAAGCTGGATTCCGAGCTGTATATCCGATCTCTTGCCCGCGGCCGAGGAAATAGGTCGCGGCTGTAGATAGCGAGCGGTCTGCCGTTATATAATACACAAGATTTGCGCCTTGCTGTAATGCACACATGGGTTTCTTTTTGTAGCTGCAAACACAAAAATTCCTATTTAAACGATTTTAATAGTAAACGAACAAAGATTATACATTTACCTACTACCATCGACAGTGTACCAGCTTACATATGGAAAGTGTTTAAACAGTTTAATTTTTTTCTAGTGAAACACATTATGGATAAAAGAACTGCTTCTATGCAATGCATTTGAGTCGCATTTAAAATCTAGCTGGATTCCGAGCTGTGTATGTAAACAATTATTCTTGCCTGCGGCCGAGGAAATAGGTCGCGGCTGGACTAGCGAGCGGTCTATCGTTATCCAATACACAAGATTTGCGCCTTGCTGTAATGCACACATGGGTTTATTTATGTAGCTGCAAACACAAAGAATTATGATTTTAACGATATTAAAGAGTAAATAAAAAAGATTATACCTTTACCTACGAAGTAATGCTGTTTTAGTCTCGTAATTAAAAATAAAATAGATAGTATGACTGTCATTGAAAAAAGGCGTTCTTTGTGATCTTGTCTATGTCATAAAATAGTTTTATTGTTGGAAAATAAAATTCAGTTATCAAACTGCAAACATTTTAAACCCACCACGTTGTGTACATTTACATAACACGGGCCGAGGAGATGCTGCGCTAGTGGACAACCGATTCGCTGTAGTCTAGGACACATGCTTCTCGTGTTTATACGGTATCAAACATTTGAATGTTCATTGATTCTTTGTTAAATTATTTTCATTTTCAATTATATTGGTTAACGATGCATCAGACCATTGATTTAAATCATAGTGCGTAAAATAAAGAAAAAAAACCTGCCATCAATGAATATAATACAACGTTTTACAGTCGTACGAGTTGAAATGTAAATACATTCACCTGTGTCTATTTCTGACATTTTGCTGCTGAGAATTTAATGCATTACACTACCCATTTCAACAAAATAGGCGATATATACAACATGATTATTCCAACACACACACAACTTAAGTATATGTAATCTGTGATAATTCATTTGGCTAATATATTAGAATTTTTTATGAGTTATGAGAGAGAGAGAGAGAGAGAGAGAGAGCGAGAGAGAGAGAGAGAGAGAGAGAGAGAGAGAGAATTAAGCAGGGTGTAGTAAGTAAAGTGAGTTGAAATATATTTAAAAAGCGTTCGAGAGATAAGGCATCTTAAGTGGTACAATGTTACATGCTTGCGGTAGGTGCGGGCACGATAAAACTGACCAATTTTAAACAAGTTGAAGTTTTATTTACATTCAGGCCGTAAAACAATAATGGTCAAACTATTGGTTTAACCTCTTCTGGATGGTAGTCCGATTCATTAAAAAGCATACTCATTGTTGATTTTATTCTTTCATTTAATTAAATTTAATTTTTTGTTATTGATTATGAAAGATTATGTGAGTTTTTAAAAAGTTTATGTACATTCGGTGAGTAAAAGATTTGATTAGATTCGGACAGTTGAAGATCGAGTAGAGGACACATGGTTAAAAATACTACTTAGTAGATTAAGGAAATTTTCAAATCGAATGGGCTTTGCATATGCAGGCACACTCGAATAGTTAATACATAAATTATATATATTCTACTAAAACGTCTGTATGCTGTATTATGTATTTGCTGCCTGAATAGGACTATTCTTCCCCAAAAGAAGCGCTTGGCGATCGCGTAAAGAAACTTATGTATAGTACAACACCTGATTGGAGTAAATGCATATATATTTTTTCTTTAAAAGTTAACTTTTAACCAAGCGAAATTGTAGAGCTCATGGAGTCAATAAGCAAATCAAATTAGCCAATTAGGCAATAGCAGTTATCCAATGCCTATGATTGATAATTTTACAAGGTAAATTAAATACATGTAAATATGAATTTTAAAGCACCCCCCGCCCCCTTGTTAAGAGCTTCCGTTTCCTGCAATATTTAAACAGCCCCTATAAGGAGATAAGGGATCGGCCCCTAAAACGTTCTTTCCCATATATCTTAGGAACGGTAATGAATTTCAAAACACTTGTTAAACAAAATGTGTTTAAAATTAAACGACCTTTCATTTGATATCAAGAAAAAGGGGCTGAACCCTCAAATTAGGGGACCAGAGTGCTCTAAAGACTTTTTATCTATAGCCCTTTACTGAGAGATATTTTGTGAAATGGCATAAAAGCAGATATGTTATCTTACAGTTATGTATCCAAGCGATGTAATGTTTTATCATGTGTTACGTAATTAGGTCCTTTTAGGGGTCAAATGTCCGAAAAATTAATCACCCATATATCAGAGAGGAAAAATCTTTTGAAATACAGTATACAGGAAAAGATGCTCAAAATGATATACTAAACAATATGCACCCTTCAAAATTTCGTTAATCGGCCCCTATAAGGGAATAATGAATCAGCCCCTAAAACATTTTTTCCCATATATTTCATGAACAGTAACGATTTTCAAACACTTGTTGAACAAAATATGTTTAAAATTAAAAGACCTTTCATTTGATATCAAGAAAAAGGGACTTACCCCTCAAATTAGGGATCAAGATGGGTCTAAAGATAGGGATCAAGATGGGTCTAAAGTCATTTACTGAGATATGTTTTGTATTATGTTATATAAGCAAAATTAGGTATAATACGTTTATATATCCTAACATTATAATGATTTTCTCATGCGTTACCTAATTAGGGTTTTTAGGGGCCAGAGGTAAAAAAGTTTAATCTTTTCTATCTCAATGGGAAGAAATGCAAGTATTTAAAAAAGCAACATAAGAGAACTTATAAAAAACATTGCAGGAAAGCAATAGTACTCAACTCCTATTTCAAGATCATGTTTATTTGTCGAAAATCAAAGTCGATGATGTCATACCACCTTCTAAAAATCGTACGGAAGACCTCCTCGTTGCTCGCAACGAGATCGTGTCTAGTTATTATTCTTTTTTCTTCTGACTCCTTTTTGGCTTTATATCTCAAAAAGTATTCAACCGATTTTCATGAAATTTTCAGGGATTATGAGAAATTTTTGTCCCTCAAAGCCTTTAAAAGCTGAAAAATGATGTCACTTCCGTTTTCTTATTACGTCAATTTTAAATTTTTCAAAAAGCGATTTTGTCCAGTCATTTTCTTTTAAACGGTTATATATAGAGATTTGAAATTTTCAGTGATTGTCTATTTCTCAATTTACTTAGGGCATTTTGACAAAAAATCATAATCCGTCACTTCCGGGCGAAACCGGAAGTGAATCAAATTTTTCGAAAAAATAAATTTTTTGATCAATTTAAAAACGTGTACGTGTTTTGTAGAGCTTATTTAGCTGAATCTAACACTGAAATCCGTTTTAAAATTGGACGATGCATTGCTGAGATATAAACGTTTAAAAATTGATTTTTCCGGAAATTATGATTCCGCGTTCTTGGTTTAAAAAATAGTGTTATGTTCAAAGTGAAATTAACTCGTACCAAAAATAATTCGATTTTTGTTAAGTTGTACTTTGACACATTCGGAATTTTTTGGTTAAGTCATTCTTGGAATCGTTAAGGTTTTTGTTAATTCTTACTAAAAATCATTCGGATTTTGCTAAGTCGTACCAAGAATTACTCGATTTTTTATCTTTTGTTTTAGTTACTGTTGTTATTGGTTTAAGAACTTTGCTCCTTACAGGAATATCTAGCTTTACTCTCGACATTAACGGAAGACCCACTCGTTGCTTTGCAACGAGCTTTGCTCTAGTTCTTTTTCTTTTTCCTTCTGACTCCGTTTTGGCTTTATATCTCAAAAAATACTCAACCGATTTTCATGAAATTTTCAGGGATTATAAGAAATTTTTGTCCCTCAAAGCCTTCAAAAGCTGAAAAATGACGTCACTTCAGTTTTCTTATTACGTCAATTTTAAATTTTTAAAAAAGCGATTTTGTCCAGTCATTTTCTTTTAAACAGTTATATATAGAGATCTGAAATTTTCAGTGATTGTCTATTTATCGATTTACTTAGGGCATTTTGACAAAAAAATCAGAATCCGCCACTTCCAGTCGAAACCGGAAGTGAATCAAATTTTTTCGAAAAAAAAAATGTCTTGATCAATTCAAAAACGTGCACGTGTTTTGTAGAGCTTAATTAGCTGAATCTAACACTGAAATCCGTTTTAAAACTGATATAAGCGTTTAAATATTGATTTTTCTGGAAATTTTGATTCCGCGTTCTTGGTTAAGAAAATAGTCTTATGTTTAAAGTTAAATTAACTCGTACCTAAAATAATTCGAAAAATTGCTAAGTCGTACTTGAACACATTCGGATTATTTTTGTTAAGTTGTTCTTAAAATCGCAAATGTTTTTGTTAATTCGTACTTAAAATCCTTCGGATTTTATTAAGTCGTACCAAGAATTATTCGATTTTTTTGTCTTTTTTTTTTAGTTACTTATATTATTGGTTTAAGAACTCTGCTTCCTACAGGAACTTTAAGCTCTACTTTCGACATTAACGGAAGACCCACTCGTTGCTTTGCAACGAGCTTTGCTCTAGTTTTTGTTGGTTTTGTCTCTCTTTTACATTTAGATAATCGTATGGCA
>WFKH01003881.1:72965705-72977217 GCA_016163765.1 Magallana hongkongensis
ATTAGTATGAAAAACGTCAGTCAGCATGCGGCCCAGTGGAAGATTGTCTTCGCTGACAAGGTCGTTGTATCGACCACTGAACTTACGAAAAGATGACTTCAAACTAGACTGTTGATAGTCCTTTTTTTCAACTTGTTTGTCAGTAGCTTGCCTCGCCTTAGAAACTGTTCATATTTTGAACAAGAAAATATGGATTAAAAAAGATTACAATTTTCATTCACATTATACCATTTAATGCATAGTGTACAATATAATTATACTAATACTTCAGGATAGATAAAACTTATGTTTATTCCGTTGTTACTTAATCATAACCGATTTCGATATATCATTTATTCTCTAGCGCAGCATGTTCACCAAAAAGTCTGACTATCCCTTTAATGAAATAAATCAGAAGCATAAAAACTATTAGAATGTACATCAGTTATTTACATCATTCTATAATTTTTGCTAATACCGGGTAAGCGGCTTTAGAATTCATAACAACAATCTGAAAGATGAAGGCCATTATGTTTATGGTTTTAAAATTTTTTTAAATGAATATATTTCATCACTTTTATGTAGTCATTAATGATTTTCAGTTTTGTTTGGTTTTGTTTATTCCGTTTCGTTGGTTTCGTTTCGTTTCGTTGGGTTCGTTTCGTTTCGATTTTTGGTTTCGTTTCGATTGGTTTCGTTTCGATTTCGTTTCGCACTTTACAGGCGCCCTGATAACACTTACACATTTCTAGTCCTAATCTACTAATTTTGTCCTTATTATTCTGGATTTGAATTTATATGAGGTCAATGATGAACATTTTTGAGAAATGTTACCTTTTACTGTCTTTTTGCATTTTCCAATTTTTTTGTATTGCGTGCCTTACGATAATGTACTGTCTTAATCGTTTGCGTCTTAATACTTAAATACTTAATTCATCAGTTTTACTAGACCTTTCAAAAACAAAAGAACGACATTTTAGTGAAGAAACAAAAATGTCACCCCTTTTTCAAGCCCATATCAATGATCTATTATTTTCAGAAATGAATGCAGAAAACACCCACTCGTTGCTATGGGAGTGAAAAAAAGCCAACCCAGATCTTTCTATTCTAGTAAACCCTACGTCACTGTCTAATACAACCTTACGCAAATTTACAGCTCTTTTCTGCTGCTTCCTTATTAAAAAACAATGGCATGTGTGAAGTTCATTTATTAAAAATTCTAGATGAAGTAATAATGAATAAAAACATGAAAATGTGGGACTGCATACCTTTAAGAAAGTTATCAAAAAAGCGGCAGAAGTTGGGACCCAAAAAATATTCCACCAGAGGGACACTGCACTTGCATGAGAGTCTGCCCTTGTCACACCCAAAGACGTGCTTTAGTTAACTGGTAAGACTTTACATGTTTTACCTAGAGAATCCAGATTTATAGCAAAAATTCGTAGTTGTACCGTTTTAGAAAAAAAATTTCTACGAATAGTAAATACATTTTAAAGAAGAATTACAAAAAATGAAATGAAATAACGTTCGTTATTTTTTAATATGCATGTTCAGTGTAATGAGTCTTAAACTTTATAAACTAATTCAAATATCAAGTACATCCAAATGTACCCTGTAACACTTTTATTATAAACCGATCAACTGTGGATATCAAGCTTTTTTACAAAGCAGTTTTTCCAACATTCGATTATGTTTAAATAAAACAAACACATTCAAAATGAATATCAAAAACGCTTTATAAATACATTTATTATATTTTTTAGGAAGAGAGGATACTCTTTTGCAATATCTTACATATTGTCACATTTTCTACAATTGCTACCCATGTATCATAACTAACTTTTTGATTAGAAATAAACTTTAATTAATGTCGATTAAAGAATCCAATTTTCAGTTTTTGGTTCATACATGATATGAAGGTAAATGATATAATCGTCATTATACAAGAAAGAATAACAAAGAGTGTATAATAATTAAACAATATTAACATTGCCAAAAATGCTTTAGTATCTTTCAAATGTGTCGCCTATTTCAAAACAACTAAGTGTGATAGAAAAGTTATTTTCATTTATATGCGTATCTGAGCATTTACACAGAGAAATGTGCAGCTGACGTTTAATATATATTGCTTGTTTGAAACACGACAAAATTTCAACGTAGTAAAGAAAATAAGAATCGATTCGGTGTCCATGACATGTGTTGACATGTGTTGATAACGAACAGTGTTCAAAATCAAAAGTTCAAAGGAAAAAAATACAAAACAGAAGCAGAGTTAACACGGACCTCTAAATAAATTAGAGGCAGGATCATGTGTCATGGAGGAGTGATCATTCTTCAAAACAGACTTTTCTCTGAAATTTACATATAGAAGACTCATTTGGGAAAGTGTATTTTAGTGAAATCTGAACTAAGAAGAGAGATGCGACGCACTTCATGCCCTCCCCGTTTTGAAATAAAAAATATTATGCATTTATTGGCGATTGATGGTTGACATTTAATACAATAGATGATACAATCAATGAAAATATTTTTTATTGCAACAATAAACCGCATATGAAACAACAAAAGTCAAAATTTTTATATTTTTATCCCTGTCAGCTGCTACAAAAAGAATAAAGACCACAAATATAAAATTTCAGTTTAGATTCTAATCCCTGCCCACTCTTCTAAATATCCAACCAGTTGCATTCTATATCCAGCATTCTATTTCAGTGTTTAAAAATTGGTTGGGGAAAAATAATTAAGAAAAAATTCGGACACGGTATATACCAAAAAAAAAAAAAAAATAATATGTGAAAAAAACTACAGGTTCAACATACATGTATGTGTACTAGGTCATTTTGGCCCCGTATGAATTTCGCCCTTTTACACTTGCAAACAGTTGTTTGAAATGAATTCGCCCAGACACTGTGTTTGAATAGAGACAATTTCAGACATTGGAATTCGCTCAGTTTTAAGTTCGCCCACTGACAACAAGGGCGAAAGGGGCGAAAATAAAACGTGGGCGAATATTTCCCTGTATAAAGTATTTAGCCCATTAATGTGTGAAGTCTAGTTTTCCGCGCTTGCGTGAGCTATCATCTTGTTTTGTACAAATTAGCGACATAATTTTTTTGAATCATAGTAATGTACATATAAGTGAACAAATTGAAACAAAAACAACGAAATTTGCACAGTTAGTGAAGCTAACAAACAGACATACAAGGACTTACAGAGAGACGAATTGTAACCATTAAAGATCACGGGAGCTCTCATCCCAGGGACGTAAAACACACGTACAATGATGTAAAGCTCACGGGAGCTCTCATCCCAGGGAAGTAAAACACACGTACAATGATGACTCGAAATAAAGTACATGTTTCTGACATTTTTAGGGGAGGGGTGGGGTTATTGCTGCCAATATCCGACTCTTGTTGCATTAAAAATGACTTGGGACAATATATCAAACTAGCATACGTAATAAATGCTTTTCTAAGCAAAACCAAACACGTGTCAATTAAAAAATAAAATGTTCACATTTGGGTTCATACGGGATATGAAGATAATTTTCATCGCAGACAAAAATACATAGCGACATAATGAAACGGTATCAACACTGTTTATGTGTTCAATATTCTCATATAATTCTAAAACATGTACATAAATATAACAATTAGGTCGATAAATTGAAGTGATGTAAAAATATTTTATTTATCGTCCGAGATCCTAACTTCGTTACGGTCAATTACTAGAGTCAATTCCCTTTTGTTTTCCTCGCTTATCTTACGAGATATAGTCCGAGGTTGATTCAAAATAATGATGAATATAATGTCAAGTCATGCGAAGAAATATATGTTCTTCATTTGTATGTTATTATCAATTGTTGAACAAGTCTATCCAAGCGCCGAATAAGTCGCACATTCTTAGGGTAACAATTCATAGGTCTCCGAGGTTATGTGATTACTTACATCTACACATATAATACACCTAACGATTAATATTGTATTCCTTGTTCAACACACGGCAACATCTGACGTCGCCTCAATTCGGCATAACTGAAATATATATATATATATATATACACTGTATCTCTGTCAGGTAGGTCCTTATTTCCTTGAACCAATTCTTTTATTAAAAGTGTTTTAGTAAACAAGATAAAGAAGCTTTATCCAATGCGACATTGGTGTTGGTTTAATTTAATTTTTTTTCGGCCAATTTTACATACATGTACATGTACACGGGTGATTAGATTAGCATTGTCTGAACTGTTTTAGTATATACCAACTGCTAATTGAATTCCTTAAAAAATGAAAGAAATGAGTATACTTTTATTCCTTAAAGCAATATGAGATGCAATTTTTATGTTGAAAATTTTTTTACAAAAATGTTATTTTTTACTAAAATGACGAAAAATATCATGGTTTTAAAATTTCTGTTAGCCATATTTTTGTGGAAAAGGTCGTTAAGAGGCCTTAATTGAAGCAAAATTGAATTATTGTCGTCCTGTACAAAAATTGATCCGCTATATATTCCTTAGAAGAGAAATCTTTCCTCTGACAAAACTTAATGATTTTTTTTTCAAATCTTATTTATCATAAAAGTTTAAGTTACATGCAAACTTATCATACTAGCAGGTTTTTTTTAGCAAAATAAAATTCTATAAAATACAGCTCATATTGCTTTAATAATAAGTTGTAAAGCTCCACGTTTGGAAATTTGGTTTTTAAAATTTTTTTTTTAAAGATTTGAAATTCGTTATGGATATCCATACACCTCAACTTCACAAAGTCCCAGATAACTATAAGATGGTGTTGTTTTCTGGATCTTGATACTGCTGCCGCGTGTTCCAGACGGGCAAAGGAAAAGTATGACGTCACCGTTAGCTGTAGGACCCAGATATTCTCCACCACATATATAATTCATCATCTGATCGTTTATGTAAATAATGATGTTATCTATTTGGTTTCCTAAAAATAGTTTTAGAAGGACATATATGTACTACATAAAGTAAGTATTTCATGTAATAAATACAATAAATAAATAATTAATGATCGAACTCTCAGTATTTTAAACACTAATGTTTGTCTAAGTTACTGATATCATCATTTTTGATTTTAACCGAAACGCAAATAACTGTCAATGAAATACAATTAACATTGAATGACGGGGAAAAAATACAAGATTTCTCTATTTTCACGCCATCTTTTATAAATTAACAGGAAAGAAAAAAAAAATCTTACGGTGATTTATAATTGATAATGGGAAAATATGGAAGTCAGTTGAAAAACCCTGTACTATTTTACAACGTAATCAGTCGGGTACCTTTATATAACTTTCACTACCAAAACCCCCATTTTAGCTATGTATTAACACCTAACAAGCTACATGCGTTTAAAAAAATCTTTAGGGTTTTGCATACTACTAAACGAACTCAGGTATTCATCAAATCAGAATAATTTAGGAAAATGCAATCAAAAGATACATTCGAACAGATTACAAAATTACAGATCTTGAAATTCAAAATTAAACTCTAGTGTATTTGTAACCGTTACATACCATGACCCGTCGACCTAGAGTGAATAAAGACTTTTTCTACATTGTATGTGACCCCGAGCTGAATCAAAAGATGTGGTCTAAATGAGTTTGCTGAGGCAGCTATACTATTCTCCTTATCGCAATACGTGTTTCCGTCAACAGCGTTGGATGAAATGTGACCTTCAAGTGTGGAACTTAGTGTTGCTGTTCTATTCCTCGCTACTTTAAAAAAAAAAAACCCAACATATTATCACTCCAAAACCGATCTTCATCATAACGCATAAAAAATGCATGTAGAACAAAGGAAAGAAAACAAAAGGCGTAACTAAAGTTCTTTCCAAAGCCAGAGCCTCAAATTTTTGTGAACTTTGAGCAAATGTGACTTGTATTCTTAGCGAACCTTTAATGCACAATGGAACTTTGAAGTTTTGTGTTGATGCTGTTTGACATTAACGTCAGGGTTGTTATATATATTTTGTTACAAATCGATCCAAATATATTTTTGATTTATTTTGTATTTTATGTTAAATGAGGTTGAAGAATAAAGTGATAAAGAAGTCTAATAATGATTTTTGATACAAAACATGTATCCAAATAAGGACCATAAATTTATAAAGTTATAAGATTAAAATCGATCATCAATTTGATAAAGTGTACTTACAATTTGATGCAAAGTCGACCTCCTAAAAAATATATTGATGTCATTATCCAACTTTATGCACACATTTATATTTTAATGATTTTTGTCTGATAGTTATAACATGAAATCTGAGTAAATTCTATTGTTCTTAGTTCCCGTTTCTATCACAATTCTAACAATCACTAAAATGACATTAGCTTACGTTTTGTTTATAAAATGTTTCCTTTATTCCATCTGGAAAAAAGACCCGGTTAAGAAAAAAATTAAGGGAAATTTTGCAGTGCAAATGAAACGAACTTGACCGGATGATAACTTTTAAGACATTCAAAACTCCCGTATGGGGAGGAAAAAAAATGAAAGTTTATTTTTTTCGTTGAAAATTTCAGTAGGAAATTTGTTTTTACTTAATTAGAGAGGGCATGTCAAAAAGGAAAACTATAAGGATTTCCTTCACATGAAATAACCTCTTTCGCGGCTGCTTATTTTTGTGATAAAAATGAGGATGAACACGTTTTTAATCATCTTGATTGGTTTGAAAATGTGCTTGAATTTGCATCAGGAAACATTAAAACCATATGTTGTATTTATTCATTCACCGGTTTTTTATGTATTGTTCATTCCATAAAATCATGAATTATACTCAGAAACATACTAGTAGGTAGACTGCCTCCTGGAGTCCGTTTATTTATGTTACCAACAAAGGCACCAAATTTAAGCTACATTTTTGACATAATACACTTTATTTTCTCAATAATAAAAATAATATTTCACCGAATATATTTACCTTTTCCAGATATTTACAGTCAGGCGTATTGGTAACAGTGAACCCAACAATTTTCCTCCAATGGCAGCATGTTTGACATTGAAACAAACTCTCAGACACTTTGCAGATCTGAAACCCAATGCACCGTTTATCTTGCTCACAGAAATACAAGCATTTGTGAAACAGTATTCCATAACTGTTCTCTTGTACGGACATCAGCGGTTTGAAATCAGTCTCGTTTAGTTTGCCGCTGAACCTTTTTTTAAAGTCTGTGGTCACACATTGCTGAGGAGAACAAGGAATAATACAAAATAAAATAAGAATACACCACCTCATTTGCGACTTCTTTGCTATCATGGTGAGCTGAAGAATGTATATACTCTTACTGCGTTTATATAAACAGAGTCGAGAGATATTGATTTACTAAGCGAATTGAATGCTGTCAATTCCGGGTTTCAAATTTCAAATTAGGGATGCTAATTTTACTAGTTTGGCTTAGTCGATTAATCGGAGGAGTCGAGCGATAGTCGAATACTCGTTGATTTATTTTAAACTGTGAGCCCTTTTCAAATCAAATAATGCTACCGGCACATACACTGATCTTAAACTAAAAATACGTTTAAAAACCTATGATAATATATACTTAATGTCTTTGATTTAAAATACATTGAAAAGTATTTATTTAGATATCCGTTATAAAATGTCATGGCTTTTTCTTTTTTCTTGTGACGCTTACACATAATTGAGCTGCATATCATCTGTTAACCTGTTCCATGTTAATTAAAAAATTGTTCTTGTCTAATCAATTATCAAAGATTAATTATTTTAAGAATAAACGCCTTCAGATAATTATTGATATGATTAAATTTTTGATATTAAAAACATCTAATCCAATAAATAACTGATTAGAAGAAACACAAATTGTTCTCATTTGACAAGTACGTGTCTGCCAAAAGAGATCAGTTATTAGCCTCTTAAAAAATACACCAGGGACACCGCTGGAAAAATGTGTAACTTACGGATCAAACATGTCGGGAAAAGAAAACTTTTTTTTTTTTACATTCGTAGCCCACAAACTGCCGCGTTAAGAAAACATGAATAATATTTTAAAATTCTAGTCACTTTATTACGAGTATTCGACTAAGACAATTTTAGTCGATGATCGTGGGGACCGGGCGATAGTCAAATACTCGAGTACTCGTTGACATCGAAATATAAAAACAAGGTTTCATATATATACATATACAGATAATAGCAAGTACATATTAGCCTAATAAAATTATACCCTTTTATTTCACGAGATGTTCAGAGCTAACACATCTAGGAAATCCAAGTCCAAGAGCCCTTATGCCAGACCTCTGACAAGGGGAGCTGTTGTCGCCTACTAAGCTACTACAGCAAGACCACGTTTGCCAAACTTTTTGGTATCATCCTCTAGTAGTGCTTCCTTAGTCACAACAACGGAGACTTCAGCTAGAGGCTATGGTAGAAGTCAAAGTCTGCTAGTACTCCAACCATCTGTACAATCTGTGCTAGAAATCGCACATGCGCAATCTGATCAGTCGGCACTCAACAATACAATTGCCTTTTTGACATAGATAACCCCACACCTTTCCAAGGTGTAGCATCATCACTTTGGGTTCATTACCGCCTAGATTTGTTGGCGGATGTACCACGGATCGTGGTTCATTTGGCAAAATTTTGCAAAGAATTCCAACCCACGTGGCACTGTTATTTTCAGGTCCCTTGGGTCAAGGTAGTTTATCTCTTGCTTTGACTTGTTTTTGTGTATGATGCCATATCGATTTAATGGTCAGGGCATAATTTGTATTAGGATGATTTTGAATAAATGGCTCCCAACAATTAGTTTATAGTTATTATTTAATTGAGATTCCAAGGTCAAAGTTAGAAAAAGGTCATTTGCATAATGCAGTAAAAATAGTTTACTGCTAACCATGTTTATATATTATTCATTATAAGTGTCCTAAGATAACCACTTTGGTACCCGGACCCGACACTCCCATAAGAGTGATACTCGTATACTTATGACGGTAATGTTGTACGCTGGGAAAACGTGAACAATGGAAAAACAGTGGAAAATTTCAACTGTGTGGTATTGTGCATTTATTTAAATAGCTAGTTTTTATGAAAATTGGATTTGTATGGTAAAGTGTACTCCTATATATTAATTTCTCTCTTTGAAAACTTATAAAGAGCATTCGCCTTTTGAATTTTAGTTTAGAACTTAGGTTTTTGGCTTTTATTACGGCCAAAAAAATAGCAATTAATTGATTCTCATTAAAACCAAATGATTGCATTTGTAAATGCATTCTTTTCACAATAATTTGTTAACTGAAAAGGATTAGAAAATGCAATCAACAACAAAAGTGTGACAAAGCTATTAAATCTTCCACCATTCGCGGGTACAAACCTTGATTTTACTTATTGACAAACGACCATTATAGGCCTGCAGGTCTCTTTTTACCTAGACCAAGTCAAATAGAAAATAAAATATAAGAAATCTAAGAACTCTAATAAAGTATTTTGGTGTGATTTGTTGAGAATTGAACAAGAGAATACTGGAACATATGTTAACTTTATGAAATATTCGCTAAAAGGTATGTAATTATGCTTTTATTTCTCGGCCAGGCTTTCCTCTGTCGACATAAACATCCGACTAGAACAACACTACCCCATATATTTTGAAATTCATATTTAACATTTCTCAATAGCTTGATCAATGCTTAACTTGAAAAGTGCTGCTAGAATCCCTTGTTATGTGTTGCTTTGATGCAACATGCCGGTTTCCGTGCAAACTGTGTAAAAGTTGGAAAGGTTTTAGAGAACTGGACGAATAACTATTTAATCGAGGAGAATATAGGATTCTAACAGTAGTTTTTATAAAACTGGGATGTTTTCCCTTTACTTGATATGTTTATTGTCTTGTGGAAACGGCGGGGTAGTGTTGTTCTATCTCATTTTATATTAAGGAATATATGTAAACTATTTATAGCCATCACGTGATAATGCACCGAGGTGGCAGTAATGTACTACCCAATTTAAATGCAGTAACATCTATATAATCGGAAAAAATTAGTTTTTGGTCTGATTCAAAACAGTAGTTTAATTTTACGATTTTGTGTAATACAGTCAAAATAAGACGCTAAATTGTCCATATGCTTTCTTAACCTACCACTAACATTGATCCATATGCCACGAATTAACAAGATTCCACAGTGTATAATTTAAAAGGAGCAATTAATGTTGACATCATTTAAAAACATTTAAATTTGAATGATATAATACTATCACCGTGTGAAATATTCACCTTGGACATGATACCTTTCCCCGTGTCACTTGCGTTGAGTGACTTTGATCTTGACACTCTTAATTAATTCTCTGTATATCTAAATGACCCGTTAGTTGAAGTAACTCTTTATACTATTATTTTATTCTTAATTGTTAAAACGATGTTTTGTTATCTCTTTGTAACTGTTTGCCATGTTCAACTATTCGGCAGTTGGAGAGCGACGATCAAGGCGACTCCCGACCTCGCGGAATATTTCTATAAGTTTGCGGAGTTTTAATAAATCTTATAAAACGGATACCGACTTGTGCATTTTCTGTGGGTCACAATACTATTAACTCCAAAGTTAGCCTTGTAATGTAACCAGACCTTTTTGACAGGTTTAAATGCCAAACATAAGGAATCAAATTTATAAATTTTTTATTCCAAACTGATAAAGTCTCATTAGTTTTTAAAGACTTGTAAGTTTAAGAAAAATGTCGGCTGCAAGAAAAGAGGAAATCAACTGCAATGAACATTATGTTAAAATCCTTATTATTCAACAAGAATGAAATAAATTCTATTTATAAATAAATAAAAAATCTTATAAATTATGAATAATGAAAATTTACTGGAAAAAAAATAGGTATGTTTATATTATTTTGCATTCAAATTCATTTACGTTACGTTGCTACTTTTAATTTTTATTGATTTATCATAATTCATTATTTGATCACATGCTGCGCTCGCCCCAACGGTCGCATCGTAAAACATATTAGGCTTAAATCATATATTTAAAACACTGCCGTTAAATTTCATTAATTGAAATGTTGATGTACCCGAGGGAGTTCGATTATTAAGGAGGCTGGGTGGTCAACAAATTGACCATCAGATCGGCCTTAAAGTTTCACATATGATTTTTAGGGCCATAAACTAACAATAAGTCAAGAACAACCCAAACTTTAGACTACAGAGTTGAGATTTTTCTATATCTTTAAAGAGAGCTATTGTTGGAGAAAAATAGCTTTAAAATGACCACGGCTACCGTAGCCCTCTTAGTACCTCTTAGCCTGTCAGTACTGCAATAAGTCTAATTCAAAGCGAAATATCAAACATATGCTTTAAAGCTAACAATTAACGGACTACAAAAGGTGAGTTTAAAACCGCAAAAACGATGGGAGTGTTTTAATTGATGGCACTGTGTATTATTTTACCAAAACAATGAAGGTGAGAAAAGAAAGAAAATAAATTAGATAAAAAAGATTTAAAAAAACCCCGATTCTATCCCACCTTTAGATTTGAAGTTAGCTGAATCAGGAAAACAGGTTCT
>WFKH01003881.1:72977317-72988843 GCA_016163765.1 Magallana hongkongensis
AGAACCTGTTTTCCTGATTCAGCTAACTTCAAATCTAAAGGTGGGATAGAATCGGGGTTTTTTTAAATCTTTTTTATCTAATTTATTTTCTTTCTTTTCTCACCTTCATTGTTTTGGTAAAATAATACACAGTGCCATCAATTAAAACACTACCATCGTTTTTGCGGTTTTAAACTCACCTTTTGTAGTCCGTTAATTGTTAGCTTTAAAGCATATGTTTGATATTTCGCTTTGAATTAGACTTATTGCAGTACTGACAGGCTAAGAGGTACTAAGAGGGCTACGGTAGCCGTGGTCATTTTAAAGCTATTTTTCTCCAACAATAGCTCTCTTTAAAGATATAGAAAAATCTCAACTCTGTAGTCTAAAGTTTGGGTTGTTCTTGACTTATTGTTAGTTTATGGCCCTAAAAATCATATGTGAAACTTTAAGGCCGATCTGATGGTCAATTTGTTGACCACCCAGCCTCCTTAATAATCGAACTCCCTCGGGTACATCAACATTTCAATTAATGAAATTTAACGGCAGTGTTTTAAATATATGATTTTAGCCTAATATGTTTTACGATGCGACCGTTGGGGCGAGCGCAGCATGTGATCAAATAATGAATTATGATAAATCAATAAAAATTAAAAGTAGCAACGTAACGTAAATGAATTTGAATGCAAAATAATATAAACATACCTATTTTTTTTCCAGTAAATTTTCATTATTCATAATTTATAAGATTTTTTATTTATTTATAAATAGAATTTATTTCATTGTTGTTGAATAATAAGGATTTTAACATAATGTTCATTGCAGTTGATTTCCTCTTTTCTTGCAGCCGACATTTTTCTTAAACTTACAAGTCTTTAAAAACTAATGAGACATTATCAGTTTGGAATAAAAAATTTATAAATTTGATTCCTTATGTTTGGCATTTAAACCTGTCAAAAAGGTCTGGTTACATTACAAGGCTAACTTTGGAGTTAATAGTATTGTGACCCACAGAAAATGCACAAGTCGGTATCCGTTTTATAAGATTTATTAAAACTCCGCAAACTTATAGAAATATTCCGCGAGGTCGGGAGTCGCCTTGATCGTCGCTCTCCAACTGCCGAATAATTGAACATGGCAAACAGTTACAAAGAGATAACAAAACATCGTTTTAACAATTAAGAATAAAATAATAGTATAAAGAGTTACTTCAACTAACGGGTCATTTAGATATACAGAGAATTAATTAAGAGTGTCAAGATCAAAGTCACTCAAAGCAAGTGACACGGGGAAAGGTATCATGTCCAAGGTGAATATTTCACACGGTGATAGTATTATATCATTCAAATTTAAATGTTTTTAAATGATGTCAACATTAATTGCTCCTTTTAAATTATACACTGTGGAATCTTGTTAATTCGTGGCATATGGATCAATGTTCGTGGTAGGTTAAGAAAGCATATGGACAATTTAGCGTCTTATTTTGACTGTATTACACAAAATCGTAAAATTAAACTACTGTTTTGAATCACACCAAAAACTAATTTTTTCCGATTATATAGATGTTACTGCATTTAAATTGGGTAGTACATTACTGCCACCTCGGTGCATTATCACGTGATGGCTATAAATAGTTTACATATATTCCTTAATATAAAATGAGATAGAACAACACTACCCCGCCGTTTCCACAAGACAATAAACATATCAAGTAAAGGGAAAACATCCCAGTTTTATAAAAACTACTGTTAGAATCCTATATTCTCCTCGATTAAATAGTTATTCGTCCAGTTCTCTAAAACCTTTCCAACTTTTACACAGTTTGCACGGAAACCGGCATGTTGCATCAAAGCAACACATAACAAGGGATTCTAGCAGCACTTTTCAAGTTAAGCATTGATCAAGCTATTGAGAAATGTTAAATATGAATTTCAAAATATATGGGGTAGTGTTGTTCTAGTCGGATGTTATGTCGACAGAGGAAAGCCTGGCCGAGAAATAAAAGCATAATTACATACCTTTTAGCGAATATTTCATAAAGTTAACATATGTTCCAGTATTCTCTTGTTCAATTCTCAACAAATCACACCAAAATACTTTATTAGAGTTCTTAGATTTCTTATATTTTATTTTCTATTTGACTTGGTCTAGGTAAAAAGAGACCTGCAGGCCTATAATGGTCGTTTGTCAATAAGTAAAATCAAGGTTTGTACCCGCGAATGGTGGAAGATTTAATAGCTTTGTCACACTTTTGTTGTTGATTGCATTTTCTAATCCTTTTCAGTTAACAAATTATTGTGAAAAGAATGCATTTACAAATGCAATCATTTGGTTTTAATGAGAATCAATTAATTGCTATTTTTTTGGCCGTAATAAAAGCCAAATACCTAAGTTCTAAACTAAAATTCAAAAGGCGAATGCTCTTTATAAGTTTTCAAAGAGAGAAATTAATATATAGGAGTACACTTTACCATACAAATCCAATTTTCATAAAAACTAGCTATTTAAATAAATGCACAATGCAACACAGTTGAAATTTTCCACTGTTTTTCCATTGTTCACGTTTTCCCAGCGTACAACATTACCGTCATAAGTATACGAGTATCACTCTTATGGGAGTGTCGGGTCCGGGTACCAAAGTGGTTATCTTAGGACACTTATAATGAATAATATATAAACATGGTTAGCAGTAAACTATTTTTACTGCATTATGCAAATGACCTTTTTCTAACTTTGACCTTGGAATCTCAATTAAATAATAACTATAAACTAATTGTTGGGAGCCATTTATTCAAAATCATCCTAATACAAATTATGCCCTGACCATTAAATCGATATGGCATCATACACAAAAACAAGTCAAAGCAAGAGATAAACTACCTTGACCCAAGGGACCTGAAAATAACAGTGCCACGTGGGTTGGAATTCTTTGCAAAATTTTGCCAAATGAACCACGATCCGTGGTACATCCGCCAACAAATCTAGGCGGTAATGAACCCAAAGTGATGATGCTACACCTTGGAAAGGTGTGGGGTTATCTATGTCAAAAAGGCAATTGTATTGTTGAGTGCCGACTGATCAGATTGCGCATGTGCGATTTCTAGCACAGATTGTACAGATGGTTGAAGTACTAGCAGACTTTGACTTCTACCATAGCCTCTAGCTGAAGTCTCCGTTGTTGTGACTAAGGAAGCACTACTAGAGGATGATACCAAAAAGTTTGGCAAACGTGGTCTTGCTGTAGTAGCTTAGTAGGCGACAACCGCTCCCCTTGTCAGAGGTCTGGCATAAGGGCTCTTGGACTTGGATTTCCTAGATGTGTTAGCTCTGAACATCTCGTGAAATAAAAGGGTATAATTTTATTAGGCTAATATGTACTTGCTATTATCTGTATATGTATATATATGAAACCTTGTTTTTATATTTCGATGTCAACGAGTACTCGAGTACTTGACTATCGCCCGGTCCCCACGATTATCGACTAAAATTGTCTTAGTCGAATACTCGTAATAAAGTGACTAGAATTTTAAAATATTATTCATGTTTTCTTAACGCGGCAGTTTGTGGGCTACGAATGTAAAAAAAAAAAGTTTTCTTTTCCCGACATGTTTGATCCGTAAGTTACACATTTTTCCAGCGGTGTCCCTGGTGTATTTTTTAAGAGGCTAATAACTGATCTCTTTTGGCAGACACGTACTTGTCAAATGAGAACAATTTGTGTTTCTTCTAATCAGTTATTTATTGGATTAGATGTTTTTAATATCAAAAATTTAATCATAACAATAATTATCTGAAGGCGTTTATTCTTAAAATAATTAATCTTTGATAATTGATTAGACAAGAACAATTTTTTAATTAACATGGAACAGGTTAACAGATGATATGCAGCTCAATTATGTGTAAGCGTCACAAGAAAAAAGAAAAAGCCATGACATTTTATAACGGATATCTAAATAAATACTTTTCAATGTATTTTAAATCAAAGACATTAAGTATATATTATCATAGGTTTTTAAACGTATTTTTAGTTTAAGATCAGTGTATGTGCCGGTAGCATTATTTGATTTGAAAAGGGCTCACAGTTTAAAATAAATCAACGAGTATTCGACTATCGCTCGACTCCTCCGATTAATCGACTAAGCCAAACTAGTAAAATTAGCATCCCTAATTTGAAATTTGAAACCCGGAATTGACAGCATTCAATTCGCTTAGTAAATCAATATCTCTCGACTCTGTTTATATAAACGCAGTAAGAGTATATACATTCTTCAGCTCACCATGATAGCAAAGAAGTCGCAAATGAGGTGGTGTATTCTTATTTTATTTTGTATTATTCCTTGTTCTCCTCAGCAATGTGTGACCACAGACTTTAAAAAAAGGTTCAGCGGCAAACTAAACGAGACTGATTTCAAACCGCTGATGTCCGTACAAGAGAACAGTTATGGAATACTGTTTCACAAATGCTTGTATTTCTGTGAGCAAGATAAACGGTGCATTGGGTTTCAGATCTGCAAAGTGTCTGAGAGTTTGTTTCAATGTCAAACATGCTGCCATTGGAGGAAAATTGTTGGGTTCACTGTTACCAATACGCCTGACTGTAAATATCTGGAAAAGGTAAATATATTCGGTGAAATATTATTTTTATTATTGAGAAAATAAAGTGTATTATGTCAAAAATGTAGCTTAAATTTGGTGCCTTTGTTGGTAACATAAATAAACGGACTCCAGGAGGCAGTCTACCTACTAGTATGTTTCTGAGTATATTTCATGATTTTATGGAATGAACAATACATAAAAAACCGTTGAATGAATAAATACAACATATGGTTTTAATGTTTCCTGATGCAAATTCAAGCACATTTTCAAACCAATCAAGATGATTAAAAACGTGTTCATCCTCATTTTTATTACAAAAATAAGCAGCCGCGAAAGAGGTTATTTCATGTGAAGGAAATCCTTATAGTTTTCCTTTTTGACATGCCCTCTCTAATTAAGTAAAAACAAATTTCCTACTGAAATTTTCAACGAAAAAAAATAAACTTTCATTTTTTTCCCTCCCCATACGGGAGTTTTGAATGTCTTTAAAGTTATCATCCGGTCAAGTTCGTTTCATTTGCACTGCAAAATTTCCCTTAATTTTTTTCTTAACCGGGTCTTTTTTCCAGATGGAATAAAGGAAACATTTTATAAACAAAACTTAAGCTAATGTCATTTTAGTGATTGTTAGAATTGTGATAGAAACGGGAACTAAGAACAATAGAATTTACTCAGATTTCATGTTATAACTATCAGACAAAAATCATTAAAATATAAATGTGTGCATAAAGTTGGATAATGACATCAATATATTTTTTAGGAGGTCGACTTTGCATCAAATTGTAAGTACACTTTATCAAATTGATGATCGATTTAAATCTTATATCTTTATAAATTTATGGTCCTTATTTGGATACATGTTTTGTATCAAAAATCATTATTAGACTTCTTTATCACTTTATTCTTCAACCTCATTTAACATAAAATACAAAATAAATCAAAAATATATTTGGATCGATTTGTAACAAAATATATATAACAACCCTGACGTTAATGTCAAACAGCATCAACACAAAACTTCAAAGTTCCATTGTGCATTAAAGGTTCGCTAAGAATACAAGTCACATTTGCTCAAAGTTCACAAAAATTTGAGGCTCTGGCTTTGGGAAGAACTTTAGTTACGCCTTTTGTTTTCTTTCCTTTGTTCTACATGCATTTTTTATGCGTTATGATGAAGATCGGTTTTGGAGTGATAATATGTTGGGGTTTTTTTTTTAAAGTAGCGAGGAATAGAACAGCAACACTAAGTTCCACACTTGAAGGTCACATTTCATCCAACGCTGTTGACGGAAACACGTATTGCGATAAGGAGAATAGTATAGCTGCCTCAGCAAACTCATTTAGACCACATCTTTTGATTCAGCTCGGGGTCACATACAATGTAGAAAAAGTCTTTATTCACTCTAGGTCGACGGGTCATGGTATGTAACGGTTACAAATACACTAGAGTTTAATTTTGAATTTGAAGATCTGTAATTTTGTAATCTGTTCGAATGTATCTTTTGATTGCATTTTCCTTAATTATTCTGATTTGATGAATACCTGAGTTCGTTTAGTAGTATGCAAAACCCTAAAGATTTTTTTAAACGCATGTAGCTTGTTAGGTGTTAATACATAGCTAAAATGGGGGTTTTGGTAGTGAAAGTTATATAAAAGTACCCGACTGATTACGTTGTAAAATAGTACAGGGTTTTTCAACTGACTTCCATATTTTCCCATTATCAATTATAAATCACCGTAAGATTTTTTTTTCTTTCCTGTTAATTTATAAAAGATGGCGTGAAAATAGAGAAATCTTGTATTTTTTCCCCGTCATTCAATGTTAATTGTATTTCATTGACAGTTATTTGCGTTTCGGTTAAAATCAAAAATGATGATATCAGTAACTTAGACAAACATTAGTGTTTAAAATACTGAGAGTTCGATCATTAATTATTTATTTATTGTATTTATTACATGAAATACTTACTTTATGTAGTACATATATGTCCTTCTAAAACTATTTTTAGGAAACCAAATAGATAACATCATTATTTACATAAACGATCAGATGATGAATTATATATGTGGTGGAGAATATCTGGGTCCTACAGCTAACGGTGACGTCATACTTTTCCTTTGCCCGTCTGGAACACGCGGCAGCAGTATCAAGATCCAGAAAACAACACCATCTTATAGTTATCTGGGACTTTGTGAAGTTGAGGTGTATGGATATCCATAACGAATTTCAAATCTTTAAAAAAAAAATTTTAAAAACCAAATTTCCAAACGTGGAGCTTTACAACTTATTATTAAAGCAATATGAGCTGTATTTTATAGAATTTTATTTTGCTAAAAAAAACCTGCTAGTATGATAAGTTTGCATGTAACTTAAACTTTTATGATAAATAAGATTTGAAAAAAAAATCATTAAGTTTTGTCAGAGGAAAGATTTCTCTTCTAAGGAATATATAGCGGATCAATTTTTGTACAGGACGACAATAATTCAATTTTGCTTCAATTAAGGCCTCTTAACGACCTTTTCCACAAAAATATGGCTAACAGAAATTTTAAAACCATGATATTTTTCGTCATTTTAGTAAAAAATAACATTTTTGTAAAAAAATTTTCAACATAAAAATTGCATCTCATATTGCTTTAAGGAATAAAAGTATACTCATTTCTTTCATTTTTTAAGGAATTCAATTAGCAGTTGGTATATACTAAAACAGTTCAGACAATGCTAATCTAATCACCCGTGTACATGTACATGTATGTAAAATTGGCCGAAAAAAAATTAAATTAAACCAACACCAATGTCGCATTGGATAAAGCTTCTTTATCTTGTTTACTAAAACACTTTTAATAAAAGAATTGGTTCAAGGAAATAAGGACCTACCTGACAGAGATACAGTGTATATATATATATATATATATTTCAGTTATGCCGAATTGAGGCGACGTCAGATGTTGCCGTGTGTTGAACAAGGAATACAATATTAATCGTTAGGTGTATTATATGTGTAGATGTAAGTAATCACATAACCTCGGAGACCTATGAATTGTTACCCTAAGAATGTGCGACTTATTCGGCGCTTGGATAGACTTGTTCAACAATTGATAATAACATACAAATGAAGAACATATATTTCTTCGCATGACTTGACATTATATTCATCATTATTTTGAATCAACCTCGGACTATATCTCGTAAGATAAGCGAGGAAAACAAAAGGGAATTGACTCTAGTAATTGACCGTAACGAAGTTAGGATCTCGGACGATAAATAAAATATTTTTACATCACTTCAATTTATCGACCTAATTGTTATATTTATGTACATGTTTTAGAATTATATGAGAATATTGAACACATAAACAGTGTTGATACCGTTTCATTATGTCGCTATGTATTTTTGTCTGCGATGAAAATTATCTTCATATCCCGTATGAACCCAAATGTGAACATTTTATTTTTTAATTGACACGTGTTTGGTTTTGCTTAGAAAAGCATTTATTACGTATGCTAGTTTGATATATTGTCCCAAGTCATTTTTAATGCAACAAGAGTCGGATATTGGCAGCAATAACCCCACCCCTCCCCTAAAAATGTCAGAAACATGTACTTTATTTCGAGTCATCATTGTACGTGTGTTTTACTTCCCTGGGATGAGAGCTCCCGTGAGCTTTACATCATTGTACGTGTGTTTTACGTCCCTGGGATGAGAGCTCCCGTGATCTTTAATGGTTACAATTCGTCTCTCTGTAAGTCCTTGTATGTCTGTTTGTTAGCTTCACTAACTGTGCAAATTTCGTTGTTTTTGTTTCAATTTGTTCACTTATATATACATTACTATGATTCAAAAAATTATGTCGCTAATTTGTACAAAACAAGATGATAGCTCACGCAAGCGCGGAAAACTAGATTTCACACATTAATGGGCTAAATACTTTATACAGGGAAATATTCGCCCACGTTTTATTTTCGCCCCTTTCGCCCTTGTTGTCAGTGGGCGAACTTAAAACTGAGCGAATTCCAATGTCTGAAATTGTCTCTATTAAAACACAGTGTCTGGGCGAATTCATTTCAAACAACTGTTTGCAAGTGTAAAAGGGCGAAATTCATACGGGGCCAAAATGACCTAGTACACATACATGTATGTTGAACCTGTAGTTTTTTTCACATATTATTTTTTTTTTTTTTTTTTTGGTATATACCGTGTCCGAATTTTTTCTTAATTATTTTTCCCTAACCAATTTTTAAACACTGAAATAGAATGCTGGATATAGAATGCAACTGGTTGGATATTTAGAAGAGTGGGCAGGGATTAGAATCTAAACTGAAATTTTATATTTGTGGTCTTTATTCTTTTTGTAGCAGCTGACAGGGATAAAAATATAAAAATTTTGACTTTTGTTGTTTCATATGCGGTTTATTGTTGCAATAAAAAATATTTTCATTGATTGTATCATCTATTGTATTAAATGTCAACCATCAATCGCCAATAAATGCATAATATTTTTTATTTCAAAACGGGGAGGGCATGAAGTGCGTCGCATCTCTCTTCTTAGTTCAGATTTCACTAAAATACACTTTCCCAAATGAGTCTTCTATATGTAAATTTCAGAGAAAAGTCTGTTTTGAAGAATGATCACTCCTCCATGACACATGATCCTGCCTCTAATTTATTTAGAGGTCCGTGTTAACTCTGCTTCTGTTTTGTATTTTTTTCCTTTGAACTTTTGATTTTGAACACTGTTCGTTATCAACACATGTCAACACATGTCATGGACACCGAATCGATTCTTATTTTCTTTACTACGTTGAAATTTTGTCGTGTTTCAAACAAGCAATATATATTAAACGTCAGCTGCACATTTCTCTGTGTAAATGCTCAGATACGCATATAAATGAAAATAACTTTTCTATCACACTTAGTTGTTTTGAAATAGGCGACACATTTGAAAGATACTAAAGCATTTTTGGCAATGTTAATATTGTTTAATTATTATACACTCTTTGTTATTCTTTCTTGTATAATGACGATTATATCATTTACCTTCATATCATGTATGAACCAAAAACTGAAAATTGGATTCTTTAATCGACATTAATTAAAGTTTATTTCTAATCAAAAAGTTAGTTATGATACATGGGTAGCAATTGTAGAAAATGTGACAATATGTCAGATATTGCAAAAAAGTATCCTCTCTTCCTAAAAAATATAATAAATGTATTTATAAAGCGTTTTTGATATTCATTTTGAATGTGTTTGTTTTATTTAAACATAATCGAATGTTGGAAAAACTGCTTTGTAAAAAAGCTTGATATCCACAGTTGATCGGTTTATAATAAAAGTGTTACAGGGTACATTTGGATGTACTTGATATTTGAATTAGTTTATAAAGTTTAAGACTCATTACACTGAACATGCATATTAAAAAATAACGAACGTTATTTCATTTCATTTTTTGTAATTCTTTAAAATGTATTTACTATTCGTAGAAATTTTTTTTCTAAAACGGTACAACTACGAATTTTTGCTATAAATCTGGATTCTCTAGGTAAAACATGTAAAGTCTTACCAGTTAACTAAAGCACGTCTTTGGGTGTGACAAGGGCAGACTCTCATGCAAGTTCAGTGTCCCTCTGGTGGAATATTTTTTGGGTCCCAACTTCTGCCGCTTTTTTGATAACTTTCTTAAAGGTATGCAGTCCCACATTTTCATGTTTTTATTCATTATTACTTCATCTAGAATTTTTAATAAATGAACTTCACACATGCCATTGTTTTTTAATAAGGAAGCAGCAGAAAAGAGCTGTAAATTTGCGTAAGGTTGTATTAGACAGTGATGTAGGGTTTACTAGAATAGAAAGATCTGGGTTGGCTTTTTTTCACTCCCATAGCAACGAGTGGGTGTTTTCTGCATTCATTTCTGAAAATAATAGATCATTGATATGGGCTTGAAAAAGGGGTGACATTTTTGTTTCTTCACTAAAATGTCGTTCTTTTGTTTTTGAAAGGTCTAATAAAACTGATGAATTAAGTATTTAAGTATTAAGACGCAAACGATTAAGACAGTACATTATCGTAAGGCACGCAATACAAAAAAATTGGAAAATGCAAAAAGACAGTAAAAGGTAACATTTCTCAAAAATGTTCATCATTGACCTCATATAAATTCAAATCCAGAATAATAAGGACAAAATTAGTAGATTAGGACTAGAAATGTGTAAGTGTTATCAGGGCGCCTGTAAAGTGCGAAACGAAATCGAAACGAAACCAATCGAAACGAAACCAAAAATCGAAACGAAACCAAAAATCGAAACGAAACGAACCCAACGAAACGAAACGAAACCAACGAAACGGAATAAACAAAACCAAACAAAACTGAAAATCATTAATGACTACATAAAAGTGATGAAATATATTCATTTAAAAAATTTTTAAAACCATAAACATAATGGCCTTCATCTTTCAGATTGTTGTTATGAATTCTAAAGCCGCTTACCCGGTATTAGCAAAAATTATAGAATGATGTAAATAACTGATGTACATTCTAATAGTTTTTATGCTTCTGATTTATTTCATTAAAGGGATAGTCAGACTTTTTGGTGAACATGCTGCGCTAGAGAATGAATGATATATCGAAATCGGTTATGATTAAGTAACAACGGAATAAACATAAGTTTTATCTATCCTGAAGTATTAGTATAATTATATTGTACACTATGCATTAAATGGTATAATGTGAATGAAAATTGTAATCTTTTTTAATCCATATTTTCTTGTTCAAAATATGAACAGTTTCTAAGGCGAGGCAAGCTACTGACAAACAAGTTGAAAAAAAGGACTATCAACAGTCTAGTTTGAAGTCATCTTTTCGTAAGTTCAGTGGTCGATACAACGACCTTGTCAGCGAATACAATCTTCCACTGGGCCGCATGCTGACTGACGTTTTTCATACTAAT
>WFKH01003881.1:73005732-73030809 GCA_016163765.1 Magallana hongkongensis
ATCTGTCGGACCGGCTCGCAAACTGTTGACCAAGGCCGAACAACTGTTTTGTTATACCGCTACTATATCAATAACTCGTTTTCGCGGAATGTGACGTCACCGGTTAACAGTGTTTTTTAACAGTCGATTTTGACGATTCCAATAGTCGATTTCCGAGATATCGTTTCATTTATCAAAATCTTAAAAATTGTTAAACATATCATGTGACTACGGACAAATTGACGTTTCAGCGGTAAGTTTGAACTACATTATTTCCGAACGATTTGTCTGAATACGATGGGTAACTGAGCTCGAAAATGGTCGTTAAACATTGTGCGTGGGGTGATTGTCGCAGTGACAATAGATACTCCTTTAAAGAAAATATGCAAGGTGTTGATTTTGTCAAATTTCCAAGTAAATATACAGATGTAGACCGTTGTAAAAAGTAGGTCAAAGCCTGTGGCCGTGTTAATTTCACTTTGGAAAAAGTGACAAGAGACACATACATTTGCACGAAGCATTTTTATAGCGGAAATGAGACTTTTAAGTATCCCGAACCTGTGCCGTACGGTATTACAGGCCCAGAGATGGAACACTTCGTCTTAAAAAACAAGAAAAAACGAGAACCCGTGCCGAGAACTACAGGGTGTTCCATACAAACTGAAACAGAAGTAAGTGAACCAAAACAGCAGCAAAACCGAACAGCTTTACATGATCATAACATGTATACATCTGTGTAAAAGACCGTGGAAGCGGAGATGGCCTGAATGTGGGTGTGGATAGTGACGCTAGTAGTGTACAAACATCGATGGAGTCTGAGATGGAGTTGTTGACATTAGCAACGGATACACTGGAGATTGAAATCACTACAGATGAAAACAATACAATGCATGATGTACCTAATGGTAACTATGAAATAAATATTATATGTCATTTTTATACATACGCACATTAATATGTAGGTCAAACACTTTTAATTTAATTCTCTTCATTACAATAGCTTATAATTTATTGCATGGTACATGTACATAGGTATATATTAAGCTATAGGCCTATGTGTAATTTTTAATAGGTTAATAGGTTAAACAGGTTGTAGCTTGAATCAGCTGATCTTTTGACAGAGATTGGAAAATATTTGAAGTTAGATAAAATATCACAGATAGATTAATTGTATAAATATAATTCACCGAGGTTATTAATTGAGACTTGTAAGGCACAATGAAGTATACGTGGTTGTATATTAAATATACAGTAAACATAATTATACATATTACATGTACTATGAGATGTTTCATGCAGTACAATTAACAGTCAAAACATTTGATGTCATATAATGGTCTGGTGAGATCCAAGCCTATACATTAATTATTTGTGACGCGCCAAGCGAAAAACTCCCTTAACTGAAAATTTTGACAATTTCAGTTTTTTATGGATTCTTATAAAGCTTATCCTTCTTGTTCTAATGATATACAGCATTACATATGTTTCTTATTATTAAGATGTTGCAAGAGCGCATTAAAATGAAGAAGTATATGCTTTGACGTCGACCGCGCACATATAGGCTACAGAATTGTTGCTATATTAACAACTATACAAATTTTAGTAACAGTACATTTACTATCTTATTTTGATTCAGTGTATTTCAAACAATGAATAATAATGTTTGAGATATGGAATGGTACAAATAATTAAAAATTCAAAAAATATATGCATTAAATCTCCGATTTTTCTTGAAGATGATGTAAATAATACATGTATACAAAACACGATAAAAGCACATGCCACGCATTTCATATTTATATAATAGTGTTGTGTTGTGCATGTACTATGCCTAAAAACTAGTCAGGGTTTAATATTTCCTATAAAACGTTCGCCGTGCTATATTTTGGCACAGTTTGCTTACGCTACACAAACCCTTTGTATACTACCAGTATGCAAAAGTAGATGAGTATTTAACACAGTAAAACACTGACAGGACGCATAATAATTCACACTAGCACAGTTTGCTTACGCTACATAAACCCTTTGTATACTACCAGTATGCAAAAGTAGATGAGTATTTAACACAGTAAAAAACTGACAGGACGCATAATAATTCACACTATCAGATACTTAAAACCTAAGATGATGTTACAGGTTTTAATCACGCGCAGATGTATCGGGGGGGGGGGGGGGGGGGGGGGTCTACCCCCCCCCCCTGGGAAATTAAAAATTTTTTAAAATAAAATAGAAAACACACAAAAAAAACCCCCCCCCCCCCCCCCCCCCCAACACACACACACACACACACACTTTACATATATAGATATCACTTGGACATCCCTCGGCAAAATTTTCTGGATCGCACATGTTACATTGTAATGTTTCAAAATAATTAATAAATTAGCCAATTTAAAAGTTTCATTATTCGTTCTGAGCCAAGGAACAAGTTCAATAGTAACATCTTTCCACAGATTGGTCACAAAAGATCGGATTCGGCTATGAAAGTATATGTCTGCCTTATACGTGTAAGAGACCTCCTGGTTAAATCTCTCAAGGTCGCACATGTCGGACATCAGATTTCAAAAAAATCATGGAAACCGCCTAACCATCACTAAAATTTATTATGAAGTTGCCCGACCACTTCTCGTTGTATCTGCTAGCAGCTTTTCCCACATAGTAAAAAACTGGCTGTAATCTTTTCCCCGAGGGTATACTTTATGTAGTAGGTTTTCCCCCAACGCTTTCATTTGAGAATTTAGAAAAATATTTCTAGAAAGCCAGTTGGGTTTAAAACTCATTTTTTACAGCCTAATGATGCATATTACCTGGATACATCTGTACACGTTAAAGTGTCTGTTTCCGAATAATCATTTCATATAGGCAAAGTTATTATTTGGAATACATAGAACTAAGCTGCATTATGTTAAATGTACAAGGTATTATATGCTATGCAGTCATGAACAAATGTGATTTGAATTTTTAAGTAAAAATACTTTTAGAATTTTAGATAAGAATTCTAAAAAAAAAAAATATCACCATGATCACGTAGTCTACATAAAGTATACCCTCGGGGAAAAGATTACAGCCAGTTTTCACTATGTGGGAAAAGCTGCTAGCAGATACAACGAGAAGTGGTCGGGCAACTTCATAATAAATTTTAGTGATGGTTAGGCGGTTTCCATGAATTTTTTGAAATCTGATGTCGGTCTATTCGAGCAATATTGTTCGGCCCCTATATCTGTTCTGGAGAATTACCGGAAGTACCTATTATGCCTTAGTACTCTGGATAATCTTTAATTGCCGTATAACTTGCCATTTTTGTATAGGAACATTTAAAAAAGTCAAACACAAGTAGGCTAAGGGGTGATTTTTATTTCTTGATTTTCATTGATTAAATCTCATCCTTGTTTTCAATGTTTTCAAAGCCATAAGAAAACAGGACTATACCTGGCAAGATCGTATATGCATGAATTGTTACGAAAAATTGTCATACAATACTGAATTGAATTTTCTATTTGTTGAAACATAATATTTTTACACCATGTTGCAGAATAAAAGGCAGAATATAGCTCAGATCATCATTCATAAAAGGGCTGCATACAAGGGCCCATTTCACCCTTTCTAGAATTTCTATACTTATGATTTTGACAGACCATGCATATTTCCAGCAAAGAAATCAACTTCTGGTTGTTTAAAAAAAATATTGCATTTGCAAACAAATTGCAAACCTTCCGATGAAAACAATTATACTGTCTCAAAAAGAATACAATTCTGTATCTATCAAAAAGAATGCAATTCTGTATCGAGTGTAATTTTAAAAACTTTTTTCTTTCTATGATACATGATTAAAATTGTGATGTACATTGTACATGCTCATGTTGTATATTCATTTTTATAGCTCTCTCTCTCTCTCTCTCTCTCTCTCTCTCTCTCTCTCATTCGAAGTTTTTCTGGGGGTTTTTAAATGCCGTATAACATCGCCGAAAATACGTGGAAACATTAACTACGTTTTCAAATTGATTATTGAAATAAAAATTGATAGGAAAAAACAGAAACAAAAGACTTTTTATCATAACAATGCATTTATCAATTAACAATGCGTTTATGCGTTTATCTCCTACGACTGTGAAAGTACAGAACATATGCAATTTTAAAATTTATTGTTATATTATTTTCATGGGTTCCATTGGCATGAAACAGGAGAATGAAAATGGAGGATGTTTTATTTTCCGCTGTGAAAGGAATGCACAATCGTTTGAATGAATATCGATGAAACATTAGTTTAAGCAATAAAATCAAAACAATGGGAATAGAAATAAATTAGAATAGTTTTATTTGGATGTGGATAAACATTAGTTTAAACAAAAAATTCAAAACAATGGGAATAGGAATAATTTAGAGTAGTTTATTTGCATGTGCATCTGCCAAGAGGAAGGACAGAACAATTTGTTCTCAAGGAGATATTATGTTTTATTTTCATTCCTGGGGAAAATCAATGATACTAAATAAGCGAAAGTACTTTTTATAAAGAATCTGACCATAAAATGAACAATTCAACATTGTCACAGCAGGAAAAAAAAGGAGTTAAATTTTCCATACTAAGAATACATGTATTTTTCTAAAAAAATCGACATTTTGGGATTTTATTCCCGAAACGCGGACTTTTGAGTGTAATAAATGCATATATATCAAATGCTTCAGAAAAGATGACTCAGAGATGATTTTTATATCTTATGATTAGCTTCTGTACACCTTAACAAGTGTATCTCGCGAGTGATTTTTTTTATCTGTTAAGCTACGCCATAACCAACTATACGGGGATTGAAGTTGAAAGTTATTTCTAGAAATACGTGTATTGTTTTTAGGTCAGTGCTTGAATTTAATTTGCCAAGAGTGTATGTGTATTATTTATCATTATGATATAAGAGTTTTTGGGGTTTTTTTTTGGTTTATTTATTGCAACAGTAATAACTGAAGTACAAACCACTCGTGTCACCGTTAATATTGGGTTGTCGTTTACTACAACACAACTACATGTATTTAATTAATAAAAAACATGAATTGAAAAATGTTTTCATTTTTCACCTGACAATAAATATGTTTGTTGGTTTAAAGTAAAGCTGCAAATAAATATTTTTAAATCAAAAAGTGTTAAATTACATAGCGTTTTCAGATCACAGAAAATGAGACTTGAAATCGCCCGACATTTAGATCGGATTGTCAGTTAAGCATCACGTCTGCTTAGAAAACAAACATGATTTGAATCATTCTTTTTAATTTATTTGAAAAGGACAAATATTTCAACACTTGTTAAGCCCTAATTTATTTATTTCTAAATTATGCTATTTTTGATTTAAGAAAATCATTGGTGATACAAAACTTTATTAAGGCTTAGCAGAAATTCCTTCATAACTTTGTAATTGATGCTTGAACACGGAAGTGAAACACATGGCAGATGAGAATACTTATACAGCGTTTAAGCTGTTGTGATATGTAGACGCTTATTTTAACGTTATGTCATAATTGAGATAAGGGAGGTTTTTGCTTGGCGCGTCACATTTCAAAAGGAAGACTTTTGTAATTGTTGTAAGTCTCAATGTATTAGGCCTACGAGATGCTGTATCAGTTATTACATGTACAAAGTAAATCAGAAAATCACCAAGGAAATAAATTTGAATGTTTTATACAGCTGTCACTGAATCGCACAAGCTGACCCTTGAGATCAACATTTATGATTATCTATTCTATTATACCCAGCAACTAAAATTCCTTTTGTTTTGAGAAACTCGTGCAATTGTGGAACTGTTTTTTGACTGAAGGCAGCCGACATTTACGAGATTGTTTACGTGCGCTAAGCAACTTGTTGTCCATAGTCACGTTATTCCGTGTACAAAAATAGGATTTATTGACTTCACGAAACGAAACTCGAAAATGGTCTATCCAACAGTTCCAGTCCAACAGTCAAAATGCTGAACTTTTTTTTTTCGTATAGAGACATATAGTAACTGTTTTACAGGGATATAACAATATTTTGTAAGAGCTCTCTATACAAACTAGTAGGTCTGAAATATAAATTTCATAGCTTACTAATGATTATTTACTTGATGGGCATGGTAACAAGAACTAAATCAACACATTTATGCTGTATAAGCCGGTTTAAAAAAAAATACATAAATGATTCATTGTATAAAAACAAATGAAACAATTTTTTTTGGCGATGATCGACAGTGATAATAGGGTTATCGATATATTATTGTTTATGATTTTTCTAATAATAAGGGCTTTGTGCGTATATGAAAGAAAATTGTAATTTGAATTTGTAATACCGTACTATTAGAAAGTACATTTTATCGTTGTGCAAGTGATAAAAATAAGTTTGATGGACTTAAGAGATAAGGCCACCAAGAAAATGTTTTCCATTTCTTTAACCTGTCAAGAAGGTCGATTGATTTTTTCATGCATAAAAATATCAAAACACAAAATGTCGTGCATATTATTTTATCATGAAATAAATTAAAAACAAATGTTCTGAAAAAAAGCGAATATGAAAAAGAAAAAAACGAATGTAAAATTATCGTTGTATGGATGACATTTTAAGTTAGTATCATTTAATTGGCTTCTTAGCTGATGGGACACAAAGGAACATTTTACTTTGACAGGTAGTGGTTAAAACTTAGGGTGGTCCCATACACTAAGTGTGTTCTAAAACACGCCAATGCGATCAGGAAAAAACTGTTCAATGGGAAATTCATATCTGTGACAAAACACGAAAAAGAAATAAAGAAAACAAACCATGCAAAATATAATTACAATACAAACAAAACAAAAACATTACAAATCAACATCTACATAAAAATATTTATAAAAAAAAATAAAAAAGAAGAAAGGGATTGTGGTACTGCAAGACATGTGCAACTATTTGTGCGCTTTCGTATATTTAATGAAAATGACCATATACTGTTTTCTTTAAAAATGATATTGCCAAGTTAACTATACTAAACATACAACTCGCATGTATTATCAATGCTTTTTCAAAGAATCTAACATGTTTTGTACTCTAACATAATGTATAACTCATGGGTGTTAAAATAGTAAATGTTTCATCTAGATTTTGTAGATGAAAATCCGCGCTGTATCATAAATGCTACAAGTTCAGGTTTGTGCGCTGACGAGGACAGCTCCAATGTCTGTTTATTGTTATGTTGTTTATTGTTATGGATATCCGTACACCTTAATCTCACACAGCCCTAGGTATTGTGGATCAGGGGAGGTTCTCAGAATTGTGACATTGCTACCTCTTGTTTCTGGTGAACATATGAAGAGAATCACGTCACTGGATGCTGTAGGACCCGGATATTCTCGGCCACATGTGTAATTCAACTTCTCATCGTTAATTTAATTCGGAGGTCACTTGTTTCGTGTACTGAAATATATTTTCTTGAACATTATTTGATTAAGACATATCTGACCAATATATTTTGATAAAAGTTTAATTGGAGTTGTTAGTCCCAGCGGCGAACTGAATATCACACACACTGTGCACAAATTAAGACATATCACTACATCAAGACTTATACTGTATAAGACACCACGCCACAAGACGGCGATTTAAATGTTTTGTTAAATTGTTTAGTTGAAAATGATCATAGGTTAGTGGTTAAAGTATCTGGCTTGTGAACCGTAGATCACGAGTTCGAATCCGCCAGGGGCTTTTGTTTATATTTACTGAATTAAATTTTAAAAATCATCATTTTGATCCAAAATTGCATATTTGTACGGCTATTGGACCTATATAATTCTTACACATCATGTTATCTACCATAATCAAGTTATTTGCAGCTGATTTGAGAAACCATTTAAAGGTATAGTGAGCCATCTTAGCATTCTAAATAACAAGTATTACAGTTTACGAGAGTAGGTTTAATTTTAAAATTACCATCAAAGGCGCATGTTCCGGCGTAGTTGACAACTTTTTCTATGGTGTATGTTGCATCGAGCTGAAACAAACGCCAGGGTTGTATAGACAAATTTGAGACAGCTGTAAATCCAAAAGAAGGACATATTTTATCTCCATCAACAGCTTTAGTCGGTTTGCGAATTTCATCATAGGCGGCGGGGCTTATTGTGGATGTTTTGTTCCTTGCTACTGAAAATAAAAGCTTTGTTTCATAAGTGTTAGCATTCTGATCACACAATTAAATTATCTGAAAAGGTATGTGCTTCATGTATTGGTCAGATATTGTTGTTTTACGTTTTATTTCATTAGATTTGTGATATTGCAACTTTTTTAAAAAAAGAGTTCACACTTTTACATTGGTGTTTGTCAGAGTTACAAATACGGACGGCCACTTAGAGGCAATGTGTTTCTAAAGATATTTCTATATTTTTTTTATTAATTTAAATCCAGTTTGATTAAACATGAACATGGCCTATTTAAGGTGGCTCGACACACCAATGCATTATTTGATGGATCGATGAAGAATCATTTTTGAGAAATGATTATACAAAAATGACACCTATATCGGCTTCTGATTATTTTATATGAATTTTTTTGTATTTTTTGATAGAAACCGGAAACATCGTTTTAGCTGCGAACGAGATATATTAGAGCTAAAAATTTGTTATCCATTAATGCACAATACAATTATCTATAAATACACATCAAAGACGGCCAGATAAACTTTGTAATATTTTTTTTTAAAAAAAGATTTATGAAAATGAAAAACAAGAATTGTAGATATTTTTTAAATCTATGGATAAAAACTGCAGATAAACTGTTACTCGCGTTAAACAATTGCTGTACAATCATATTTCAACAAGAAATTAAAACGAAATAGTGAAAATAAAGAAAAAGTGGAAAATTTTAAAATCGAACCGATCCCGATTGTAATTAAACTGATCCCGAACGAAATCACATAAAGTTAGAATGAATCACAATTTTGCAAAAATTTCAGGTTGTTTAGCTGTAAAATGGTTTCGTCATTTACTAACTTTATGATTTATATCAATTACTTAGAAAAAACTGCAGTTTATTTGTAAAATTTCAATTTTAAAATAATTCTGATCGGGATCAGTTTTTTTTCAATCGGGATCGGTTCAAATTTGATAAATAGCAATTTTTTCAAAATTTCGCATTTTCATTTCAATTTCTTTGTAAAATATCATTGTTTAGTAAATACTTTATGTGACTATATGTTATTCTTTAAATTTTATCTATAGATTAAAAAGATATAAAAGAAGTACAATTTTGATTTTCAGAAATATTTTTTTAATTTAAAAATTAAACACTTGACCAAACGATCATTGGCATGAATTTATTCATAATTATATTACACATTAATTGACACCAAGTTTTAAGCTCTAATATATTCTGTTTGTCCGCAAAACAGTTTTTCCTATTTCACTGAAAAAATACAAAAAAATTAGTATAAAATAACTGAAAGCCGATATTGATTTTTGTTTTATGGAATCATATTTAAAAAAAGATTCTTTATCGATCCATAAAATAAAATTTTGGTGTGTCGAGGAACCTTAAAGGCTTTTCTTGAAGGAATAGAGCCGTATAAAAATAATTTTTATATCACGTTTCAGGTTTAAAATATGATATAAAATCATAAAACTTTTTTTTTTTGAAAACTTGATAAAAAACACTTTTTAATGGGGTATATACAAATCATTATAAGCTTGTGATAATGATTTATTTGAGGAATGTTTTAGTTATTCAAAAGTGGTGTTGTCTTGTTAAATCTATTGAATAATTAAATAAATAAATAATTAAAATAATAAATAATTAAATAAATACTTAAAATATCTAGCAGAGGTCATATACATTTTAACGTATGTTCGATTAATTGAAATGTTTTATAAGAAACTTATGAAGTACTTTTCATAATCTGCAGGAAATGTGTGATTTTGATCATAACTAAAAAAACTTGATTCAAATAATACAATGCCCTTATGAAATGGAAATCTGTTTATGTCCTCCATTTGAGAAGCTTTAAGAAACCATGCCACGTCAGAGTCATTTCAAGGGACCACCCTAAGTTTAAAGCAGATTATTATTTTTTTTTTAATATTTGGAATATCTATACTACTATATTAAAATAATAGACTCGAATTTTTGGGCTTTAATACCGAGAAATCGGAGAAGTACTGTCTTTTGTTTTATATATTTTAAACATCATTGGTACTTGAAGATTACCAATTTGTTTTTATTTTTCCTCAATCAAGCTTCGCTAATTAATAATCAACTAAAATTCCTTTAAAAAATCCGGAAATCACCTGGATTTTTTGGATTTTACAATCTTGCGCATGCGCATTACATTCACGCTTAATCACGGGAGGCTCTTTAGTTCATGTTTCCACAATATCACATTTGCATGGATAAACTCAGAAAAGATAATACAAATACGTGTAAATTTTCACTGGAAATTTGCTATATATTCTGTTCATCAAAGAAAATACGGGAGATAACTCTAGCTCAGTGCATTTAATATGAAAAATCCCGAGAGTTCAGAATGTCAACATGGTGTGAAAAAAAGTTGGTGAAAAAGTGTTGAATTCTTCATTAATATGAATTAAATTTTCAGATGAAAGGTTTTTACAGCCTCAAAATGGTTTGTTATGAATAATTTGACTGTTATTTTCAATGCAGCTTCATTAATTTCCTCCAAAATCGTTTCGGAGCGATTCTGCAATTTTTTGCTACATTACGGGTATATGGGAGGCATTTTAACTGTGGTGAAGGCCTGTTCCGAGACACAGTTAGATTATTCTAACTAAGCAGAGTGTAGTGAAATTATTAATAGCATTATTGTAGGCCTAAATCTTGGTTATGTAAATGTCAACAATACGGTATGTCGATGTATCTATTTCGTAAATTTCCGATATCATATGCAATTTCAACCCGTGCACGCACGAGTCAAAGTCTAGTTATATTTAATATCAAACGTGATGACTTCAATTTTTCTATAGTCAAATTTCCTTACTTATGTAGCAATATACCTTCATCACCTGCATATGGTGGTTTTGCCTCTCAGTTAATTCGATATCCAAGGGCATGATCTTCGTATGAACTGTTTGTAAGGCAAGGCAAGCTGGGTATATCCCTCCAACTATTTTTAGAATCTGTAGTGCCTTTAAGCAAAATAGTTCCTTTACTTGCAGAGTGGATATACGTTTATTGGGACATTTTAAATCAGAATGCTTGACACATGTCAGAAAAGAGGATTTGCAATTTGAAAAGCCAGTGTCAAAATTGAATTATTATTTGAAGGAAAGAATTTGATGAACACCCTTTCCAAAACTGTGAAATTCCCTACTTTTACTTTCATTTTCAGAGTTTTTCAATATAGACGCATTTTGCCGGAAAACGAATCTGACTTCACACCACGAAATTTTAACAGGAGAAAGACAATTTGACGAGCTATCTTTCAAGAGGTCCCACGTTGCTGAACGAAAATTAGGGCCGGAGCTATGAATCCGAACGTTAACATTACCGCCTATGGAAAATACATTAGTGGACTATACCCAGCTACTGACAAACAAGTTGATAAAACAGGACTATCAACAGTCTCGTTTGAAGTCATCTTTTCGTAAGTTCTATGGTCGATACAACGACCTTGTCAGCAAATACAACCTTCCACTGGGTCGCATGCTGACTGATGTTTTTCATACTAATTGTTAGACCATAATTAATCACCTAATTGTGTACGGACATTTCCGTTTTATCCCGATTACGACAAAGAGCACACAGTGGGTGTGACCGGTCAGCAGAGGATGCCACTCCTTTTAGGCACCTGATCCTACCTCTATCTTTTTAGTGATTCGTTTTGCTCTGCTTTGAATTTGTATTTCGTTTTATGGATTTTTGAGATGGTTGACGTTTGTTATTGTCATTTTGCATCAAGTACTATAAATATAAAAGTTTTCATAGTTTCATTAGTTTGGTTTAAAAGATGCATCGTATTATGAAGGTCTAAATCCGTTGTATCTAAATATAGTATACCTTTAAGGGACATGCTCAAAAGGTTGTCAAATATTACTTTATAATTGTTCATAGCTTTATTGCTCAACAAAGGTGTTTCCAATGGTCAGCCAAATGTTATTGTTAGTTTGTTTAAATCATGACCCCTATAAGTTGGGCAGGGCCACAAGAGATGCTGAAGTTTTACACAGAATTATATAAAGAAAAACCATTAAAAATCTTCCCCTCAAAAAAGAAATTTGGTAAAGTTGAAAATTTCCTGGAAGTCTCCATAGGTGTGTAAAATCAATTTTATTCTAATCATGACTTTTTTTTGTCAAGATGAGCAATGTGGCCCCTGGGTCTATTGTTTCAGAAGATACAAAGTTGATGAAAAACTTTTACTTTGGTTTGGTTTCTTTGGAGTTTTGGGGTTCCTTGAGTTTTGGGTTTCCTTGAGTTTTGGGTTTCGTTTTGTTTGATACGATTGGTTTTGGTATGGTTTTGATTTTGTTTCTTATTTTACATGTACCCATCTTTTTATGTGGGTTTTTTCGTTGATCAGTTTATTTACCACGATATCCCGATACGTAATAGGTGTCATTTCTTTTAAAGTTTGTTCAGTAAGATAATCATTATTAAAGATGGATATTAGTAAACGTATTAGAAAGTTAAAAGTTACACTTTCTTTTGATTTTTTCTTCATTTAAGATAAGATTTATAACACAAATATTATTTGGTACAGAAAAAAACATGCTCAAATATCAAAATGCGAGTAAATTTTACAAGAAATGACAGCGCAGATCACAATATTGATACATCATAGAGTTGAGGCGTTGAATATCAACCCTAAGAGTGTCACTATCCCACACAAATGTAAATATTGAAGGAATAAGGATTATTTATAAAACGTTTATGGCAAAATCGTTACTAGCATACACATGATCAAATCCACGAAAGCCATACGATTTTATGATAGATTCGATCTCCCTCATCCACAACTTTGACAATTCTACAATATTTTTGTTGTGAAAACTAATTGCAAACGTGTGCCTCAACGGTGTAAACGCTGTTTAACACACATTGTATTTTCAAGTAATGTAGACTAGATATTACCTCGTGTTGCAATCGCAATATCCGACAGATTGTTTCTTAAGCAAAAATAATTTCACAATTACCACCCATGTATCATAAATATCTTTTTCATTAGAAATAAATTTTAATTAACGTCGATTAAAGAATCCAATTTTCAGTTTTTGGTTCATACAGGATATGAAGGTAAAGAATATTATCGTCATTACACAAGAACAAATTACAAAGTGTGTATTATAATTAAACAATATCTACATTGTTAAACATGCTTTTGTATCTTTCAAATGTGTCGCCTATATAAAAAAAAAAACTAAGTATGATACACAAGTTATTTTTATATATGCGTATTTGAGCATTTAAGCATAAAATTTGCAGCTGACTTTTGAAATCTCTTGCTTGTTTAACAAACAACAAATTTCACCGGTAGTATAGAAAATAAAAATCAATTAATGCGTCATTTTTATATCTGTATCATGAATTCATTAGCGCAAGTCATTACTTTTAAGTATTTAACAAACAACGACGGAATATCATGCAATATAAATTTTAAAACAATAACTTTAAACAAATGGCTTTTCGATTAAAATTGTTGAAGTTCCATTTTTTTCTTAAACCTTTTTGATATATTTGTTACATTAAAAGTTTAAAATTTATCAATTCAAACTAACTATAACAGTTTTAACACCTTCTTTGGCTTAGCTAACAGTGTCAAGCATCAAAGAAATTTTGCCGAAATTGGGCGTTAACCTTTTTAAAATGAGTTACCTGATTGGTCAATTTCAAGTCCGTAGAGTGACCGCGTTGGTAAGTGATTTTTACGAAATCACTTTCCAACTTGCGGCTCATCGAAATAAACATCTTTTAATTAATTCTACGGATTTTGATTTTGATTCCTCAGGTAAGCTCAAAATTATTTCTAAGTACTTTCTATTAATAATTATTTTGTAGAAGATCTTATTTTAAGATTATTTTGAAAAGTTTTTTTTATTATTATTTACTTGTAAAGGAATTTGGTTAATCAATCATAACAATTCTTAAACTATCAAATCTAAAATTCTATTCAACTTATATTAATTTTGTTCTTGAACTAAATAACGTTAGTAATTCGTTATCCTTAATATATTAATTAGTTTCACGAATTTTTCATATTTCATATTTCAACTTTAAATTTTACCGCGCTAAATTAAAAGAACTCTTCTGTGCTAAGAGATAAACAAGTTAACGTATACAAAACGAAAATAGAAATTTTATCCGCTAAATGCTAAAACATGTTAAAATTGTATTAATTATTTGATTCTTTCGATAATTTATTTTCGATCCATATAACAAATAGCTTTTTAATTTAAATTGTTAAAGATTGTTGGTATTTTTTCTGAAATAAACAACCTTTGATATATATATATATAAAGCACAGGGAAATTCACTTTATTGGAGCTCCACCTCCGCACCGGCTTGAACTCACGACCTCTGGAACCCATTCTCCTAGCAGTGAGGGGGCACCGCGCTAACCACTCGGCCATCTAGGCAAGACACGGAACCTAGTGCGCTGGCAGCGCACTACACGGTCGTTTGAGATAAAGGTGGAATACAGTTAAACGACAATTTGGGAGGATCGGAACGTTACACATTGCATAGATATATACATATATAATAAGCAAAAACATTGCAATAACTCTCAAATTGACATACATGTATATCTGCCCATAGTGAAAGATATAGATATATATAAAGCACAGGGAAATTCACTTTATTGGATCTCCACCCCCGCACCGGCCGAGGCTTGAACTCACGACCTCTGGAACCCATTCTCCTAGCAGTGAGCGGGCACCGCGCTAACCACTCGGCCATCTACGCAAGACAAAATTCTTGCTTTCGATGACGAACGGAACCTAGCGCGCTGGCCGCGCACTACACGGTCGTTTGAGATAAAGGTGGAATACGGTTAAACGACAATTTGAGAGGATCGGAACGATACACATTGCATTATATATATATATATATATATATATATATATATATATATATATATATATATATATAATGTTTATTGATGAGCCTTCATTTATTAGTAAAGCAGTTTTGAAGATTTGTTTTCAGCATACATGTATGTTAAGAGCTTCTCAAAGGTTTAAAACTAGTTACATATCTCCATACGCCTCAACTTCACACAAACTCAGAAAAGTTTCGTTTTCTTTTTTCTTGATTGTAATGCTGTTGCCACGTGTTCCAGGTGGACAAATAAAAACGATGACGTCATGGTCACCGGGGGGACCCGGATATTCTCCACCACATACATATGTGTGATTCATCGTCTCGTCGCTAATGTAAACATCGATTTTATCTATATGGCTAGAATACTCTTCATATTCTGTAAAAAAAATTTAAAGAGCATACTTTCTATTATTTTTGTAGATTTTAAAACGAGTGTTTATAATACCAGATCTTGAAATTTAAAATTCTTCGAAATGTAAATTGAGGGCATTTTAACCGTAACCTACTAATTATGAGTCGCCCGGCGTGGATAACTATCCTTTCTATATTATATGTACCCTCCAGCTGAATCAAAAGATCTGGTCTTGATGAGTATTTTGAGGCAGCCATTGAATTCTCTTTATCGCAATCCGTGTTTCCGTCAACAGCGTTGGATGATATGTGACCTTCAAGTGTGGAGCTTAATGTGGCTGTTTTATTTCTCGCCACTGTAAAAAACCAAAAAACAAAAAACAAACATATATTACCACCCCAAAACTGATCGTCATCATAATGCATAAATTATAAATGTTTCATTGTTTACTTACTATTTGTATACAAAATAATAGTATTATTATGATAAAACGAGAAAACCCCCACAATATAAACCATTAAAACAGATGAAAAAGTAGAAAATAAAAATGAAGAGTGAAACAACAGTAAATGAACACTGTCGGCGTAACAGGTTCGTCGTAAAGCCAGACCTTGGAACTTTGAGCAAAGGTGACATGCATTCTTAGCGAACCTTGAATGCACAATAAAACTATGAAGTTTTGTGTTGATGCTGTTTGACATTAACGTAATGGTTGTTATATCTATTTTGTTACAAATTGATCCAAATATATTTTTGATATATTTTGTATTTTACGTTAAATGAGGTTGAAAAATAAAGAGATCAAGAAGACAAATAATGATAATCTTCGATACAAAACATGTATTCAAATAAAGACCACAACTTTATAAAGTTATAAAATTAAAATCGAACATCAATTTGATAAGTTGTACTTACAATTTGTTGCAAAGTCCAAATGCTGAAAAATCATATTGATGTCATTATCCAATTGTATGCGTACATGTATATTTTATTGATTTATATGTCATAGTTATAACATGAAATCTGAGTAAATTCTATTGTTCTGAGTTCTCGTTTCCTTTACACTTGTAATAATCACTTAAATGACATAAGGTTAAGTACATGTATTGTGTTTTAAAATGTTTCCTTTATTGCATCTAGTAAAAAGATCCGGTTAAGAAAAAAATCTAAAGACATTTTGCAGTGCAGATGAAACGAACGTGACAGGATGATGTCGTTTAAAGGCATTCAAAACTCCCGAATGCAAAAAATAAAAAATAAATTTCCTCGAAAATCTCCGTAGGAAATTTGTTTTTACTTATTCCAAGTTTTCCGGTAGATAGAGGAGAGGGCATGCCAAAATGGAAAACTATGAGGTTTTCCTTCACATGAAATAACATAGTTCGTGGCGACTTATTTTTGTGATCAAAATGAAGATCATCTTGCTTTTAAACATTTTGTTTGTTTTGAAAATGAAAATATGACAATAACAAATCGTCAACCATCTCAAAAATCGATAAGCGAAATACAAATTCAAAGCAGAGCAACACGGACCTCAAAAGATAGAGGCATGATCAGGTACCTAGGAGGAGTGAGCATCCTCTGCTTCTTGAATATATCAGGAAACATTAAAACCATATACAGTAATTTAAAAAAATTCAACGTTCATTATGTATTGTTCATTCGTTAAAATCAAAGAAAATTATTCAGAAACATACTTGTAGGTACACTGCCTCCTGGAGTACATTTATACATAAAACACCAAACTGAGCTACATTACAACAAACTTTATAACAACAAACTTTATTTCTGTGGAACCATTTAAAGTGAAATGAAAAGTGGAATTATTTTCGTGCAATGCTTCAATTTTACAGTTTCGTGGGGATTCGTGTTTCCGTTTATACATACAACACGAAACATTACTTTATAACCCTAATTTATTAATTTGTGGAGGATGTTAGTTTTCGGATGACAGGTACCCACGAATTCCTCGAAAATTGAGTTACCACGAAATCTAATGGTTCCACAGTATATCAAAAGTATGAAAAAAAAATAGTTGACTGGATACCTTACCTTTTCCAAATATTTACAGTCAGACGTATTTGTAATTGATTGCCCTCTAATTTTCATACAATGGCAGCATGTTTGACATTGATACAAACTCTCAGACACTTTGCAGATCTGAAACCCAATGCACCGTTTATCTTGTTCACAGTAATACAAGCATTTGTGAAACAGTATACCATAACTGTTCTCTTGTATAGAAAACAGAGGCTTGAAAGAATTCTCATTTAGTTTGCCGCTGAACTTTTTTTTAAAGTCTGTGGGCACACATTGCTGAGGAGAACTAGGGTTAATGTAGTAAAAAATAAGAATACACCACCTCATGAGCGCCTTCCTTGCTATCATGGTGAGCTGAAGTATTTATATACTCTAACTGCGTTTATATAAAGAGAGATATCGATTTACTAAGCGAATTGAATGCTGTCAATTCATGATCAATCGCTCCTCCTTGTCTGCAATCATCAGTATTAATACAGACCAACATAACGTATCTGATCAATTCACCTTTTTTAGATAGTGTTATGCATTATCACGCCCTTTCCATTTTCACACACTTAGATATATATTAAATAATTTAAGGGGGTTTGCACCGGGTTTCAAATTACTAGTAAATATAAAAACAAGGTTACATATAGACACATATTCAGATAATAACAAGTTCAAATTAGCCTAATACATTTATAACTTTTGTTTGACGAGATGTTCAGAGCTAACACATCTAGGATATCCAAGTCCAAGAGCCCTTATGCCAGACCTTTGACAAGGGGAGCGGGTTCGCCTTCTAGGCTACTACAGCAAGACCACGTATGCCAAACGTCTTGGTATCATCCTCTAGTGGAGCTTCTTTAGTCACAACAACGGAGACTTTAGCTAGAGGCTATGGTAGAAGTCAAAGTCTGCCAGTACTCCAACCATATGTACAATCTGTGCTAGAAATCGCACATGCGCTATCTGATCAGTCGGCACTCAACAATACAATTGCCATTTTGACATAGATAACCCCACACCTTTCCAAGGTGTAGCATCATCACTTTGGGTTCATTACCGCCTAGATTTGTTGGCGGATGTACCACGGATCGTGGTTCATTTGACAAAATTTTGCAAAGAATTCAAACCCATGGGGCACTGTTATTTTTAGGTCCCTTGGGTCAAGGTAGTATTTCTCTTGCTTTGACTTGTTTTTGTGTATGATGCCATGTCAATTTAATGATCAGGGCATAATTTGTATTAGGATAATTTTGAATAAATGGCTCCCAACAATTAGTTAATAGTTATTATTTAATTGAGATTCCAAGGTCAAAGTTAGAAAAAGGTCATCTGCATAATGCAGTCAAAATAGTTTAATGCTAATCAGGTTTATATGTTATTTATTACAATTGTCCTAAGATAACAACTTTGGTACCCGGACTCGACATTCCCATAAGAGTGATACTCGTATACTCTTATGACGGTAATGTTGTACGCTGGGAAAACGTGAACAATGGAAAAACAGGGGAAAATTTCTACTGTGTGATATTTTGCATTGATTTAAATAGCTAGTTATTTATGAAAATCGGATTTGTATGGTATAGTGTAGTCCTATATATAAATTTCTCTGTTTGAAAACTTATAAAGAACATTCGCCTTTAATGCAAAGAAAATAGTGCTTTTTAGTTTATAACTTAGGTATTTGGCTTTTATTACAGCAAAACAATATAGCAATTAATTGATTCTCATTAAAACCAAATGATTGTGTAATTTATTGTACACAGTTGCCTTTGGTAAATGCATTCCTTTCACAATACTTTGTTAACTGAAAAGGATTAGAAAATGCAATCAAACAACAAAATTGTGACAGAGCTATTAAATCTTCCACCATTCGCGGGTACAAACCTTGATTTTACTTATTGACAAATGACCATTATAGGCCTGCATTTCTCTTTTTACCAAAGTTTCGATTTTATTTGCTCTTGCAGCTAGGTATGGGTAATTCCTGGGACCTTGCTCCTCGTTTATGACCAAAGTCAAAAAGAAAATACCAGTCAGAGACATTTTTATTCATTATTTTCACTGTATTACGTAGATTTACACATTGATGACGTCATGACTGAAAGTGGAATGTCGTGTAAATTTTATCGGAAAGCATTGTAACAGATTCAAAATATAAGAAATCTAAGATCTCTAATAAAGTATTTTTGTGTGATTTGTTGAGAATTGAACAAGAGAATACTGGAACATATGTTAACTTTATCAAATATTCGCTAAAAGGTATGTAATTATGCTTTTATTTCTAGGCCAGGCTTTCCTCTGTCGATGTAAACATCCGACTAAACTCTGTCCCGAGTTTTTGCTTCCACCACTTTTTGCTTGATATTTTGATAATCATAAATACCTTTGTGCTCAAACTATGTTCATCCACTAATATGAAAAATGTCCAGATTATCTGTTTTGAAACGCCCCCTCTACCGCTTCAGGTTTCAATACACATCCCAAAATAGAAAGTCTACGGAGATTTAGCATTGCATCAGCTATTATTAAGCCCGGATAATAACGTTGAAAAATTGTGCGAGGTGTCCCGAGAACTTCCGAATGGAGAAAAGATGTAAACATTTCCCATTATAAATCTTCGTAAGAAATTTGTTTTCGTTCCTGTGAACTTTTATGAGTGAAAAATGATAATTTGTCAATGAAGATATCTTGGATATTTTTCATTTTATCGATTTCAACAGCATTTCTTTCACAGGTATGTGTATTTTTATTAAAAATCATCAAAAAGTGGTGGAAGCAATAACTTGGGACAGACTATAGAACAACACTACCCCATATATTTTGTAATTCATGTTTAACATTTATCAATAGCTTGATCAATGCTTAACTTGAAAAGTGCTGCTAGAATCCCTTGTTATGTGTTGCTTTGATGCAACATGCCGGTTTTCGTGCAAACTGTATAAAAGTTGGAAAGGTTTAGAGTACTGAATGAATAACTATTTAATCGAGGAGAATATCGGATTCTAACAGTAGTTTTTATAAAACTGATATGTTTTCCCATTACTAGATATGTTTATTGTCTTGTGGAAACGGCGGGGTAGTGTTGTTCTATCTCATTTTATATTGAGGAATATATATGTAAACTATTTATAGCTATCACGTGATAATGCACAGAGGTGGCAGTAATGTACTACCCAATTTAATTGCAGTAACATCTTTATAATCGGGAAAAAAAATAGATTTTGGTGTGATTTAAAACAGTAGTTTAATTTTATGATTTTGTGTAATACAGTCAAAATAAGACGCTAAATTGTCCATATGCTTCCTTAACCTACCTGCGATGTTGGCTACCCACGAACATTGATCCATATGCAATCATTTAAAAACATTTAAATTTGAATGATATAATACTATATTAAATTAAAAAAAATTATAACTCAGGGAATTTTTTGATTGCAGAATCTGATATTTATTTGATTAATGTGCACGGGCTGGTAAATTAAGAAATGAATATTTATACAGAAAGCATACTTTGCTTATTTTTAATTTATAGAACTTATCTTATTACAATTTCTGCATCATTTGTAATTTAAATTAATTAATGTTTACGGAAATTTGACAATATGGCATGAATACTTTATGAAGAAACATAATGTTTTGTTTGCAATTAAATGTTAGGAGGGTTTTCTGAGAAATGGATTCATACATGTACATTATTAAATTGAGGAGTATATAAGTTAATACAAATCAAACTTTATTTTATTCTCGTGCGGAAAATCCGGGACAGTGTTCGTTTTTGTTTTTCGTTGTATTTACGTGAGTTTTTTTTATAGTTAGTATCTCATGATAGGGCATTGGATGGCTGCAATGTGTGTCCTTTAGCCATCGGATGGACAGATTAAACAAGCATCGACGTTTTCTGAAGAAAAACAATACTTTTTGCTTATAATCTGCATATAACAGTCTGCAAAATACGCTTAAATACGTATATGCTTTAAAATAACCGTCATACGAGATACATATGTTCTGAATTTCTTTATGAGAAGTACAGTCAGACAATTACATGTATTTTGCAAATATAGTAGAACGAACTTCTGAGGCAGAATAAAGAAGGAGACTATAAAATACGGCGGAATTCAGAGAAAGATGATTGTACCCACTTTTTTTGTTGTTGATAAAAAATCTTAATTGTGGTATTAAAATTTATTGTAAATAAAATGATTAATTTGAAGTAATTTGAAGAAAACTTCCACATTACTCCTGTTTAATAAAACGTTGAAAAATTCCCAAAATTAAAAAAAAAAGAATCAAGCTATATGAAATTTAGTTACCCTCTCATTAACTTCATGTCTAATCTAAAAAATCGGCAATTTTTCTTCAAAGTAAAATGAAATATCAGGTTCTTTGTTGCTAATCACTGCTCTCATGGTAAAACATTACGAAGCCTTGCTTGATCTGATATGCAATGTAAGCTAAACTTTCTGTTAACAAAGAGATATTTGATACGCTTACTTGACATGTTAAGAAGTGTTCAGGATGTTAATCTCAGATATGATTAGCTTCATTAAGTAATAATATTGAAATATTTTAGTTCTAAATTTTAAATATTGGTATAACTTTATACAAAGCTCTTCTTTTTAGGAGATTAAATTAGTCTAAAAATGACCACGACCATCTAGCCCTCTTAATAATAATTTTTGGTTATGTCATCAAACACTTTAAGAAAATAAACACAATCTCTCCAATAACAGAATGGCGTTTTTGCTCATGAAATATTAAAAAAAAAATCAGTTATCCAGTTATTATGTTGTTGACCATGATATCTAACCACATGACTTTACATAAAATAATCGTACATTTGATTGACATTTGTTGACAAAAAAGGAGGAAGTGCACGAAGCGGGGTAAGATTGTATTTTAGAGTTTGTTTTTTTGTCTGCATTTTATTGCAATTTTCGGCAGAAAAAGTATTATGTCTTTTGCTTTTTCAAATATTTGCACATTCAAGTCTTTAAACATTTGGTTTCATAATGTTATAGTGGTTTTTTTTTTAATTTGCTTATCGATGTATTTTTTTTTTAATTTAAAAAAACCAATAACAACCAAGCATCATTAAGAAACATTTTAGTTTTGTTTACAGCGAAGACTTCTCAATTTAAAAACAATCATCATCATCATGGTCAAATGTCAAGTGTGCGCTGCAAACATTTCGTCATCCAGTAGACGTGCATCCTGTGGACACTCATTTTGTCAAGAATGCGCTCCAAAATCATCAACGTAAAAGATTCCCAATTTGCTGCCAAATGTCAACTTTTGGTGCATGGTTACGGTACTGTATCAATATTTGAAGATAGAACTAATCTGCCGATCATCAACAGTATGCTGTTCTGGCTAATTAATTAGTCACAAAGATACAAAAAACAACATTGTTTTCTTTCATATGGATATTATGTACTGTAAAGAAAACTCTGAATATTTTCGTTTAGTATTTGTAGTATTAATCCGTTCCTCAGCCATGTTTGATAACTCTAAATTATCCGGATTTTTTTTATTCGTACCATAAATCTGCCTTTCATATAGGCAAAGTCTTCTAGTGTCAATATTATGATCAGTTATTCAACGAGATGCTTAGCTTAATAGTGGATCCACGATAATCAACTACATAGGTAAACGGATTCGAGCGACCGATACACCGGTGCAACCTTTTTTTAAAACTTGATCTCAGCTTGCATATTTATTTGTGGGCAAATTTGCAATAACTTTGTAAAATGCATGGATACTATCAATAAATTTCTTTTTATTTCATTTCATTGATAAAGTTTGACGGACGAATAACATTTTATGATGAAAAAAACAATACTTTAAGGCTGATGATCGGAGAACCTTAAACGAAGCAAGCACTGCTTGATGTTTTGTTTACTTTTATTTTCTTGTCCCGTTTTAGTAGCTAGCGATATAATTGATTGTCTGGATGCATGTCGGTTATAAAATGTAATGTAGTTCTTTTACACGGAACTATTAATAAAATCTCTATTTTTTAATTCTGCTCAATCATAACAATATATATGAAGCCAAGTTAATAAATTGGCTAATAAAAGGGATAGGAAAAATCCTCCAATGAGTATAATGAGGTGATCTGATCAAATACAATCGGGGTAAATCCCGAATGGCTATATGATAGATTTGATCACCTCCGACCGTATTCGAACACCTTATAATATTATAAGAATGATTCATCATTGCTTATATTTATATAATTGTATTTTTGTATGTACGGCGTTAATATTAGGAGAGAGAGAGAGAGAGAGAGAGAGAGAGAGAGAGAGAGAGAGAGTATGCAATATTAACGTTAAAACGTATTTATATTTACATTCCACATACCGGGTGTTTTTGTATGTAAATTGTTTTAAAAGCTACGGTATTTATTCCACAACAAACAAACATTATGCGGAAAATTAAAATTATATGTTTAATTATGACGTCACAAACGTTGAACCCTGTAGTGTAACGTTACAAACGAAAATCAAAATTAACGGTAGTGGCTGTAAAGGCGCTTGTCCATGTAAGCATTATGTTAAGTACATAAACAATAAAACAGTTTTGTGTTTGTGGGGTTTTGACGTATGAAAACATTTAAATATATTTTGACTGTTACTGTGAGTCTTGTATATTTCACTTTCATGTTTTATGCTATTTATATAATAGTGTTGTGTTTTGCATGTACTATTCCTAAATAGTAGTCAGGGTTTGATACATAGTGCACGAGCCCGAGACGAGTGCACTATGTATCAAACCCTGACTACTATTTAGGCATAGTACATGCACAACACAACACTATTGTTATTATTATGCCGACTGTTGTATATACAGACATGCTTTGCTATAGAACCGTTTTAACAAGAGCTTGGACTTTGGGTAGTATGTGACAAACTCCGATTTGATGAAGGCGGGGTCTACACGTTGTTTACTGCCCAGTCATTGGCTAATAGATATGAATACATTGAACGCAGTGACACTCGTCCGACCTTTTCCAGGGATGTATATTTCGCTGAAACAGCGTCAATTTCACACAGCAGAGCAGATCTTGGCAAACAACTTTCCGGTTTTGACAGTCTATGAATATTAATGAGCTTCTCTTAGCGAATTAGAAGAAAGGAGGTCAATATTTGAAAGCTTGTTTTGATGAGTAAACTAGATAGTAACTCCAAGCTCTTGTTAAAACGGTTCTAATAAGTAGCTGAGACGTTTGAGTGTAGTCCCTAAAAATAATCACCAGAAAAGCAAGCGTTTGTTCTTTCAAATCAATCAGTTGATTTGATTGATTATTTAATCAACAAGTTGCTGTACAATAAAAAAAAAAAATCAACAAACGTTTATGTTCTTTTCAAGAAATGAGACACGATTGACCTTACCGAGAAAGCTCGAGTTGTTTAGCAAACGAAATCTCATTGAATTTTTTACTTGTACATTCTTTTTCAAGCGTCATTTAAAAAAGCGTTTTCGTGATGCTCATGTACAATTTTTTTGAAAAATGTTCAATCAATTTGTTTAAAAAGTTTATCAGAAACTTTAACTTTAAAATTACCGTAAATAATGAGGTGTTTTTGGAAAGATTAATAATTTCAATTGTTTGATGTCAATCGTATGTATCTACGTGTTATATATATATATATATATATATATATATATATATATATATATATAT
>WFKH01003881.1:73049858-73062339 GCA_016163765.1 Magallana hongkongensis
TCTCTCTCTCTCTCTCTCTCTCTCTCTCTCTCTCTCTCTCTCTCTCTAGAGATAGGTATTGTACGAGCCTAAGAGCAGTTTGAGTTCAAAAATGCATTGAAAAAAAGGCAGCATTTCATTACATATTAAATTACTCTGTAATCTAAAACTAGGGTGGGATAAGTTGTCAGAAAGAAGGAAAGTCCATAAATTAATCTTGTTTTATAAGATGGTAAATGGTTTGGTGGCAAATTACTTACAAAATCTTTTAGAACCCTGTATTTCACCTGAAATCCCTTAGTCCTTGAGAAATAATGATGGTCTTACTTTTGTCATTCCTCAAGCCAGAACTACATCTTATTTAAGAAGTTTTATACCTTCTACAATTAAGCTGTGGAATGAACTACCTTTGGACATCAGAAGTCTTCCAAAATTGTCTTCTTTTTCAAATTCCATTAAGAAACAATATTTCAAAAAAGGTTAAAAGGTGACCTTTTTGATTATTTTATTCGTGAAAATTCAATCTGTGAAAATTGTGGCTATCGTACTGAAAATGCAAATACATGTGTATTTTTCTTTGACTAAAGAAATGTACTGTAAATGTAATAAAGAAAGAAACAGTCTTTTTTTTAATAAAATATCAATGCTGTAATTGCAAAAACCAGTAACAAAATTTATTGTTCTTTGGAGATGATGACATTTCACATGATGAAAATACTGTACTATTTAAATTAGTTCATAACTAGATTGTAAAATCAAAGAGGTTTAGCTAAAATTATCATAACTATAGCTATATATCTAATACATGTACGCATAAGTAGTATACTTATGTTGTCACTGTACTACTGGTATTTAAATTTTTGATTATTTTGGATTTTTGTCCTCAAACCGGTTTTTGTCAGTCTTTTTTCCCCCCATCTGAATATATATTTTTATGCTACATCACATAATTTTAAAAAACGTGTATCATTTCATTTGTCATTTATATTTTGCACTTTACATATTACCTTGCACCTTATGAAGAAGGCTTACATAGGCATTGCCTGTTGCCTAATCCATTTACGTAAATATGTATTTGCATAATAAAATATGTGCAAGTTAAATCAAAAACAGACTTGATCAAAATATATTAGAATCAATCACTCATATCTGTAGTCATAAACATGTTCAATAGAACTATCATTATAAGACTCTTAAAACCATCTAGTGGGATATGTCATGTGTATTGAACTTAAAATCAATAAAATCATCAAATATGTAAAGAAAATATGAAAATAAAATTGAAGCCAAAAATATTTGTAGAGACCAATCCAAATTTGAGACCAAAAGTCCTCACTTACACAAAGTTAATGTGGACCTGTAACCTAAGCGGTGTTTTGTTTGGTTGTCAGACATTCACTTTAGCTATATACAACATATATTTAAAAAAGCCGCTTTATTCGTCGAAATTTCACATCCGTCTTCGAAGTTTTTTCTTCTAAAAATATGCAATACATGTACATACTCGTACAGAGGTCATCATTTAGGTTTGTCTATGAAATCATCTACTAAAATTGTGGGGCCTATTCAGCAGAACGAGCAGACGCGAGATGTTGCATCATTACCGTCTTTACTTATGCAAAAATGGAGCGCAACCGAGCGCATCATCATGCATGTACCTTTAGGGGGGGGGGACACAAAAATAAAATGACTCTTAGCGAAGGGGCACCATAAAACAAGCTGACAAGAACTTTAAGTTAAACACAGACATCTTTTTTTCAGACTGATGCTTTATATGTAACAGAGTAAAACGGGTGGTGCATCCATTTTTTATATGCTTTCGCTGCCCCCTTTCCACTCGCCAAACATGAATGCTTCACGTATCACCTCTAATTTTTATGATTTCTATGTAGTTTATAAGCGAGGTCAAAATTATATGGGGGTCAGTTTTCAACGTGTGGGGGGTCGTAGATCTACAGGTCTGGAATGGTTTTCCACTGTAGAAAGAGGACCCCAGTTGTCATAGAATACTGACCCTGGGTCAGTTTTCTCCGTAGAAATTCGACCCCCGGGGCAATATTCTACGGGGGTCACTTTTCGTCGTTACACCGGAACTCCAAAATACAATTTTGATTTTTACATAGAATTGATCTTAAAACTTATGATTATTGAGCAAATTGAAGAATATGAAATGATTTAATTCCATAAATTTCTACAATTGTGTATCATTAACGGTTGCGACTGCAACGCTTAATGATATAAAGTTTGTATCATTAGCGGTTGAGGATGTCGATATTTGCTTGTTTCATTAAGCGTTAAGGCTGCTGTGCATTTGTGACGCTTAATGATACAATCTATCATTAAGCGGCGATTTATCATTAACAGTTAGACATGTCAACTGTTAATGCAAGAATTTATAGCATTAAGCGTTGCAACTGCAACGCTTAATGCTATTTATATCATTAACGGTTGTTACAACGCCTCCTTAAATCATGTAGATTCTAAATTAATGAAGCTGTGACCATTGGACTAAAACTGGGGCCCCAAGAGGGGTTCAAGTTTAACATACAAATATACATGTATATGGAAAATGTTTTAAAATTTCCTTCTCGGGAACAACAGAACTACAGTTTTTGAGATTACTACGCAAGCAGCCTAAGATGGTGTAGATCCTAAGTTGTTTGAAGGTGGCAGGGGACAGTCTTTTTTATACAATTCACATTAACCAGGGTATGAGTGTCTTCGAAACTCAGTAACTAGACTTTCCTCAGTACCCATTTGGCACAAATACCTTTAATTCACTCCTTATAAGGTCATTCACCAATTCCTGACCATTCGACCATTTCCTCTTTTGCCTATTTTCATGATTTTTCAGCTTTTTAGACCTCCAACAGATAATTCCCTGCAAATGGTTGAACTTCCGTACCATGTGCATGTTGCACCATCAAATGTCAGAAACTTACCGGTGTATAGTTTACAATGTCCCATCCACCTACATTTCGTGTTATTTTACCTCCCATCTGTAACTTGTAATTTCATTGTGGATAGTAAACATAACAGTTTTTTGGTATCAAGGGAAGCGCTTTACTTAGAAACAGGGTGGGAGACTTTACAAACCAGACGCTACATTGCTAAGATGAAAACTATGTTCAAATTTAACATGGGGACTTTGCCTGACTATTTATTCGATATCATTCCTAACAAACGGGAAAACATATCGCGATACAACACACGAAACAAGGATCAGTTTAATGTTCCTAAGTGTAGGTTAGATTTACTAAAAAAATCATTTGTACCCAATGCTGTCAATCAGTGGAATTCACTAAATATAGAAGCCAGAACAGCCACCTCAATCAATTTGTTTAGCAAACATATGCCTGCTGTTTCGAAACCCCCTATTTATTTTTCTTTTGGTAAACGGAGTACCAACATTATTCATACAAAGCTGAGACATGACTGTGTATTAAATTATGATCTTTGTAAACGTAATATTATAAATAATCCGCTGTGTTTATGTGGTCAAACAGAAGATGTGTATCATTTCTTTTTTTCTTGTAAAAACTACTCTAGAGCGAGAAACAACATGTTTGATCAATTATTTATGTTAGATTTAGTCAATATTGATATTAATTTACTTTTATATGGCAACAATAACCTACCTTTACATATCAACAAAAGCATTTTTGCTTCTGTACAAAAGTTTATAGACGAATCCTTGAGATTCAAATAATTTTGTTTGTGTATATCAATATTATAATATATTTTCTTTTGTTCTAAATTTATATGCATGACAAATATTGTTATATTTAAGGAGAGGAACCTGTAAGTTGTCAGAACTTGTTTCTAATCCTTTTGTTTAATCAATAAAATATGTTCAAAACAAACAAAACACATAACAGTCCTAGCCACGAGTTAAACATTTTACTTCTGATTTTCATGTACTTAACATAAGGGGCCTATATATTGCATATCAATATCAACAAAAAAACATCCCTCTAACTAATGATGCTCATTTAAAATAATTGCATGAATTTTAGCAACACTTATAAGCCTTCAAGCACAGCAACTCTCAAATTTACAAAAATATTGACGGGTTCTGTCCCTTGCTATCCAAAACCAGCCATAAACCCCGGACCCATACTGGGGCCCCAGAAAGGGGTTCAGAGTTTAAAACAGAAATAGCATATGCTATGACATAGAATGTTTCAAGGAACTGTTGTTCAGGTGAGCGATGTGGCCTATGGGTCTCTGGTTCTTTCTTGGTACTGTTAATTTTACAGAGTGTGATCCGATTTTCCAGATTTTCACACAATGGGTTTATGATCGAATCTTTGTCACCACTCTCTGGAACTAACGACGTTGAACAGATTTAATAACATCTGTATTTTAGCGCGCTTTGAAAGAATTCGTTAAAAATAGATTTGTTGAATAAGTAAACGCCAACATTTCTGTAATCAAACCTTTTAAATGGACAAATCTATATAGTTAATTAATCGACGCTTCGTATCTCGTTTGATCTCATGAACCGCGCCTGAAAAGAAGACGTGATCCGACCCTTGAGATCAAGTTACTGTTATAATGATAGATAATGTAAAAAGATGGTAAGTCTTGAACTCCAAACCTTCAGTAGAGATGTTAATATTGGAAACCATAGAATGTTTTTCTTTCGTACAAAATTCATTCCACAATACCGTATATCCCGTCCTTTTTCCGCGTGTTACAAAATTTGCGAAAATGGGAAAAATAAGTAGCATCACTAACTTGCGTCAGTCAGTTTTTGCGATTTTAAAGTGTCTTATCGAAAGTGATACAGTATATAAGTTCTGAGTATTCAATATTTTGCGACTTGTTAGATATCGCAAAAAGCATAAATTATATCATCGCGGAAATTCCCGGATATACGTTAAGGTGACGCAGATTGAATGCCAATATTTGGTGGCCATCAGTGATGCTTACATGTTGTTTTTATTTTTTTTTACAATGGATGAGGTCGGATGATGTTTACTGTTAAATACTACCAAGATACTTAATTAATCTGTATATTAAAAAAATCAAAAAAGTAAATTTAAATTTGCTGCACTTCTTAAAAATAACATATCTTTTTTCTTAGAAATGTAAAAAAAACGCCTCAGTAGAACATAATAAGGGATTTCAGTTATGAACAACAATTAATCAGCGAATAAACAAATAAATGAATAAATAAATAAATAAATAAACGGTATACAAGTAAAAAATAACTCAGAAATTTCTTTGTAATGCAACCCTTGAACTTTTTAATCAACATTGATTGAATGCAAGAAAAGACAATGAATTACTGTTACAGTAACACATTTTTCTTAGAGTAGATTAAAAAAAGAATATATATTAACGCTATATTGAAATAAAAATTAACATATAACATGATGGTAATTTATTTATTGTTTGATGAACACAGTGATACAGCGATGTTTGTATTGACATCAGTACATAAAACAAGTCATCAGTTAATTCTTCCAGCCCATGCAGTGGTAGATGCAGTCACTTCCCAAGCTGTAAGAGAAAGCGTACAGGTATTATAAAATAGTGTAGATCTTATTCACTCAATTAGAAAAAATCTCAACAAATCTCAACAAATTAGAAACATTTTTATGCAGTTATTTAACTAATACCATGTACCGTGTTTTTGTATATTATTGTATTATGTAAAATCCCCTATGCGTTAACTCAGACAGTTACACATTGTTATAGAACAGGGTTCGGGGCCATAAAACTGGGACGAGCCTACGCATGATCTTAAAATTTCATTTCCAACTACATCTTAATTTCATTAAAGTGTTGAAAAAACCAAAAGTAACCAGTATGCGCTTGATGTCTGCGAAGCCCGTTTATATAAAAAAATACTATTTACATGAACATCGATTTACCTGAGCGTCAGTTAAATTGTAGGTCAGTTTATTAGTAGGTCAGTTTTCATGTAGGTCAATTTGCATGTAGGTTAATTTACATGTAAGGCAATTAACAAACGTCAATTTACCTGTACATTTAGGGACATGTAGAGGGGAACCATTTACAGGCGCCCTGTCCGACCCACGACCAATCACGGCCACAGTAGCCATTCCTGACTGCGCATGTGTCAGTGACACCGGTCAACTCGCATTTGTTCTTCTTTGGTACATTATTGATGACTGGCGCGGATCTTGGCAGTTTTAAGTCTATCTAAAAAAAAAATCATACATCCTCGAATTATATCTTATCAATGCGACGTATTCATTTTTTTTTTTCCTATTTACATCCATCAAGTATGATTCCTTCTATTTCTTACGTAAATTGGTTGTAATTCATAGCTCTGTAGAAACTGACAGGACTGAAATCTACACGCCCCGTTTAACATTGGTCGAAACCTTCACCAACCTAAGAAAAACTATGGACTGCACCTAATGACCATGATGAAGTCAGACTTAAATTCCCATAGAAGACGATTTGGGTGTTTCTATTATCTAACGTACTGATGTGCATTACTAATAATTCAGTTAATTTTACTGACTTTTTTCGACCAATTCATTAATTTGTTAAAAGAAAGATGTAAATATACACAATAGAATGCTTTCTTCGAGGATATGACGGTAGCGATCAATGCAGAAAAAAAAATATTACATAACCTGCGTTAGCGGGTTATGTATTTTTTCTTCAAAGTCGCCACCTTCATATTCTACACGAATCATCAGAGTAAGCATTTAATTGTTTAAATGAAAACAATGTGCATGGGCTTATTTTCAAGTTCGTTTTAATAGAGTATTGGTTTTTCAAGTCTTTGATATGTTTCATTTGTACACATCGCTTATGATACGCTTTAAAAGATTTGTGTCAGACAACATTATTTATCTAGTTTTGTCGATTTAAAAATCAAATACTATTGTATTGGAACACTTTAACATTTTAAAAGAGATTACAATAATACAGAACGTTGAAACCAAAAGTAATAACCTGCATATAAAATACTGATTAGAATATTAAATGCATGGCCTTAAAAGTACATATATATGGACATATTAACCCTTATAATTCATCATATATTGCAATATAAATTTTACTCTTTATTAAAATGAATCTTCACCATCTTGAAGTGTTGAGCTCATAAGTAAAAGTTGATTTGACCTACCTTACAGTAACAGTCATAGTTACGGAGACGTTTGATTTGTTCCACTGGATGAAGGGCCTTGATTCTTGGTTGATTTGTCCACGGATCTTCGTTTGCTACAAAACGTACAAGACAAACAAACCTAGAGGAAGCTAGATTGTCAACAAATTTGCCATCAGATTTGCCTTAAGCTTTAAAATTTTAAATTTTTGGCCATTAACTAGTATTTGTTAAAATAAATGAACATCTTCTTCTAAAGGAGGTAAATAAAGCCTAAAAATGACCACGAACATCCAGCCCTCCTAGGAATATTTAAATCTTAAATATTAGAAGTTTTTCTTCTACAAAATAATAGTTTGAAACTAACCCATCACGTCTAAGAGTCTCTATCATTCTGAGGATTATTTTTTGACCTCCTTTAATCAATCATATATCTTTTTACCGTACTAAGTAAATCTAAAAGTACCCAGGTATTTACGATATCATTTAAAACTTTAATTTTGCAAACACTATTATTTATTCCATTGATTTTGCGAAAGTGCTCTGCATGTTGCTTTTTAATGATAATTAAAAAAAAAAGCCCAATGAACGATGCTGCAGGGAGCTTAATTACCGTAAATTAAATATTCTTGATTCAGAGTTGCTGAAGGTGGTGCGCATGAATACATGTATCCAAAGCTGTAAACATGGACGCTCTGTCTCGGTGAACTAGTTATCTGTCCCTGAAATATTTTGAATAAAATGTGTACATGTTACAGTACATATCACGGTGATCAATGTCCCGGAAACTAACAAAGCAATTCGGAAACAGGAACAAGCATTCCTTTTAAAGGAATGATCAGCATGTATTATCATTGGTCAGCTGTGTCAATGTAATGCGAAAGCATTAAGGTATAATAAACATGAAAAATAAGATATATTGCACCGTTTTGTTGATTTCCGAAATAGCAAAGCATGAATAAACTTTACTTTTAGTAGGCGAATTGTACTTCCGATTAATATTCTTACGCATGTAAAGAAAAACGTGATTTGAATCATTATTTATGTAACTGTATAAATATTTTACTCTCATGGCAAACGCATTAGAATAAAGTTTTTAGTAATCTAGATGTAATTAAAGATTTACATGAAACTGTCATTGCATGGTAAATAAGGTTGTACAAGGCGCAATGCGTGCGCAAATAGTAAAATTTGCCGGATGCGTCATATGGACACAACTGTGATCGGCCGAAGCCGATCCCCAAAAAAAGGTTCATGACTGAGTATGATGATTTAAAAAAAAATATTTTTTACATGAGTCATTACACGAAGAAGGTTGGATCCTGCAATCAAAAGTTTTTTATTTTCTATTTTGTTTTTAAATGAACATACTTACCCAAAATTCTAAACAAAAATTGGAGATTAATATTCTACTTTCGGCGCTATGATGCATTTAACTTGACCTTTCTGCACTGAGATTGCAATTTACAAATAAATGGCTTTTCCGCTATTATTTTGTATCAGAATGAACTATAGACTAAATACAAACTTATTTTATTTTAAATGGATAAAATTATAATAATCACAAAGAAAACGTTCCCAATTACATCACTTAATTACTTTTTCGACCTTTTTTTAATAATAAAATGTTGTTTTTAGACATTAAAGATTCCACATGCAATGTATTTTTAAAATGTCAAACTTTTATTCAAATTATAACAGACTTATGAAACCCTATCAATTCAATATAGGTCAATGATGTAAAACTGTAGATATGACGTAAAATAAGCTAACTTTAGGGCAAAGTTGAAGTTAATTTGTCCTTGACTTTTAAAGCTGCTTGGTCCGATTTTTTGGTTATTACGGTATCAAATAATTTTCCATACATGCCAATTATCTTAGAAAGTTACAGACTTTCGACTATTTGAACCAGCAGGATCGGTCTCCTTTTAAAGTGAGAAATATTCAAAGTATATAAAATAATTTCTTTATGGGCAAACCAAAAAAACAACAAACCAAACTGCATCATGGGAATGTTTAGAAAAGGGAACCGTTTGGTTTCGTCCCCCGAACGATTAGGTTTATTCAACCCGCATATTATGCATCGATTGAAAACAAAGCAAACTTCAGAAATATTAGTGAACAAAATGTACACAGGTTTATTTTGGATTTGCCAAAACATTATGACCTTTATTTATAGCGATGTCAAAGTCGTAATACAATCATAGCCGCCTCGACGTCAGGGGCAAATTTTATTATGAGGCGAAATAACGCGATACCCTTTTGTGTCGTTTGATTTTAAAACAAATTTTGTACATCATTTTGCAATTGAAATATGGCTTAACTGGCCTGGAGAACTACTGCAATGTCTTTTATTATACACATACTTAGCATAACCATTGTTTAAAAGAGTTCACAAAAATTGATAAAAAATCGGACCAAGGAGCTTTAAGAAATATTTGCTTTTATGCCACAATATGTCGATAGAAATATCTAAAAAAAAAAATGCGTGTGTACGCTACCTTCAAGTTTGACGTCACAAACATTCGATAAGTGGACTCCTCCGCTGATTTGTCAAATTGGGTCAAGATTCCAGTAAAAACTACAACAGTCGGTCATAATCAATAAATCAAAGTATTATCTTTTTTTATTGACCAGGAATATACGACGTGCCAGAGACGATAAATTTTTATCCCCCCCCCCCAAAAAAAAAGAATCAATTGCTAAAGTCAATAAAAAGTAAGAAAATAGACCAATCCACACATTGCAAACGTTGTTTTCCTTTGCGGGGTCAATTGAAAGGTCAAAAAGGAAACTAACATACATTGTATACTTCTTTTTAAGCTACCAAATATTTTGGTGCCTTGTGTTGAAACTGCTTTGGATTTAAGCTATTCCTTTATTTTATGGGTAACCCCATACTATAACAAATACAAACAGAAATGGATGTTGGATAACAAATGACAAAGTTACGATCACCTAAACTACAACTATGAGAAATATATGGGGTTTTCCCCAAAGATGGCGGCCAAGGGACATAACTTTTGTAAATTGTGGATTAGTTAATAATAGATACAGCAAACTTACCATACTGGGAGTTACAGTAGACGGTCTGATCGTGCTGTGGGTCAGGGCCACAGGCGTTAACGACGTAAACTAAACTCACCAGGAGCACAAGTAGCTGATCCATCGCCATTGTGAGATGTATATTGCATTAAACTTTGAGTATCTAAAGCGGATTTTTATAGTGTTTTGGTAATTGCGCAATGCAAAAATAGCATTATAATTTGTGGGAAATGGAACATGTTAAATGTTATCTATTATGAGGTGTACCCACACACAGGGAATTCAAAAGAATTTTTGTTAACAAATGATTTTTGAAATTATCTAATTTTGTTAATGAGACGCAATTATATCTTAATATATTCTCAATTGTGTTGTTATCATGAACATATCTAGGTCAACAAATTTGGCTATTTTACTCTATAACTATGATTTAGTCTACATCAAAACGAAGCAACTTTGGCTTGATTGTTAATGACTCAATAGATGATGAATCTTCAGCATTACAACACAGAACAGCATGGATTTCTAAGTCAACACTTGCCATTCTGTATTGATATTTATCTGACTGTATCTTAAGTCATAAGTACACATACCTGTTTTTAATTGTTTTGTAGAAAAGCAATTTAATATTTCACAACTGATGATAATAAAATAATGTTGACAGGGCTCGTATTAATAAAGAGCTTTAGTTTGTCTCTTTAAATAAAACCCCCCTCATCCCCCCCCTCCCCCAGTCATGGTCCTGCCGCTAACGATAATTTACAGTGATTCATCTCAATACCCAATTTAAACGGGCTGGGCGGTCGTGACCATTTTATTTACCTCCTTTAGGTGGAGATCTATGTAAATGTTCTATTTCGACAGCTAAAATGTTTGGACTTTTTCTTTTCTTAATAATAGGCTATGGTCAAAAATATCATATTTCAGCAGATCTGATGGTTAATGTATTGATCATCCAGACTCAAGATTCCGGCTCAGGCACGTAGCATCGTTTTTGAAAGTGGGGGGCCAGACTCATCCAAAAGATCTTGACAAGCCAAACAAGAGGCCCATGGGGCCACATCGCTCACCTGAGCAACAATGGCTTTATATGGGTGTTTAAAGGATATTGTGCCATATGTCCTCTCGGTAGAATAACAAAAAAAGAATACTAAAAAGTATCCAAATTTTACACTTATTTTTATTCACTTAATCTTTGACATTGTACCTTTATGAATTACCATTTTTACCAAAAACAAGATCCTATGCAAGATATAAAACAAAATTGTTGGTAGGGGTACACTGTTAACTCCCCTGTTAACCTAAACATGCATGCATATACATTTTCTTCTTCAACTACTAACTAGTTATTGTATTTTATTTAATATTGAATACACTCGAATGAAAAATGTTGTCATGTGATATGTTAAAGAGCTATTATAATCAATGCATAGGCGTCGGAACCGGGGGTGGGGCTAAGCCCCTCCCCCCCCCCTTTTTTTTTGCAAAGTTAGACATAGCCTACTCAAAATCCTTCTTTTTTTTTGCTTGTCGAGATTTCTGATAAGGTCTAGCCCCCCACCTCCCCCCACCCACTTTTAATTAGCTTCCGACGCCACTGCAATGTATTGACAGGCATATCACTCTATTTTACTAAGGCCCACCCTTTATTTTCATCTTTATTCAAGCGATAATACATTTATCCCCGTAACAGTAATGTTTTAAACTGTTTTAAAGAGGTCGTTTTTATTTAATTGTGTCTGAAAAACCATCAAAGTTGGTGTAGATTTCATATAATTCATCGTATAAGGAGGAGGCCCCAGAAAGTAGTAACAGCATATCATATGATCCTTTTAATTTTTCTGTACAAGTATTCAACGTTTAGCGAGACATTTCTAGTGATTAATTTAAAATTTCCAAAAATTCCAAAATACAGGCGATAGTTCCCCTCATGTTAAAAAGCATAATTAACGAAAATGAAACGAAAATCAAAACAAGCTAAAACCACCGTCACAAGTTAAAATGTCAACGCATTGAAATATTTAACCTCAATTTACTTCACAAAATCGGCACAAATATATTTTGCATGTTTCAAATATTCCCTTCGCACATAAACTGTTGCACAACTGTTGCAAATTCATCTTTGTCAGTTTAACCCGTTTGTCATGCGTCAGACATGGCTGCTTCCCAATGTGTACACCAGGTCACGTGATCCTCACATCAGTGTTAGCTTGATGACGCGACCTCTAAATATAAAATGGGCTGCTTCCAAGAAAGAACTTTCGTTTTCGAGATATGGAATACCGAACCCGAAGTTATTAACTGATTGACCACTATTATCTCTTTATTATTATTTTCATAAATTACTCAAATTTGAAACAG
>WFKH01003881.1:73074587-73087150 GCA_016163765.1 Magallana hongkongensis
CCAGAACCTCTGATCATTGTTTTATTGTTAAATGACGTGATCGTTCAGAAGCGAGCGCTCGCGCTGTTAAACGCACCTCGGGTATAACCCTTCGATTTCGTTACACCCGATTGACCGTGGCGCCTGAAACTCGTGGCCGACGTGTAGTATTCCTTTCGTGGTCTTTGGATTCTATGCATTTAATTCTCATTTTATGTGCACATTCTGTTTGTAAATTATATTTTGACCAGTTTATTTGACTTTAGTATTCTCCTGGCTTGAAAAAAGTGCGTAAAACTTGATAATTTCATTGTTTTGTTTTGAACATATTTTAATGATTAAACAAAAGGATCAGAAACAAGTTCTAACAACTTACAAGTTCCTCTCCATAAGGTGGTATGGGACATCTGTCGATATTAATGTGAATTAAAGTATACATTATAATTAAAATATTTTCGCTGGTTTAGAATTTTGATATTTTACATTATTTAGCCAAAAAATACGTTTTAACAATTTTTGGAAAGGTAAAACATAAAAAAAAACCCGCGGAATTCGAACTCTTGGCTTACAGATTCGAAGCGAACCCTCTAACCCACTGCGCTACGCTGTTAGCATGGTTAGTGCATATTTCGGGGAAAAAACTGTTTATAAAATTACACTTGATTTTATTGTTTATTTCGATGAACAGTATGTCACAATATGGAAGTGTCCCGTAACACCTTAAATATAACAATATCTGTCATGCATATAAATTTAGAACAAAAGAAAATATATTATAATATTGGTATACACAAAGAAAAAATATTTGAATCTTTTTGAATAATTTCATTGCGACCGAGTAACACGGCGAGGCAAGATGTACGTCCGCACAGGTGAGACATCTACAGCAAACTACTTTAAACTGCTAAGAGGTATGCAGCTTATATACGGGTTGTAGGGATAACGGTGGTGAGAGAGAAATATGTCGGACAGTGCCTATTTACGAGCGGTCTTCAGCTTTCATGAGTTCAGTATTAAGACATAAAATCACGTAGACGTCAATTTGCACGATTGGTCAAAGAGAGATAACTCCAATATATCACATACACTTTACTACATCTGAACATGTACATGTATATATAGTATATGAAAATTTTGATTTCGTTTTGATTAAATAAAAAAAATGTAGTGGTTTACAACTTCTGTGAAAATCCGTACCAACATTAAAAAGGGACAATATTTCAAAGCACAGTATGACCCCCTTTCCACCTTAGCTGATGAGTTTATAGCTTAATATTTACATTTTCAAATGTCTTTGTCTGTGATAACATTACGAATCAGTTTTCAAGCCTATATCCCAATTATTTCATAAAAGATGAGCGACACAAAATGGGCGTGTCTAATAGCATAACCGAGAAACGGTATTGGCTAGCCGCATAATAATACATAGCATGAGCTACATGAAAAATAGTGGTTTTAGTATGTAGTTTTAAAGTGTAAAAATTGGAAATAATTTATATAAGTAATAAGGAATAATTCTTTGAATATTATGAGGTAATAACTTCGGTCGGAGGGTGGTCAAATCTATCATAAAGCTCTTCGGGCTTTATTGGATATGATCACGCCCGACCGAAATTATCACCTCATAATACTCAAAGAATGATTCTTTATTACTTAATTACATATGTACTGAATTATGTCCGAATGTCTTCAGTGATGAAAATAATAGTATCTAATACTCAATCGTTGTTAAGCATCGTTGCAACATTAACACTAAAAATATGGGCGAAGAAGATGGGTGGGTAAAAGCCCATAAAAGTGAATATACACTGTAAGAAATTGAAAAGTAAATAAAAGGCATGTAGCAACGCGAGGGGATAGGTCACATTTTTTAGCAAATCACATTATACTAGTATACAAAATTGTCCCTCCACTTTTCTGTAATTGTTAAGAAAATGTATTGAAATTATACATCTAATAGCATGATATAAATCACTGTTATAAAGTTTTCAATTAAGGAATAAGGAATCATTCTTTGAGTATTATAAGGTGATAATTTTGATCGGGACGTGATCAAATCCAATAAAGCCCGAAGGGCTTTATGATAAATTTGATCACGCCCCGACCGAAATATCGCCTCATAATATTCAAAGAATGATTCCTTATTACTTATATTTATATAATTTTAAGCCATCGTACGATAAATAAGCAAACCCCGCTGGCGCCTCAATTAGGCGTCATTTGAAGTTATGGGTTATATAGTACAAAATCGATACGTAGTGTTATCACAGGCAATGACACTGGAAAATGTAAATATTTTTAATTATGAAGAAATTTTAGAGAAAAATCAGCGCCGAGAGCCTGTTTTGAACCCAGGCTAAAACACCAATTGATGCGATATGAATGCCTTACGCGCACCCACTACGCCACTCCGAACTTATTCATATGGGATTTTATTTTTTAATATAAGGCTATCTCATTAAAGCAATAATTTTTTTAACTGAATTCAACAAAAGTGTGTTATTTAGGAAATGAACTCAATGTCTTCCCAAGTTATACTCGTATAACCTGGGTTGGGGCAGTTTACGCTTTATAATCCGCGAGACGGATTATAAAACAGCGTAAATTGCTCCAACCCAGGTTATACGAGTATAACTTGGGTAGATATTGAGTTCATTTCTTATAATTCAATTTTCTGTGATTGCCCAATTGCATAGGGCAATAGGGTGGTAATTAGGTATACACAGAATGTTTCTCCTTGGTCAGTTGACTTATCTATACGGAATTTAATAGTATACACTACAAAGACTTTTTATTGTCACATGTGAATCTTACGACACCAAACACATTTTTTAAAGAAATATTATTAAAAAGATTTTATTTGAAATTAATGTACAAGTAATTAAATGTGGAAAGAGCAGACTATTTAGTCAATGTGATATATAACATTGCAGTAATTGATCTTGCAGTACTGTGTATATTGACACAGTAAATTTTAAATAGTTTTGTTACTTCGTCATTTTAAGAAAAATATTTTCAAGTAATATGACCCATATTCGAATTTTATCAGTTTATAATAGGCAACATTTTAAAAACATTATACATAATCTGGTAAATGTCTATTAGACTGTGCACAGTTGCATTCTTTTATTGGGGGGGGGTGTGCAGATTTTTGTCAGAAACTGTTTATATTGTTATACAGTAGTCGAATATCTTTCACTACTCCTATTACAAAGTAAACTAATATGTCAACTAATATTCTTTGAATAATATAAGAACACCATAAACATCATTATATATCATTATTTAACAGTTATTAGTATCTTTATGCAAAGCATAATTTTACCAAAAAGTATTAGGATTTTTAAATATGATGATTGTAAAGCCTTTTTCCTTTAAGAGTTCGTTTGTTCTTAATTGAGGAGTATTTTGGATATTTTTTTTTTGCCATTTGAGTTCATGTTCTAACTGCTGTTTGCCGATAAAATGAGTCATATTACACGGGTGCATATTTTCATAGACTGTTAGTACATGCAAATCTACATCATCTAGAATAGACATCATTTATTTATGAATAGTCCCAGTCATAGTCCCTTGTCCAAAATTATCTGAGAGAGAGAGACAGAGAGAGAAAAAGTTGTTGAACATGAGGGGTCACTGGTTGAAAATTTGTATTCAGAGCTCATTGAGTCTAGTACATGTGTATTAGGAAAATAGTATAACTTATAACTGTTGAATAAACATTGTAGTGTTTATAGTATAACCTCACAATATTCATAAAATTACCACGGAGACCAAAAATACACATTAATAATACCGGTAATGTCATGTAAGAAATTAATGGGTTCAAGCTTCTGATGCACCATTCAGTAAATATCTTTAAACAATCTTGACAAATAAATGTCAATCATATAATTGTGTTTCCAATTTAAGTAGATTAGCCGGGCAAATATATACTATTTTGAGGCTGTATGAGCTAATTCAAATAAGAGTTAAAGTAAATAATGCAGAATGTGAGGAAATGTGGGATGCTTCAGGTTTGGAGGTGAGAATGGGACATGCAATTACCTACATGTAAAAATCATTAAGTAACTATATTTTAAGCTAGTGGGTAGGGTATCACACTGACAGGTCAAATTTTGAAGAATTTTCTTTAATAATTAAACACTACTTCAAATTAGCATGCATGTGTAAAGATTACATATCTTAAAGCAAGAAATTGCATTAAGTTATTTCATGTAAACTACATTATTGTAATTAAGTTTCACCGAAATAGTTTTTCATCTGTGTGTTGTGTATATCATTGCACATGCTGGGTATGCATTATCAGTGCTATCTAACACTTACATCACAACATAAGGTGTTCAGTAATCCATTTTTTTTATCTAAAGTGCAAATTATTGTGCAGTAAAATGTAACCCTGGCCACCCACCCTCATAGTAGTACATGTAATACAATGTATACATGTATACATTTACCTAGCTAATAAATGTATTGAGGTTCCCTTTTAAACAAGTTCCTTAGAAGAATTTCATTTTTTTTTAGCAATGTAGCTACAGTATTTTTAGGTTGATCTAGCTATTTTGTGCACTGCAAATGAAATTTTGTAGGCCAAAACTTATCTTGTTTTTGAAGTAAGCTCATTTTGACGTGCAAGTTAAATTTGGATAATTAAAATATAATACAACATGTATACCAGCTTTTATTCACCAAATATTCCAAATAGATCCACTTTTAGACTTTATGATACGTACATGTACGTGTACTAGCTAGTGTACTGTTGTACTGCAGAGAAGTGGGATTTTTTTAGCATGCAGTTTCATATTAATTAAAGTTCATTGTATAGGAAGTGAAAAATAGAAAAGGGGGAGGTAACATAAATTAAAGTGTTTTTCTGAAGATTTTGATTCTTTAGTCAAGCATGTTGGTTACATATATAGTTTAATGACGTATGTTTCTTAAAGATAGTCAGTGCTAAGGTAACATGAAACTGATTGGAAATCAAGATTTTTGTTATACTGAAAGGAAACCATGTACCTAACAGATTAGTTTTATATAAAGTACAGTGAAAATGTTTGGTTCATCTTAAAGGCCATTTTTTCCCAACTTCATATTTATGGTGCATAAATTTTCTCAAAATTAATCATTTTACTTTATATTAAAAAAGAGGTGGCCTTTTTGAAGAGATTTATTGATGGGAAGTTAAAGATTATAAAAGTTACATCCATTTGTTAATTCCTAAAACAGTGATTTCACTGCTTAATCTACAGACGTCAGCCAGGTCCATCCGTCGTCGGTCGTTTCGACTCCCTTGAGGTGGTGAGTCAGCAATGATTGGCCAAATTCCTGGTGGTTCTACATGTGGTACCCTTGAGCTCAGGAACTTGCAGCTTTGATATGTGATGATTTTTGAGGAGTTATGCCCCTTTATTAAATTATTCTGTGTATTTAAAGTGGAATAACACATCGTCACAGAATGACTGACCTCTGATCGAAACATTTAACATTTTGTTTTATTAAAAGGATTTTATCGACGCAACATATAACTTAATCCATAGCCAAGTCAGTGAAGTGGATAAATTTTTAAGTGTCGGGCTTGTGATTCCTACACCTCGAGTTCGAATCCCGCAGGGGCTTTTGTTGTTAAATACTGAATTGAATTTTTTAGACATTCATTTTTTTATCCGCAGTTTGCACATTTTTTGCTTACTGACATACTGGTATGTATAGTTTATTTATCATTATACCTTTCATAATCAAATAATTTACTGTTAATTGAGTGACTTTTGCAGGTCTGTTATTCCATACTCTGCCATTTATTGTGTGTAGTGTTGTTAAGTAATGGGGGAGTGTAGGGTATGTTCCTTTGAACTACAGTTCCGATTAGACCTAACCTAACATCAGAGTAAACCCCAACTAAACCCGGGTTGGTTTACTTTTGGGTTAACTTTGGGTCTGCTTTTTGAAAATTTGGGACCACTCGGATATTATTTTAGGTTTACTCAGGGTTTACTATGGGTTTACAATGGAATTGCTTTTGGGGTCAACTGTACGCACTGAAGTGTGAAGCAGACCCTTCTCTTAAGTAACAGAGGTATTTGTTGTGGGTCAAATAATCAAACAAACGCCTGTTCGGGTTCTGGGCATCTCCATTATGTATTGGTATAAATAGTACAAAATGAATAGCCCTACAATAAATAACAACAATATAAATATACGGCATAAAAATAGTACAATAGGAGTAAGTTGCGCTAAAGGGAAACAACTCTTTACATCAATCCTCCTTTATAAATGAATTACATTATGCATTCATATCTTAAAATAGGTTAACAATTATATTTATCATATTCATCTATAATATCTATAAAGACATCACTATATCATTTTAAATCACAAAATATGGTTAAACATACCATTCTAAGGGAATGCGCTCGTACAATACTCTATGGTATATATACATATACTATATAGCTGGTATGGCATATGACTGTCAGCTACAAATTATTGTAAAGTTTACATTTATAAACTTTTACTTATGTTCACAATTGAATATAAAGGGATAAAAACAGTGAACATATTCATATGTTATTCTTATCTATTAAAAAAATTTATATCTTACAAAATCATTCACGCTTACTGCGCATGATGAGCTATTGTAAATTATAGAATTCACTGATAATGAAATGTTAAACTATTATATTAATATTATTAGAATTAGCAATACTAACTTACCAAGAGGTAGAGTTTGTCATGTTTCAAAAGTCAGTTAAATGCAGTTCTCTATATAATGGAACCTCTACTCTCTCTGATTTGACAAAGAAATATATAGACCCAGCTCCAAGAATTTGGAGGGAAATCTCAACAACCAATAAAATCAAAGAAGACAAAACTAAAAACCAATTGAATACCTAGAAACATTATATGTTTGGCCAGAACCCTAATTACTGTAATTTAAACCCTAAGGCAATTTATGTCATGGTCAAGATAGCTGCCTGTTCTATTCCACTGACCATGACCGGATTTTTAAGTTTATAAAAGATCTTATTAGATACTTAAGTATTACGTGTGCAATTTACTTGTACAATAAATAGTACATACTTATATTAATTTAATTATCAATAAATTAATTACTTTTATATATGGATTTATTAATTTAAAAATTAACCAATCTTTAACTCCTACATTATATTGTCATCTTACTGCCTGTAATTCCTGCCCCTTGTATATTCTGAATACACATGTAGCGTCTGTACATGTTCTGCATTTCTGATCGGGGTTTACTCTCTGCGTCTACTCTGGGTTTACTTTGGGTTTACTCTGGGTCCACTCTAGTAAACCAAGAGTTTAGTCGGGGTTTACTTTCTGTTAGGTTGGGTCTGAATTCAGTACTGTACTTATTCTTTCCTTTTTATTGAACACTATACAACGAACACGAGGCTATAATAATTAAGACAAAATACTTTGTCAGCTGATGCATCTTTGAGAGAACATGTCAATGACATCATACTAGTATGTTGAAAATTACACTCTTGCTGTGGCCTTTTTATGAAATTTTGTGAATACAAACATGTACGTACATGTACCGTGTTGATTTTAAGCTCCAAATGTAGATTTCACAAACAATTAGATCCAAAAATCTAAATTCTCAATATCGAGTATATTAATTAAGTCATCAAAATTTAAAACAAAAATGAGTCCCCTTGAAGCAGTGAAAAGTAAGAAATTAAAGGAACTGTATATGGGTTAACATAAACGGAAATAATTTCATTAATATTCAATAGAATTGGTAATTTTTGGTATTTATTTTCTTGGAATTGATTAAACTTTTTTGTTCTAAGCTCTATTAAGTCAATTCAAGAAGAATATGTTATTGATGGTACATTTAATAATGATTTTTGACAAAATACCTAAAGATATATTGGTTAAATTGAGAGTTGCTGTAATTTAAGGGTGAGAATAGAGGAATTTGTTTGAATATGATCAATTGTTAGTAATTCATTGGATGGATATAATGACATTATCTAATAGATCAATACATTGGTTGTTTGAATATTGCTTCTACTAGACTATATGATCAGACAATTGAATCATAAGCGTTTAATTAACCCTAAATATGCAATCTATTAAGAGGATATATATAGGATTTTTTAATCTCTGGGATAAAATATCCCAACATGGTGATTCATAGGATTTTAAATCCTATAAAAGCTCTATAGAGGATTATTTATCCTATTAACACCAATGATGGGAGAAAAAATCCCATGAGATTTTATATCCCACAAAGATTTTTTTCCCATAGGATTATGGTGGGATTTTAGATGAGATGAAAAATTCCACCATTCTCCCATGGGATTTTGATATTTGAGAGATAAGTATATGAAAACTAGAGCAATGTGTACATTCAGGTTGACATGATAGGATCAGAGTAAAAAGTCCCACCAAATTATATAAATAAAAGTAAGTTATGTCTAACCGAAAGGGTAGCTGAAAGTCCGGACTGTGTCGTGTCCGGACTTAAATGTCGCACTGTTAATATTGTTTTTTACCTGCACGCCCTATCATCAGTCAAGCTTGGCTTTATCCCCGATACTCTAAAGGTTCTCCAATCATATACCCTTACAGCTTACTTGTTGGAGTGTTTGGAGGATGAATCTGTTCCTAAAAAACCTTGGAGTAAAATTGTCCACAACAGTGTAATTGCTTCGTACTTTTCTCAACGGAAATCACGGATGTCTCATGACACTGACTTACACCGTTTTGGGTTTTTTTTAACAGATATTTTCACTTGGTCAAAACCCTCCTCGAATATAGGAATAGGAATATACCTGAAAACTATACAAAAATTGAACTTTGCAAGTTTATCTGTAAATTTGCACTATCGAGCGTTTTACTGGAAGTCTTTTTTATACATTTATTCTGTGCGGCAAATTGTTTTTCGATGTGTTTCAACATTCTTCTTGTGTCTCTCCACCAACCACCGTGAAAACTTATTCGAAGTAATAACAAACTGTTTCGATGTAGAAAAAATTAGTGGCCTGACTACAAAATTCTTGATTGGTCTGTCTTTTTGCCTGCTAATATCTTTGATACTAGCATTTTGATTTTGTTGTTAAATTGTGACAGGTAAACTCAATATGTTTAGCAAATATATTCAACCATAACTTTAATTATTCTTTCAAATAAACTGGGATCCACAACCATCTGAATGTCTGTGTGTAAAATGATTACTAGATAGAAATCATTTAACACTTAATCGTCACAACTACTCAAGTTCAGTTGATATAAAAATCAGAGATAAAAAACAATCAAATATTACATTGACTACATCGATGTAATCATAAATTGTATTACCTATAACTCTTAGTTCTCTCTAACGCCCCTCTGTTGATTAAGATATTCTATAATATCCCCTAAAATAGACATATATCGTACAAACAACTATCTATCAAATATGTTTACCTTTTCCAATGAAGGACTGAGACGGGTTGTACCTTTATCAATTCAATATTATTTATGGTCATAACTCGGAGTTCCTAAGGAAGACCTCCAAGGTGCTTTGCAACAAGCTTTCGTTTTAATTAGATTGTCATATTTCCGAGTTAATTATATTCCTATAAATTATAAACGTTGGTTATTTCAAATGACAATAAAATGATTACCATAGCATTACAAAGAAAAAATAAAGAAATTTTAAAGTATCTTAAAGCCATTTTAAAGCAAAGAAGATTTTTTTAATCTAGACAACAGATAAACAGATATAGTATGTATATAGTTGATGAAAAATGTACAAATTTCTATCATTATTTTGGTGGGTTTTTTTTAACCCCCTCCCTTAAAAAAAGATGGGAATATTTATAATTATAGATTTAATAAAGAGAAATAATAAAAAATCTTCATGATAATTGATAAAGAACTTCGTCTGCCATGCTGATCCTTATAAATTCACGCTAATAATATTTTGCCTTTCGGAGCGAATCGCTTGTTGTAGCGAATTTGTGCTGTAACCAACAAGAGTTATGCCCCTTTTTTGTCTTTTGTAAAAGAGTTTTCTTATGTATGAGTTATCTAATGTTTTTGTATTTTGGAACTCTTCAATTTTACGTTGATACAACGTTTATCGAGCTGAACTACACGAGGTGCTCCACCTTCGTTTTGTTTATTTAACATCCTAGCCTGCTCAAAATGTAAGACTGTTTATATAAACTTATAATTATAAATACATATGTTTTTCTTAGATTGCTTTTCATGTGTTTATCAAATATTTTAATCGAACACGGTTTAATACTTTAATCGATACTTTGGCGGCCATATTTAAATGTCCTATATCTGTATACTTGGTATCAACAATTTGTTTTAAAAGTTTCTGGTATATTAATAGATCTTAAATTTATTAAGTTTTGTGAATATGTATTTTCTCTCCATTAACTCTTAGCCTACTACAATATAAATGCATGTGACTGTGTGTGTATTGTATGACATGGTATTGTAATGGTGTCTTTATTTGTGTTTTATTTTTCGTTACAGCCTTTTACCATATGTTGGCACATGCTTTATCAATAAAGCTGAATATACATGCTGTCATGGTTCACTTAGCTGTTTTTCTAGCAGCACAGTAAAAGGATTTACCAGGTTTATGGATCCATTGAAACTCACATTACACTATACAGTACACAGTGTGATACAGTCAGCTTGAAAAATGTCAGCAGAAAAACAAGAAGATAAGTCAGCAGACAAAGAAGAAAGAGAAGTTAAACGTGAAATTAAGTTTACAGAAAAAGGTTTAGAGAACTTTGAAACATTGTGTAAGGTAAATGGAAAACTTATAGACAAAGCCTGGAATTCTGTTGAAGATTCTATTCTTAGTATACAAGATAGTGAGAAAGATGTGAAATCTTTACGAAAACTTGACAATGACATTCGTGTTGTGTTTGAAGAATATACTGAAAGAGTCAATGTGTATGGAGAAAGTTTACACAGAGTTAATAATGAACTTGCAAGAAAAGAAGAAGAGAAACTGAAAACATATTATTCAAGAGCGACACAACTTGTAGGAAACGCTTTAGACGAAATAAAGAGTTTAAGAATGGACCTGGTGGAAAATGCATCACATATTTCTACTACTTCAAGTTCAGAAAGAAGAAGGAGAGGAGAGCGGAAATTAGAATACCTGAAGAAAGAAGCAGAACTTCAGAAAGAAAAGCTGAAATTAGAACAAGAAGAAATAACCCACAAAACGGAGCAGCGAGAAAGAAACAAGAAGTAGAGATAAATCTGAATCTACTCAAACAAGAAAGTGCTGTGATGATGGATGAAGAAGATGAAGAGGATGATGTGTCATTATCTGTTACAACAGACAATAGAAGGGACCGAACAAGAAGATACGTGGAAAACTTGAACTCACATGATAATGACATTGATCGTGAAGATGCAGACCTTCGTACTCCGGTTCCTGCCGAAACAGTTCCAATTCCCACACCTTATCGCCCGTCTTATATCCAGCAACAACACTTTGCAGACAATAGTGCAGCTCATGTTCCTGTTGATCCTCCGTCAAATACAGTTGATACACAGAACCCTCAAACCCAGATGTCATCTGCGGACTCACATTTGTCAGAGTTAACACTATTCCTTATGCGAAAACAGCTTGTACCAGAAAGATTTTCGAATTTCGACGATAAAGTTGAATCGTACAATTCTTGGAAATCTTCATTTCAAAGCATTGTGGCTGAACTAAAAGTGTCAAAATTTGAAGAGCTTGAATTGCTTGTAAACCGTCTCTTAGGAAGGTCGAAGGAAGTGGCCACCAGCATCCGTAATGCCAACCCTGGTGATGCCGACCGTGCTGTCAAACTGATATGGGAACGATTAGACGAGATGTATGGTAGACCTGAACTGATTGAGTCTTCGCTGCGTTCACAATTAGAGAACTTTCGACAAATAGGTCCCAGTGAAAATAGTAGACTATATGACTTACTGAACATTTTAATCAAGATTGAATCGTTGAAAACAAACCCCCAGTTTGCCACAAGCTTAGCCTACTATGATTCATCTTCAGGAGTGAACCCCATTGTCAGCAAGTTACCTTACAGCCTCCAAGAAAAGTGGATCACTAGAGCATCCACCCACAAAAGGACAAATCAAGTCCCATTTCCACCCTTTTCCTTTTTTGTTACGTTTCTCAAGGAAATGTGTGCTATAAGAAATGACCCTGCATTTATGTATTGCAGACCAGCAGTTCCTGCTAATAAGAACAGACCTGTACGTACTCCTATGGTGCAAAGTCGTAAATCAGAGGTGACTGACCCTGGACGAATTGATCTAAACCGGTGTCCTTATCATAAGGCTGATCACAGCATACATGACTGTTATGGTTTTCGTGCAAAGCCACTTACTGAAAGAAAAAACTTTTTACAAAGTAGAAACATTTGCACAAGATGTTGTTTGTCAACCCAACACTTACCCAAGGACTGTCAAGTGAGAATTCAGTGCAAAATCTGCAGGAATTCCAACCACGCCACAGCACTACATGTGGATAAAGTTTCATCTTGGAGCCCAAGTGTTCATGGCGGGGAGGGAATTCGCAATTCCTTTACACAACCACACTC
>WFKH01003881.1:73135630-73154410 GCA_016163765.1 Magallana hongkongensis
TCCACCGACGTCAGGTTGCTTTGTGGCATCGTATGCTGTTTGTAAACTATAAAAACGTTTTGCTCGATAAAATTTTCGTTTATCGTAATAAATGTTAACTACATAACCATAGGTTGCGGTTGGTTGCTTTAAATGTGATTAAATATAAAATATGGTTATTTTATTATAATTATGATAATAGGCTTATTAATCAATTTCAGGTAATCCAAGACAAGAGTTTTCAAAACAAATAACAGAAAAGGTAAAAACTTTTTACGTACGAGCATTCCCAATATGAGCAACACTGTGGAGAATTGCATAGAAAAGAATCAGTCTTCCGACCAGTTTGTGGAAATCAATATGCTGGTCCAAGGGGAGGTAATTTGCCAGAAATGTTGCACGTAAGAAGGTGATGCAATTCCGTAAAAGAAATACGAGTATGAACGAACAGTTGAAATTAAGATTCATTCCCCCAACACGAGCAACTAAAGGAAAAACAGAAAACCTATTAGTGATGCTAAATGTTACATTAAAACGATCAGAATAATTCATAACACACATGTGTTGATATTATGCTATGAAATGTTATGTGCACGTGTGTCTGCGTTTTATGCTATGAAATATAACGTGTTTGCGTTGTCTTTTTCAGGGAACGTTTAAATTTCAGATACAAGTTGTGTTAAAAGAAAGTCTATACTGTCTTACCATACAGTATATCATATGAATCGAATTTACATTTTCAAGTTGTAATATTTTTTGATCACGCCCCGACCAAAATTATCATCTCATAATACTCAAAGAATGATTTCCTATTCCTTAAAAATAATCAACATCTCTGTGGAATGTAGGAACGAAAGAAACATTTTAAACAGTTTTTATGGTATTAGTCTATCATGGGACATAAATTGTAAATGTTTGAATATCCCTTACTATATTTATTTCAACATGTGTAGATTCAACAAGGTACTCAACTCTTGAAGGACTAGTCAATGTAACAAATTTGGACTTACTAAAGTCGTCTATGCGTAAATTTTCAAATGAAAATTGTGTCTTATTAATTTAAAGGTATTATGATTTTAGTGAATTGACTCCTGGCCTTTTGCGGCCATACTACCCAAAACAATGGTACTTGCCTATCACAAATCCGTTAGAGTCCCTGTACTTGTAGACTGTGTACACGGTCAGTATGATGTTGATAGTTATGTACAACGCTAGAAACAACACCTTCCGTAAATTGTTGACGATGTATTTCAACGTGAATGATTTCGTCCAACTCATCCTGAACCTTTTACTGTCTCCGGGCGGCTTTAACCAGTTCGCAGCACTAAGATAAGAATCGTACATTATGCTCTGGAATCATTTTAACTCGGGGGGTCAATGTTTGCGTGAAGCAAAATATTTACTAGGTTCATTGGGACGTAATTTCGTTGGTTGCAGGTTCGTGATAATTTTAATAAATATTAAACAAAAGCTTGTATATACGTTTTAAATTCTTGGACATGGAAATTACTGGACAAGAGTTATCCACTAAAACCACGAACATTAGTCCCCCACGAACAATGATGATTCCACAGTATGTTTTATCAAATCAACAACGAAATCCACAAACAATGGTCCCCCACGAACAATTAAGATTCCACTGTATACAGCAAATTCATTTAATTTTGCATTATATAAATTATTTGTGCATGGAGTGATTTTAATGTAAACACACCTGTCTACTTTCGTATTTTGTGTGTATTAAGTTGTATTTATTCATCATGTATACATTATTTATGTGTAGATTCGTATTTCTACCTGAGCGTGAGGTTTTCCATGACTCCTGGATGCTGTTCGATTTGTGCTTTGAGTTCCTCGAATGTGATGATTCCATTGTTGTCGTTGTCCGCCGCTTTAAACAGGACTTCTGTCAGTTTGTTAAGGTCGTTCTCTCCGAATGACAGTGAACTTTCTTCCATACAAGACTGTAGGACTATTTTCAATTCATTTCGGTCAATGGCGTCAGAACCTGCATTATTAAATATCTAAATCAGTTTATATCATTTTTAATTTGACATTAACGTCCACCCCAACCCAGCTTTTGTGATAAAAGTTTTGAATGTATAGACAGTTCGAAAAGATATACTTTTTGTGAAATGTTATAAATTTTTATGGACAACGTGTTAATCTAAGAATCAGTAATTATTTATCAAACGTTACCAAACAGGTTGCAAAGTCATGAATATAAAGTACTAGTAATTAAATTAAGCGTTAATCTAAAATGATGAGGCAATTAGACGAGTTTTCTAATATTGCATATACAATACATTTGTTGTATTTTCATACGAACCATCTATATCATAAACGTTGAACAGGAACTTAAGTTTCTGCGCAGGTGTGCCTTTTGTTAACATCCGGAGACCATCGATCAGCTCGCTGCATTCAATACTTCCACTTTTGTCCGTGTCAAATAGCGAAAAGAAACGCTCGGCAAAAAAGGACTAAAACCAAAGTAAACATGTTTCTTTTCCTTCACAAATAAATGCAGTAAATAATTACTGTAGATTCCTATCGTGGAATTAAGTACTTGCGTAAAATTAAGAATCTAAAGTTGTGAATTCATTTAAAGTGATAAGATTATTCGCTCCATTAACATGTAGCAATTTCTCTAAAACATATAATCTAGTTTGATTGAAACCATTTTGATATAAAAATGTTCTTCTTCCGTTGACAAAGTTTGTTCGATAATTACGAGTCTAATTATCTCCTAACGTATAACCTATGATTATATATCTAGTTCAAGAACTAAGGAAACTTTGGTTGTTTGATTTTGATCTTGTTGTTTGTTGTTTGGGTTCGATTTTTTTTTAAAAAGCAGTAAACCTTTTTCACGCCTAAAGCACTCTTAAAATCTTCTAACTCTATGAGTCTCTTGCTTCCTGCGATCTTCTTAAACTGAATCTCCATCCAAGCCAGCCATTTGGTGTCCTCGTCGCTTCAAAATGTTAAACTTTTTTAAGAGAACATGTTGTTTCTAATCCACTTAGACATTTAAAATAAGCTCTTTTTGATGTTAGATATGTTAAAGAAAATGTTATTTGTCACAAAGTTTATTGATACACGTCAGATATTTTAATATATGCCAATACCTATTGCTTTTTGTGAATACTTGTGCTTACAATAGTTCTTTTTATTCTACTGAGTGTGTTATCTTAACAACTGTAATTTAATAGAACTCAGTCTTATGATAAATAGATGATAAGTAAGCGTATTCTTACCTTATCTCAGAGGGAGCATTGAAGAAATCGTAAAAAGAAGTCCTGGTCAAAAACAACTTTTAAGAATATAAATATTCAACAAATTTTTGACATCAACCAAATAAAGAAAACAATCATGAAATAATAAACAATGACAAAATTTAAATTATTTTTTTAAAACTTCAATTAATTTAAAATCTTTCACACAGTATGCATGACCAAATATTAATTTGATCGGTAATCTAAAAGTGCTAGAGGTTTGTAAAAGAATAAATCCTGGACTATATTTAGTGAAATATTCAATATTGTATTTCATAATTGTGGGATTTTTGAAAATATTTTTTGCTGTGATTCCAACATAAGGTATATATACTATATAATCCTTATTTTACGCGAGTACTTAATTCCGCGATTTCCCCGTTTGTATAAAATTGCAAGAATATAAAAATGCGAACACGAAACTTTTCTACTAGTTTCTTATAGTTCTCAACTCTCAGAATATAAAAGCGAGATTTTAAATCCGCGAAGGTGTGCTTCTCGCGATTCAACGCGAATATTAATTCCTTAAGAAATGAACTCAATGTCTACCCAAGTTATACGAGTATAACCTGGGTTAGGGTAGTTTACGCTTTATAATCCGCGAAGCGGATTATAAAAAAGCGTAAATTGCTCCAACTTGGGTAGATATTAAGTTCATTCCTTATCATTTAATTTTCTGTAATTTACTGTACTTTACATGGCGTTTTTCTTTAAAAAATGATATTAATCTGTTCAAAATTCAAACCTAACGTCAAGCGGATTAGTACGTTTTTGACGTTGGTGCATTGTGACGTGTCTTGTGACGTGCTAACCAGGTTACACAAATTTAACTTAATTTTTCTAACCAATCAAATGGCGCGTTAAAATCAGAATTTAATTATTCGCGTTTAATTAGAAATCTACAATAATTTTTGTTTGATGACGTAAAAGATGAAACAAAAAAATCTGAGATTGAATTTGTTTTCTGTAGTGTCCGTAAACTGTAGCAAAAAAGCAACAAGCAGAAAAAAAACCCGCATTCTGGTTTATAACAGTTTTTGTTTGGTATGAGACAAAGAGAAACACTACTGATACCATTCCATAAAGATCTATCACAAGGAATCTTTCTTGAGACACAACATATCCAACCACTTCATTCTGTATTCCATTAACTCGAGACAATTGTTTGGTATAGAACTAGAGTAAAGGTGCCTTATCGTGAATAACAAGTTGCATTTGTCCATCCTAAAGAGCTTTTACGAAAACACAGTATTATTGATATTTAAAGGGGTAGTCGTTGTTTTGTTGTTTGAAATGGCCCATTATAATTTTAAATTTATGGATAAGTTAATAGAAATATAAAACAAAACTTACTGGGTTGCTGAAGTTTTATAATCTATACTGGTTACTGTCTTTTCATTTCCAAAGTGACGCTGACTATAGGATGCCCTCCCGGGAATCGGAACTCTGTCCATTCCCTCGAACTCTATTGTGACGTCTTCTGAATCAGTGCCTGTTTTACCGTCGTACGCGAGATTGACATAGTCCTCTTGACTGGTTTGCGTTTTGTACTTGGCAACCGGCATAATATATGGCCAAAGTAACTTAAGAAAAGTAAATTGCACATTTATTTCATATTACTAAAACTGTGGTCAAAATGGCCTCTTTATCATTGCTGGTCGTTATTTAATGATTTCATTTCTAACGTAATGAATAAATACAATCTAAACACGAATATGGATGAGCAATTTAAATAGTTGGTTATAACTACTATAGATATATCCTCCGAAAAGATATACTATAACTATTTTTGGTATTAGAGTATCCATTAGAAAATAAAAGCATTTAGTAGTCCCTTTTGCGTTTATGACAATCGATAATTTCTAATTAACAATATCTAATTTTCTGAATCAGTCAATTGTTGAACAAGGATCGAGAGAATTTCCAAAATCCAAAATATTATATTATCTAATAACTAAATTGTTTCTAGAAGATTCTAAAAAAGACAAACTTATCTTACTCGTAAAAAGAGTCACTGCTTCTGAAGGTAGATGACTGGTTAAATGATTACTACCGATAACAGAGGCTCGAGATGACATCCAGGCCTTGCATAAATTAGAATTGATTTGGCTGAAAGTCCCCTCACCTTTGAAATTTGTATTTTATGTAAACCCATAAATTATTACATAAATTATTCATAACTTATTTTTATTCGAAAAATCAGCAAATGAAAATATGGTAAAAAGGTAACTTCGCGTCACGGATTTATACACGAATAACATTTTCATAGATAAACAAGAGTCTTTTTTTCTTTTTTCCACAAATTGTAAGAAAGTTCAATTTTTCCTCCTATTTATTATTGTCTGTATATGCCGAAGCAATGAATTCAAAAGTTATATGGTTACATTACAGTATACAGGAAATCAACATAGTGATAGAGGAATTGGTTATAAATAACTATTTCCTGTTCTTTTCAGTATTTTAAAAACAATTTTTTTTTCCAGTTGAAAGATCTATTGTAACAACAAACTTGGTGCTTACTACAAGGTGATGTTGATGGACTATGTCGTACAATAGGATAATTTGGCACCAACTTACACAATTCTACAATAGCTGGAAAATTGGTATTTTATCCGATCATTCGATGATTGTACGGATTTCAGTAACAAAAGTGAAAACATATATACACCCAAAGCGATGATTTTTTGTTACTTCAAAGTTTAGGTTGAGATCATCTCATTACAGAGTCAGTTGGAACACTTTGACTACCTTTTATGTCAAATGCTTTCTTAGTCTCATTGTTAATGCTTGAATAAACTTCGTATTATATATTTTATTGTCTAACATGATGTATTACCACAACATTACTGTTGTGGAATATTATATACCTTTTTCAACATTCTAGTATAGTCCAGGGGAGTACTGTTATCAAATTCATGTAGATTTATCTAAATGTACCATGTCTAATGAATATTGGGTTATTTTGCATTTTTTTTCCAAAGACTAAAGAATACCGAAGGCTTTCCTAAAAATACTTAAGTAGGTCTTTTAAAGATATATATGCAATGCTATAGTGTTTTGTAGTTATTGCCTGTCATCCGTGATACAGAGTAAAATATGTTTACATAGATTTGTCAAAGTTGAACACATATTGCTTTTATATAAAAGTATATTTCTAAAGGCACGTAATTCACATTTTCTTTATTTAGTTAACACTATCATAGATTCTAAACTTTCTAAATTCATCTGACAGAATATCGTAAATGATATGTACTACATTGATGGTTTACAGTGGAAACTCTTTATATCTCTTTAAAAATCAATGTAACGCAATTTTGCTGCTTTAAATGTCTTTCAATGAAAGAACCATAAAAACAACGCTATTGTAATGTTAGCCCATCATATTCGCCACTTATATGCAGCACGACGTAGTAAAATGTGCGACAAAAGTTCATTCTTTTGTAACTCCCCATTATCCAAATTGTTAATTCTTATTATAAAGTCTTATCTTTCAAAAACGTCTAAGCTAAGAACAGAAAAAAGTGACCTCTTAAATGCTGTGTTAAACATTTGCAATACCTTACGAGTTAAACAAAGGTCATTACGATCATATAAGAATAGGACAATCACGCAAAAATTTCTAATATAGTAGACAAAACTCTCGAATAAAAAGATATCTAATGGGAAAAAATATAAATTAACATAAGCATATAGCATGTTAATTAACATAAGTATATACCATGTTAATTAACATAAGTCTATAAATAACATGTTAATCAACATGTTCGTTATATTATAACGAACATGTTAATTAACATAAGTATATAACTAACATGTTATTTAACATAAGTTTATAACATGTTATTTAACATAAGTATATAACATGTATCTGCAGCGGGTATTCTATACTGTTTATGTATATTTTCCAGACAAGTTCATTAGATTCTGCCCAATACTAGTAATTCCCTCGGTCCTATCATTTGGGTATTTGATAATATTAAACAGATATAATGTTGTGATGAAAATTAATTTCACACCATCTTTTCAAACCTGACCTACAAACATAAAACTGTTTATCAGATGAGATCTAAATAAGTTCCACACTTGACATTTACCGACCTCCGACCTGACTCCCAGTGAAAGAGAAATCGCCAGGCTTGGCTGCTTTTATTACTCCTGGTATATCCATTAAAATTCAATTTATTTCACTCCATAAGAAAGTTATCTGAATTTTTCAAAAACTTTCATTTTCAGAAGCACGTATTTAAGATAGCCGACAATAAACAAATATTATAATTTTATATAACGTCAAAAAACTGCGTTCTGATAGTGGTCAAACATGCTTGTGCATAGGTTTTCCTTAAAAACTATGATATCAATTGATGTGAAATATAAAAATTAAATGATATAACATGTATGAATACGTGTATGTTTCTTTCTTTTGATTTTTAGCTCGTTTCAAAATAATTTTCAGTGTCTGGTATATTTTATTATCATATTACTAGACTTTGACCTGTGCGTGCACGGGTTGACATTGCATATCGGACATTTACGAAATAGATACATCGACACACCGTATTGTACATGTAATTTCACTACACTCTGCTTAGTTAGAATAATCTAACTGTATCTCGGGACAGGCCTTCACCACGGTTAAAATGCCTCCCATATACCCGTAATGTCGCAGAAAATTGCAGAATTGCTCCGAGACGATTTTGGAGAAATTAGTGAAGTTGCATTGAAAATATCAGTCAAATTATTCATAAACCATTTTGAGGCTGTAAATACCTTTCATATAAAATTTTAATTCTATTATTGAAGAATTCAACACTTTTTCACCAACGCTTTTACTCGCTTCAAATTTACACACCATGTTGACATTCGAAACTCTCGGGATTTTTCATAGTAAATGCACTGTGTTAGAGTTATCTCCCGTATTTTCTTTGATGAACAGAATATATAGCAAATTTCAAATGAAAATTTACACGCATTTGTATTATCGTTTCTGAGTTTATCCATACCAATGTGATATTGTGGAAACATAAGCTAAAGAGCCTCCTGTGATTTAGCGTGAATGTAATGCGCATGCGCAAGATTGTAAATTCCAAATATCCAGATGATTTCCGGATTTTTTTTAGGAATTTTCGTTGATTATTTAACTAGCGAAGCTTGATTGTGAAAAAATAAAAACAAATTGGTAATCTTCAAGTACCAATGATGTTTAAAATATATAAAACAAAAGACAGTACTCATACGATTTATTTGTATTAAAGGCCAAAAATTCGAGTCTATCTTTTTAATATAGTAGTATAGATATGTTCCATAAACATTAAAGCAAATCTTATCAAATGCGAGATTTATTTCAATTTTTGTTGATAGAATAATAGATTTGAAATAGTTAACAGCAGTTTGATCATTATATTAAGAAATCAAAATTGGTCAAGAAATCTATTTTATGATTTCTTTTTCCTTTCGATTTGCAAAATGATGACTTACGACAACGCCTAAAATTTTGGTTCATTTAAGATAAACACAATTTAGCAGCTGGTAAAAACTACACTATTTAAGCAATAAATTGTTACATCTAGACATTAGTCTTTATAGCCTATTGGCAACAGCTCACATACAGACATATTCAAGGAGTCTGAAATTTTATACCTTTCTTAAGTGACTATAGATAAGAATTCAGGAGAGAGTGTATGAAATAGTATTGTATACAGGACGACCATTTGATTGATCTCTATTCACACGTTATAACTTCCCATAAATCTTTAAAAAAAAAATTAATACTGTCCTTTACAAAAATTGTCATGCACAAATTTCGAATTTAAAGAATCAAAATTTTTGTAAAGGACATAAATGAAGACACAATTATTTCCTTATAATTATCGTTTAAACTTTAAACTAAAAAGCCGATATATTGCCCCCCCCCCCCTACACGCCTGCGTAAACATAAAAAAATTTAAAATTTGTTCATGCGATCAGAGATACCAATGATAAAAGGTTATTATGCAGAATACAAATTGTGATAAAAATATAAAAACGTTCGTCAACCTTTGATTGTGTCCTACATTTAGATGACAGTGTGCCATTATTTCATCGCGTGATGTAGATGCTGTTGTTGATCTAATACATTTTGACATCCAAGGAAGAAAATAACACCTAGATTTTCTGACTTACTGTCGAAATTAACGATTAGACTAACTCCATGTAATTACCCTCCTTACTCAATTTGTATAATATCGCAGCACAATTGGTTTAAAATGCAAAAAATCATAATTTCAAAACTGGCTATTGCTTTTATTTTTCCCTTACATAATTTTAATTAAAATACATCACAAATGCAGTTTTAAATATGTTACCTTGGTAATAAAATACCCATATAAGTGAAGACGACGAATATATGAATGATATGACTTTCCCTCTAAAGTAATTTTATTGATGTTATATATTGCAGTGTTGGTGAAAAAGGAAACATTGATCATCAATGTCGTTTATCATTTTAGTTCGGTCTACACTCTAGTCCTGCCGTGACAGCTGAAAATATTGGTGAATATACACCTTGTTGAACGTTGTAACGATATTTTATAGTTGTTCAATAATCAAACAAAATGTGGCTGATTTCATTATTTGCCCACGACGACGACGAAGTACCAACGAATAACTGTGTTCTTCAGCTTCTTTTAATGGCCTTGACCCACTAATTACCTCGACCTTCGACCTATGAATTGACCAAATACGATGTCTCAAATAGTTTATAAGATCTAGCCCATGCACGCTAATTTGCAAACATATATACATACTCAGTAAACAACGGTCTTAGAAAGATAAAGATTTGTCATTGAAAAAGAATCTACCGCATTTAATTTTATGGATTTACAGTAAATAAGTTTTATCTTTATTAATTATCGGTGTTTTTAATTTTCAGTATGCTGTAATTTGCAAAAGTAAAAATCCGAAAATTAAATACATAGCCTTTTTTCCAACCCCTCGATATTAAGTTCATGCAAAAATTTCTAGATTCACGGATGTAACTTCCAAATAAAAAAAAAGTAGAGATGTCGAATGTTGGTCTTCACTAACAAGGCGCGGTGTCAAAGCTTCTCTCCTGATCAACATTCAAACACTGCATTAGATAAACTTTATTGGAGTAGTAGGCATGTTTCCTATGTTTTCACGTAAATCGGTTAACCTACGGATGTATTAAAAGGTAATAAAATGGTTTTTAAAAAAAAGTAATGTGAAGAATATTTGTATATATTGGACTGATATTTTGCTGAAAAATCATCGGTATATATTTTAATTCAACTCGCGTCTATAATTTTCTATGGAAGCCATAGTGTTGAAACCTTAATAATGAACAATCGCTGCAATTACCTTTACAAACCAGTATTAAATCTATTATTGTTTACTCTACTGATAATAAACATATCTTTATAGCTTCTGTCCGTTTAAAAGTGTGTTAAAATAAAGTTACAAATTTTGATCATATTTAACATTCCGCTTTCTGTTCTAAGATAGATAAAATACTAATCCTTGTACATATGTACCACTTTATACACGATGTGTGTATATTTACATTCAGTGTATATTTCCACTTATGTTTGTATTGGAAATCTGCGACGTTCTATGAATACACTTTGCTAATTCATGCGCCATGAGCACAGATACAAACGTCTTCACGTGTTTTGAATATATTTATATTTTTAAGATTAAATGAAACGTTCAATCTTACATAACCAATTTGATATGTACTTTTGAAACATAATCATTTAATTATATCTACTCCTTAATAAAAAAGATTGTTCTCTACAAAGCTTCTGGCACTTTATGTTTTGTCGCGGAAGCGAACTAAATAGCATGTTAATGTGGCTGTTCCATGTATGTTTCATATCCCTGACAGAGAGCGTAAATAATGGCTTTATAGCGGCGATACACAATATTTCATACAAATAGACATCAGTATGGAAAAATAAATATAAGCATTGAATGCTTATTTTTGGATGTCTTCGGTCCTATGACACACCAAGCGGTGCAGACAAATTATCATACCGCGCGTTAATTTGTCTGCACCGCTTGGTGTGTCATAGGACCGACGACATCCAAAAATAAGCATTCAATGCTGAAAAATATTGCAAATGTGGGAAAATTTTAAAACTAATAACCTCATAGACATTTAAGATAAACACAATTTGGCAGCTGGTAAAATTTACACCATTGAAACAATAAATTATTAAGTGACTTAAGAGTTCGTGAGTTAATATCCGACAAGGAAATTGAAAGTTTGAGTACATACTGTTGCATTTATTATGACGTAGACAGATGTTAAAAGCTCCAGCAAATAAAATCGCTCGTAACACATACACCTGACATTAGTCTTGATAGCCTATTGGCCACAGCTCACATACAGACATATTCAAGGAGTCTGAAAGGATGACTGCACTTAAGGACATGCGATATTTGCGAGTATATAAACTTTTAAACCATAGTCCGGAAAATCCAACGTTTTCCTGGCTTTTTAACGATTTTTATATTTTACTTGCCAGGAAAACTGGCAGGTAAAATATCAAAATCGTTAAAAAGGCCAGGAAAACGTTGGATATTTCGGACTATTTAGAATTCTTTTGTTCTAGTTAATGAAATACAATTGTGTGCAGTTTATATGAGACGCCCGTTTGGTATTTTTTGTCATTTAGTGATATACCTAACATGTGCTCATAAAGGCAGAGCAGGATGTACACGGCGGGATGAAATTTGACTTCTGGAAAACCGGATTTTAAATTCCGGTACTTAAATACAACCAAATATATATATATTGATGAAACTTGTTTTATAAAAAAAAAATTATGAAATATATAATCATGAAAAAACATAAATTGACTTCAATAAGCAAGGAAGAAGCAAGGTGGCAACATAAAAGTAGGTACAAGTATTAACAGTATACGTATTAATTATGTTTTATCATTATGTTTGCTATGTGATTTATACATTTATACATTAATGCTAAATAATCACTATATATTAGAAAATAATTTATGAGTTGTTAAAGCATAAGCGTTTTACCATTGACAATTTGTTGGCAAAGTTTTTAGATTCGCACGTGGCTCGTTCGTTTGTTTGTTTGCTTAATTGTTTGTTAGGAGGGGGCATATTGATTAACCGAATTTCTACCACTCAGAAAAAATCTGTTAATACAAATATAGAAATCAAAATTTATTATTCAATATTATAACAAAAACAATATCGTTTCAAGAATGTTTGTGTCCAAAAAAGAAAAAGCTAGGAAAGAACAATAGGAACAATCCTATAAATATCTGTTGATCGCGAATCGGGCCATTTGTTGAATCTTTAAAACTTATTAACGGTCGCGAAAATGTCTCGTCGCGCTAACGAAACTTCACAAAAAGCTCTTTCACGCTACTCAACACGCCGTCCGCCTGTCAAAATTTTGTTAATTTTGCTAACATGACGGCGTGTTGTGTTAGAGCGACACTGTGTGGTGCAAACCTGTGTTGGCGCAACCCTGTGTATTGCGAAGCTCCGTAAGCGCAACGGTATGCAATTTTTGGGCCAAGTTGAGTTAGAGCGACAATGTTCTTTGGCAAACTTGTGTAAGGGGAACGATGCGTTTTGTGGGAGTTCTGTTTGTGATAACTTAAGTAATTTCAAAGGTTAGTTAGTGCAAAGTGTGTTCTACATTATTATGGTAACACAACGGTTTTACAGGCGACCATACGTTGTCTGAATTTGTGTTAACGCGATCGACAACATGTTATATGAAGTAGTGTAAACGCAATGGTGCGTTGCATAAATAACATTGTGATGGCGTGACAGCGCGGTGGCACGTTAGGTGAATGTGTGTTAACGTAATGACAGGTTTTGTCAGGTTTAGCGAAGTTGTAAGTGGGGCGAAGTATGGTGCGTTGTGTTAACGTGGAAGGACAGTGTTTTTATGTAAAAGTGCGACGTCGAGTATAAAAGTGTCAAGTGTGTTATTAGGACGACTTCAGTTGCTTTTTATAAAAGCGCAAATAGTTCTATCCGGACGCCATACTACAACTTAGCACAACACGCTTTCGCGTGTGAATGATAGGTCATATCCAACGAAGCGTTGTGTAAAATTGCGTAAGCGCCGCATACGGAATATTGTCAATCGGCGTGTTAATTTTCCCCAACATACATGTATGCACGCTGCAAACTCAAATTGCCAACATATGCACGCTGCAAACTCAAATTGCCAACATATGCACTCTGCAAACTCAAATGGCCATATTCAAATACCATCATTTTATTTAAGTTTTATCGTACATTTTAGAACAGGTAGCAAAATGAAATTGGTTCTGTTGTTGATGGTTGTCGTCTACCTGACCCACGTGACCTGTGACGATCCGTCCTGTTTCTACGTCTGCTGTAACCCTTCCTGCTCAGTCAAGTGTAGACTGTGCTACCAAGGATGGAATGGGGTAAATCAGAATAATCCGGATGAAATTATCATAAATATGTCTATCTCGACATTTCTGTCTTTGCACAAAAAAAATCCTTTCACATCTATACTTAAAAATTAAGACATTTGCCAATAAACTACGAAATGTATGTAACAGAGTAATTGCTTACACCTTTCGTATTTCATCACATGTGAGTTTATATCCGTAAGCTATAACTGAATTTACCTGATAGGTAATTATTGAGAAATAAATTAAAAACCTACTTTCATTTTCGATAAACCAGCTCGAAATAGCAAAAATGAGAGTAAGGTGGTGGACACGCTTTGGCGAATCCAAGTCAGTGGGAATTTGCATCAACATATATGCTTGCAATTAAATAATATTGAATGATTACGTAAAGAGTATATTAACTGGAACCTATTTAGGGTATACAAAGAAATTAAGATATGACAAATGTTGAATAAATAAGATGAGTCAATTCGTTTCTTGAATGCGCGATTTTAGTTTTGATGAATAGAACTTTCCAGAACGGGGTAACCAAGAACGCGGGTTGACTTATCAAAGTCATGGCGGAAAGTGTAGGGCGAGTTAATCATCGAACAGTTATCTTGGATCTGACATCTTTAGTTTAAGATGTGCAAAAAAATATGTTTATATTTATTTAGCGTTTTTGAATTAATAATATTTTTATACCACTGCAGATTAGTAGTAAACCATAAACTAGTACATTAATTTGTGAAACATAAACAAATCGTGTTAACAACTCTACGTCTGTATGAATAGATGATGTATGTGCATAAAACGAGGAATTTGAATCGGGTCGGGTAAGGTTACAGTCTTTTATCTGAAATTCTTTTTTGAGACAGTGATAATACTTATAGTGAAATATGGCTTAAAGACATAAAGAACAAAATTTAGAAAAGAGAAACGACGCACTGTACAGCCACTCCATGGTTTGAAATAAAATAAAAAAGTTTGCAGTTTTTTTTTTCATGCAGTCAGTTGCATCAAAAAGAATAGAGGCCATATACATGAAGCATTGTATCTTATTTTAAAAAGTTTGAAGTGTTAATTCCCGCGCATGCACGGGATTTTATCTATTAATATAAAAACAAAAAAAATAATAATCGTATTCTAACCTCCCTTTTACTTAGTATCTTGGCAGGAGAGTTCCATTTAGTAATGATTCGATATTTATATTTTACTTTATAAGTAGTTGAAGGTTCAAACATTAATCACTCACTTAAATACTTCACTCAAAAACTTGTACGTAAAAAAAGTATTTCACTCGTTGTGGCCTTCAGCTCAACATTCAGGTATATCGACAACGTATTATCAATTAACAATTGTTATTTCCATACTTACGTCGACTCGATATATCCCAGTGAACTTGAAATAAAAGATACCACAGAGTCTGCGTCATCTGTATCATATTTGGATATTTTACTGGAAAAGAACATTGATGGTAACCTAACAACAAAACTTTATGATGAACGTGATGACTTTAATTTTTCTATAGTCAACTTTCCTTACTTATGTAGCAATATACCTTCATCACCTGCATATGGTGTTTTTGTCTCTCAGTTAATTCGATACGCAAGGTCATGCTCTTCGTATGAACAGTTTCTAAGGCGAGGCAAGCTGCTGACAAATAAGTTGATAAAACAGGACTATCAACAGTCTCGTTTGAAGTTATCTTTTCGTAAGTTCTATGGTCGATACAACAAACTTGTCAGCAAATACAATCTTCCACTGGGTCGCATGCTGACTGACGTTTTTCATACTTATTGTTAGATCAAAATTAATCACCTAATTGTCTACTGACTTTTCAAGTTTTTTTTTCGATTACGACAAGGAGCATACGGTGGGTGTGACCGGTCAGCAGAGGATGCTCACTCCTCCTAGGCACCTGATCCTACCTCTATCTTTTTAGAGGTCCGTGTTGCTCTGCTTTAAATTTGTATTTCGTTTTATGGATTTTTGAGATGTTTGACAGATTGTTATTGTCATTTTTCATTAAATAAAAATCTAAAGTTTTCACATTTAAATCTCACTTCTATCTTGTCTGGTTGAAGTGACCTAGAGTTTTAATACGCCCATTCGTCATATTTTAACGTCACATCATTGCAGATGACCTTTAAAATTTTCTAGCTTATAATGAAACAGTTTAAGCAAGCTTTCCAATAATTGATCCAAAATATTTTGATTCAGCGGCAGTTGAGGATGTTTTTAGGAATTATACCCTATACATCATTTTTAACGCATCTTTCATTTAAAACAAAATGAAGCAATTTTTGTGAATAATTAAGTAGTATTCGGAAGGCAACACGTTACTTCTACTATCATATCTGACACGTTCATGGCGGTTTATTCCAGGCTTCCAATATACAACACTTTTTGGCAAGTACATGTATATTCATGATTCAGTTTTAATTACAAACTTTGTCTTTCTTTTACTTTTTATCTTTGCCTCATTATTTATTTCTCATCTACTAAAAAACAAAACAAACATTATCTTTTGAAATAACAGTAATGCCCATCTATTCTCGCAGATACGCATACGAAATGACTTTTTTGGAGACAAAATGCTTTACGCGGGCATCATAGCAATTTCAATTTTTTAACAATAAAGTCAAAATAATTATTCAATAATCAAATATATCAAATGAAGTATTTGAAAAAAAAAGGTTTACATTAATCACTTTCAATTGTTTAATATATTTACATAATAAATACAGAATCCAAACACCAAATATTGAATTTCAAACAATTACCGATATCCATTAAAAGTTTGGACAAGCTATAAGCTTTATTAATTCCTCAATGGTTATTACAAGTGTTCCGTATGTATATTAATTGCTAACCTCGTTTTTTTTAAGAAAAGACAGAGTCCACACAAACGTGGTCTGTATTATCCACTTCACAGAGAGAAGAATGTCCCCGTCAATCCTAGGTATTAATCATCTCTCTCATATTCGTTCCATCATCTTTTCCCTGTACACTTCCGTTTTACTAGTATTCTTTTCCTGTGTACTTTCTCCTCGTTTTCCTTCGTTATGTTTTTTTTAATTCTTTTTAAAACGTTTTTGTATCTACGTGTCTGTACTTTCTTTCCTTAATGCGCTGATTTTCTTAAACTTAGGTTAAGTCTAGTATTTCATTCTTTTCTACACCAAGTGAATTTTACATGTACTAGTCTCATTTCTTCTCATTGAGTGTTTGCTCTATTCTTTCCTTTTCTTCTCTCCACTTTTACACGACATTTAACTTCTTTTTCTTTTACTTCTTCATTGCCAATATGACTGGTTTGGTCTCTATTTATGTTGTAGAGCCTAGTAAGAAGACAGACATTCTTACCATTTTCTGAAGAAGATAATGTTCCCGCTGTCTTTAAAGTCAAATAAACATTACTTAACCTTAACAAAAGCTATGCATGTATTTTTTTGGATTTCAATGTGAAACGTGTCATGTTGTTAAATCTGAATTTACCGGGTGGCAGTAAATAAAATGTATTAAATGAATTTGGGTCCCTTGCTTATGTTATAGATAGTGCTAAATCTTATCAACATAAATCAATCGATATGACTGAATTGAATCAACAAAAAATTTACCTCAAAATAGCGACATGTAGTGTAGAAAATTATCTCACGACTTTTTGCTCGTTTTTTAGATTTCTGAATTTGATATAGTATTCGATTAACACATAAACAGGGTACTCTATCTTGTTCTCTGTATCTCTAGGACATTTAAAGGGTACCTGAAGTAAATACAATGTGAAACGTATTTCATTATTTCATAGACTGTATAGATCTGAATTTAATGCAAAATAACACATTAAAATTGAAGCAAAATTAACGAAAATGTTTTTTAAAAAATGATACAAAAATGCTAAAATAAACCCCGGCTCTATAGTAAACCCACTGTGTTCCTATATAGGTGTCACTACAGTAATTCACTGAAGGTTCAAAACATGGCTGAGTCAAAATAATTCCCGAATTCCCCTTTGAGTTTGGGGCGTTTCCGCCTGGGACAGGAGCTGATTTTTTATGAGATGAAAAACAATGTGTAAGATGTCTGACTGTCCAGGTTTTGTACCGATGCGAGGTCATTTGAATTTTTGATGCGTGTTGTTTCCGGAGGGGGTGAAAAGGCCCGGGCTTGATATTCAAGCACATGTGTAACTTCGACGTAAACAAAGTTTCATGCTTTGCTGGATGCACGTGTGTTTTTTGCTACTAGATTGTAAATGATGTGTTGTTTAAAAAGATGTCAAGAGGATTTTTCCCAGAAGTTCGTTTTGAATTTTTAATCTGTATCTAAAGTTGCACAATTTTGGTAAGAATATATAGTAAAAATTAATACTGTAGTGACACCTATCAGGGACGTAGCTAGAACTTTTTGATGTGCACGACAAAGAAGGCAAGGGGTCTGGGGGCCGCCTTCTCCCCCGGAAGCTTAACGTTCTCTGCAGGCAAAAATCTACGCTCTGCTTATGTGCACGAAGTATTATATCCAGCTGGATTTAACTAATTTTATAAAAGAAAATGACCGAATAATGCGGGCAGAATGCCTTTATTAGGATGGATAAGATACTGAGTTTTTAAAGATCTGTTTCAAATGATGTGTAATTAAAATAACATTTATCTATAACCAGGGATGTGTATACTAGTACGTCCCTGCTGTAACTCTTAAAGGATTAATGTATATCGGTACATATATATTAATATTTTATACAGTTGGCATGTGCTCTGTTTTGTAATGAAAACAAACCAATTTCAATTAACAAAATCTTGAAGCGAGAACCCACTATACATCAGGAATGCCATTTTATATCTCAACAGTTAAGGAAAATAACAGAAATCGATAAACTCGAGGCAAACACCGCAAATAACATTAGATTATGTTGTTGCTAAAATGGCTTAGTGATTTTAGCAATACTTAGATGAAAAAATAAAAAAAAGCAGTACTTAGATAACAATGAAGAACTGGGCTTTTTATGTTGAGGGTTTGTTACCTATAAAAATTGAGACATTTTTTTCTTAGTTTCTGTTAAATTATCAAAGCGATTACAATGAGAAATTTTGCTTTTGCATGATTGTATT
>WFKH01003881.1:73213340-73228367 GCA_016163765.1 Magallana hongkongensis
GGCATCATATGGTATGTAGGTCATGGGCCCTTGGGGTGGTCCTGACCCCTCTCAAACAGGTAGTGCTTGAATATCTTGAAAACGGTTAATATCCCCACCCCTAAACCATATATATTCTTGTTCCTTGTTTATGTTAGTTCACCTGATATATAGTTAAGGACCCCTGGGAACCACATGAAACTTTGTGGATCATCCCTACTCTATATGATAGCCTTGTTCGTTTGGGAGACTTTATAATCACCCCGATTATAATTACATCTTGTTTTCCCTTCCTTCTTCCTATTGGAGTTATCTTCCTTTGCTTGTTCATATGTACCGGTAGTAATTAATCGTTGAATATAATGTAATTATAAAGAAGTTGTATGATCAAAAGAGTTATGCAAGGCTTTTTATCATTTGAAACAAAAAAAGTTTTTGAACTTTCAAAATAAACAAATAGACTTGTTAATAGTAAAGTAATAATTGGCTAACTAAAATCACTGATATATAAAGGTAAAATGATTTTGGTATATATGCCAGATGGTGATTCTCAACGAATGTTGAATATTCAAAAACTGGAACAGGAGAAGTGAGTAACTCATGATGGCTTTTATTGATAAAGCTGGTTTTTTTTAGCTCACCTGAGCTGAAAGCTCAAGTGAGCTATTCTGATCACCTTTTGTCCGTCGTCCGTCTGTCCGTCCGTCCGTCTGTCCGTCTGTCCGTCTGTCTGTCTGTCCGTCTGTAAACTTTTAACATTTTGAACTTCTTCTCTTAAACCGCTCGGCCAATTTCAACCAAATTTGGCACAAAGCATTCTTATGGGAAGGTTAATATAAATTGCAAAAATGAAAGACCGATCTCTATTCAAAGCGGAAAAAACCTCGAAACTGTAGAAAAAGGGGGGTGCATTTTTAAAATCTTCTTCTCAAGAACTACCGAGTCAAATTCAATGTAATTTAGCATAAATAATCCTTATGGAATGGTAAATATAAATTGCAAAAATTATGGGGTAATTCTGTTTCAAATCTGAGTTATTACGAAAATAATAATAAAGGAAAGGCGTGTTTCAATCAGTTTATAGCTTCGGGTTCGGTATTCCATGAGCATGATGAGTCATGGTAAAATGGGTAGGCAAACACGGGCCGGGGCAAAACAAAAGATTGGCAGTTATTAATATGCCAATCTCATTAAAATTTTGAGGATATGTTACGGACCAGTATATTTGTATTCGCTGTAAATATTGCTGCAAAACAATGCGTATTATGGAATTGACGATTGCCCCGGCTTTTATTTTGCCCCGGCCCGGGTTTAACCACCCATTTTACCAAGACTCGTGTTTAAGATAAACGGGTCGATCTGACAATGATGAATTAGTTTGTTGTGCAACAGTTCGCGTACGAAGGGGGTCTTTGAAACATGCAAAATACATTGGAGTAAATTGAGGTGAAATATTTCAATGCGTTGACAGTTTTCACATATGACGGTGGTGTTAGCTTGTTTTGATTTTCGTTTCGTTATCATTATCTATGCTTTGTAACCTGGGAACTATCGCCTGTATTTTGTAAATTTTTACGTATCAAATCAAACAGAGACTTCGGTAAATCAGCCAGTTAACTGTTTACCTGCGCAAATTAAGCAAAATCTGATGTATTAAAAGAGTACTAAAATACTATTCATTCTATCGGTAATTCGGTATGATCTTTTGCGTAATATTAGATTAATGCAATGTGTTTTGTTGAGATGCTTAGCATTTTATCGAGTTTATTCATAAATTTAAATAGAGTTTAATATCGCTGACGGAAATATGTAGGTATATACATGTATATGATTCATTTTGAAAAATAAATTGTGCACTTTATTTGTTATAGTGCATGTTTCTTATGTTTAATTGTTTACAATTTCTATTTACTAACCATATTTGAGTGTTAAGCTTCGAATTATAAGCAAGATACAGAGATTTGCTCACAATTCTATGTACACAGATCTGAGGCCATTCTTTTTTTCCACTTTAAATGCTGAATAGGAAATACCAAGTTAAAAATCTTAAGCTGAATGTAATAATTTTTAACTCATGTGAACAAAATATGACTCAAACCTAACAGAATTGTGAGCTCTGTATCTTGCTTATAATTCTACGATTGACGCTGAAATTTTGGTTGATCATTAGAAATGTCTCGCTAAATGTTAAATACTTGTACAAAAAAATTAACGGATGATATGCTGTATATAACTACTCTCTGGGGCCCCCTCTTTATACAATGAATAATGTGAAATCTACATCAATTTTGATAGTTTTTCAGACACGAGTAAATAAAAACGACACCGCTAAACAATTTCCATAGTTCTGACACATTTCTGTTGTGGGGATAAAGGAATTGTCACTATTCCTAAGAAAATATTACAGCGGAAAATTATCCTGGTCTGTAGCCATTTTTATTTTTGAATAAAGATGAAAATAATGGGTGGGCCTTAGTAAAATAGAGTGATGTGCCTGTCAATACTGTAACATTGATTTTTATAGTTCTTTAACATGTCACGTGACAACAATTTTCATTCCAGTGTATTCATCAATCAAAAGTGAGTAAAGTTATAAAAGTCACACGAGTTTACACCAGGTAAACAACAGTCATTTAATTACCGGTATAATGGAGAAGACAAATTAAATTTTTGAATGTTTTTAATTTGAGGAATTGAGCGGATTGGAGTACAATTTTCTTCTTCACATCTAAAGGATATTTAATAAAATGCAAAATTAACTATTATATGATATTTTAAAAAAAATACAATAACTAGTAAGTAATTGGGGAAGAAAATGTACCTATATGTTCTCATATATTTTGATCGCTTTATAAAGTGGGGGAAGGGGGTGGGGGCAGAACGAAAATATAGGGAATTGGAAGTTAACAGTGTACCCCTACCAAATGCTAGTTTTATATCTTGCGTAGGATTTTCTTATTCTGGGTAAAAATAGTATTCCATAAAGATACAATGTCAAAGATTACGTGTATGCAAAAATAAGTGTAAAATTCGAATACTTTACAATATTTATTTTTTGTTATTCTACTGAGGGGCCATATGGCACAATATCTTTTGAACGCCCATTGTTGCTCAGGTGAGCGATGTGGCCCCATGGGCCTCTTGTTTTACGTTTGTTTAAATGCCCACAGGGAGAGTTTCTGTCTGCCCCAGGGGTATGGGGGATGGGAGGTTGTTTTAGATAAAACATGAATAATAGTCACTTTGTTATTATTATTAAATTATTTTCTATCAGAGTCTTTTCAATATCATGTCATGCACTATTTTATGATCTTTTAAGTTTTTCGCTAAAATTATAGGTTTAATAGTCCTTTTTGAAAGATTTCAGGCAGGGAGGTGGTCGTCATTACAAATTAAAATTTAAAAAATTTTTCTATTTAAGAATAAAACTTAATTAAATGCATATATGAGACTCCTTGACAAGTTTGTGTATGGGTTATGCTACTCAGGTGACCGTTAAGGCCTATTGGCCTCTTGTTGTTAGTTGGTTTAACTTTGATTAGAAAAAAAAATAGATTTGGTTTTAAATACCAAGGAAAAGAATACATGTACAGACAGATATTATGCTGAATAATATGGAGATTTTTGTCATTACTTATTCAATAAATTAATTACAACTACATTGTAATTATGATATCTATTAATTAATAGCTAATTAATGCATTGTTGTAGATAAAGATACACGCTCCACTGATGGGGAGGCCATGTTTAGCTCCAGTGATAGGGAGGTCATGTTTAACTCAACACCAGCCGTAGAATGGAGATAGCTTGGATATTGACAGGTTGTAAATGTTTCTGTACAAATCTTGTCTGTTGTTTGTCACTTTGTTCAACATCTGCAGCTGAAATTGACCTGTGTATAATTCACATGGACTGTAATACTGACTCCTGTTTATTTCACTCTTTGTGATGTTAATTAAAAATTGATGAAAGTAGACTAAAGTTCAATGTGTATAACTATTTGTAGTAGGAAAGGAGGAACGAGCATATACATACATTGAAAACATATGGCTGGACCGGGAATCAAACCCGGGACCCCTGTAATTCTAGTCAGGAGCTCTACCACTGAGCTACCCAGGCCGATATCCACGGTCCATATAGCCCCAACTACTACACTATTTAATTGAAATGATAATCTAATCAATTTGATATTTTAATTTAAGCCCGAGCCTATTTTTGCACCCAAATGACAGCTAATGTATTAATTTTTTTAGATAACAGTTTTAATGAAGTTTATACAGGTAACTCTCGATAACTCGAAGTCCATGGGACCGAGGAAAAACTTTGAGGTATCAAGAGTTCGAGTTTTCAAGAGTTCGGAGTTTTCCGGGTTGACCGACGGGTTTTAAAATTAGTCTTACCGGATGTTATGATTAAGCCATTTATTAAGTGCTTATCTTTAGGCACGTGCTTAAACAATGTTTTCTTTTCAGTTAAATATACAGACCTGGATGTTTTAAAAACTAAATACAAACAAATATTGAACTAGAGCAAAGCTCGTTGCAAAGCAACGAGTAGGTCTTCCGTTGAAGCTGCGAATTAAAATGATGATAATGTACATGGAAAGGATTGTCTTTATGGTAATGCTATAGTAGCTATACTAAACGACTAATATAAACGTAGCGATTTATCTCGGACTTGTATTAGTCCTTGTACATGTAGCAGTGCGTAACAGGTACTGTTTGCAAATTAAATTGGGATTGCTATTGGAAATTTTAAAACAAAATCTGGCGCTTTGAAATTAAATAATAAATTGAAGTCAAGTTAGTTATTAATTGAAAATAATTAAGATGAGCATGGATGAATGCTTGTTTACGTTCAAATTATTTTTGTATGTTTCTAATCCTGTGATCTCTGTACATTTCACATATGGTTTATAGCTTGATACGTGCGTGAAACCTGAAACATTTATCAGCTTTAGATTTTCTGGTAAAGTCTAAACTGGAAAGGTCCATAGGAAGAGACAACAGACCCAGACATAAATTTATCTCCATATGCTATGACCATGGCCATTTAATTACATACTTGGTTCATGGTCGCAATTGTAACACACTCTTACTCCTCCGAAATGATTGTTTCAAGTATGATACAGATAATGGCAAAGGGATAGAATTTGGGTCGGTGATGGATTAACACAGATGTCTGTTGTGACATTGACATTTCTTTAAAATGTGATAAAGCGCATTTATGAGAATATAATGTGATATCTGGCGGTGTTACAGGCTGACCACTATGCATCTGTGGGGACCCTTATAAAGCGTTTTTGCATCAGCTATTTAATAATGCCGTGTTTGAACTGACAGTATCAAATTTAAAGATTTGGATTAGATTTTTATTAGCTTATGTTAATGTCATTTATAGCCATTAATGCTGCTGCTTTGGTGTCTACTGATTTGTTTTAGGAATTACTGGAGAATAGTCCGTTTACATGTAGGTGGAAAAAGACTTTTAATAGCAAACAATTAATTTTTGGTCCAGCATAATTTTTAATTATAATTAAAGTGTGCTGTGTCCGAAAAGATAAGTAGGTCAAAAGGGCGATTCAAAATATGGCGGACAACCAAAATTTATAATACTTTCTTAAAGTCCCTTTAATGGCAAAAAACAGCGACACACTATTATGAATTGACCAAGCATAGTTTTTATAACGATACACTATTATTAATTGGCCAAGCATAGTTTTTAATATATCAAGTGTGCCGAATCCGGGAAAATATGCTGACCGTCACGAAAATTGCGTTAATTCAAAATGGCAATTCAAAATGGTAGATAGCCAGAATGATTTTGGTATTGTATAAATCATTTCTGTGAATGATAAGGATTTGATTTTAAATTTGCAAAGGTCTATACAATAAACATTGGCACGTTTGTATCCACACCTTACGATTCTACAACCTTTGATGTAGTTGCATTCTTTAAAATTTAAGGAAGATCCAGGAATAAAATCTTAAGTCATTAAAATCGGCAGCAAACGACCATCACTTAATTGTAGTCTCATCTCGGTTGAGATGTGGCTATGTTAACAAAGTTCTAAAGATTTGACATAGTTATCACTGCAGCATTGACAGGGATCTTTATATGCTTTATATTGGTTCCAAAAAGCATTCGCAAGATTTTTTATGAGAACGTGTTGCGAATTAACATTGGCATGGTCTAACAGAAGAAAGCATCATCCCTATGGATGAGATCGGTGGTGATTCCTTTACAACACAATGCTTTTTATGCATTTCTTCTATTTCCTCATCACATTTTTGCCAAACTTTGCGAGAAGTTGTTGAATTTTTAACAAAAATACAGACAGGTCGACTCCTTATACAAGATTTAAATTGTCCCTAATAATGTCGAATAGAGCGTTATTCTTATGGCTGTCTAAATCATTTTGCAAAGACTTGCTATTGTATAGAAAGCTGGACGGAATGTTGATTTGGGGCAAATTTTGAAACATGTAATCTTAGTGCCTCAGATGATATATATGTTAGAGATTTGTCTACTCTAAAGATTTTACAGGAAGAGACAGACACTAAGAATAGTTCTAATGTTGTACAATGTTTCCGAAAGGTATCCATTTGTATTTCTGTTGACACTTCGTTATATGCGTGTTTTACTGTACTTGTACTAGATAAAAGAATTATTGCCACCATTATTAAAAAATCTGTTCAGCTTAGCCCAGACCTCCTGCTCACAAATATTTTATCCCTAGCGACGCCACTGCATGAGCGGATTTAGAGGGGGTTGGGGGTCCGAAACCCCTCTAATTGGAAAATTAAAATTTACACTAATGTAGTAAATAGACCTCGGACCCCCCCCTTGTAAAACGTTAATGTCCATCGGACTCCGGTGTCCGAGAGACACTTTCCGAAGCCCTCTTCCCCCGAAAAAAATTGTCTGGATCCGCGCATGAATTGGTTACAGAGCAATTAACATTATTTTCTTTTAATCATGATATATTTAATTTATCATAGCATTTACCGTACGTAAGATCATACATAAAACAATTTAAGAGTTGCATTTAAATGTATCATATCGAGCTGATGAAAAAAAAAAACCCATGTGAACTCAAATAATGTTAAATAGAAATATTGTTTTCAATATCTTAATACTTCATTATACCCTTTATTTTATTATACCCCCGCAAACGAAGTTTAGGGGGGGTATATTGGTTTCACCCTGTCCGTCTGTCCGCCTGTCTGTCTGTCCGTCTGTCTGTCTGTCCGTCTGTCCGTCTGTCTGTAGACGCAACTTTGTCCCCCCTATAGAATTTTTTACTAGTCTGAAAATTTGTACATATGTTGAACACCATCTGAAGATGTGCACCTGCAATTTTTTTTAAGATCAGACAAGATTTAATGATTTTATGACAGTTTTCATTTTCCTTATTCTATATATTGTACACTGATGTTGAAAAGTAAGGGAGGTAATCCTTACAGACTTTATTAATTAATTAATAGTAAACACACTAAAATATATTTATATTAATACATCCAAATGGAGGTTTTTTGTCTTTATTTCTTAACTTAATTTATTTTTTATAAGTATTTTATCAACTGACAATGCAAAATTTTTGTTTGTCATTGATAAATTCTTAGGAGCTAATAAGAACATCAAAGACAAGTGTGGCTGAATTCAGTTGTCCCAAGGGGGCCATTATCTGAGCCATGGTTTAGATGGAGCATGGGTTTAGGGAAAATTGATAATCTGTAAAATGGGCAGTGGTTTTGGGGTAATTTTAATACTGCTTCATGTAAACATTATAAGGAAATAAATAATATCATTATTAATAAAGAAGTTAGCTATTTTCAGAAGCTGTTTAAATTTATTAGTCAAGTAAATTGATGAAGTGACCCTATAGGGCATTAATTTAAATGAAATTCAAAATTACTGATATGATTGTAGTGTTTTGGCAATTTTAAAATTGTTTGTAATATTAAATTTTCTTTTTTTCATATTTTTACATAGTATGCTAATTATGATAATGTTTTGGGAGTTTATCCAATTTAACAAGCTCATCAAAGAAAATCATAGTCTTATGGGATCAATCTCCATTGCATTGTACCTAATTTAGTTTTTTACAATTCTAGAATTTTTTTTATTTATGTGTCGCAAACCTTTATTATACAATTCAATTATTTGTCCCATTTGAAATTAGCCTTGCGGGGGTATTAGTCCCATTAGGACAGTTCTAGTTTGGGTATCTTTATTTAAAATAATACTGTAATTGTTTTCATCTTCCATGATAGAGACAGGATAGAGATCTGGCGAGATTTAAAAGAAACCCATTCATACATATAAAAATAAAATATAAACTACCAGGCAGCGAATTTCTATGACACTGCGTCGTGCAAGATGAGTTATAAATGTTCTGTGAAGTTGATTGTATCGATCTATATGGTTTAAAGTATTGAGTATGTGAACCACAGATCCCGTTCGTGCCGTTCAAATCCACCTGCATGGGGCCGGCTTTTCTCATGTTTACTGAATTTAAAGCTATCCCTGTAAAAGTTATTTTAAAAAATTACTAGTTCTACTTGAAAATTACATAAATTTCTTATAAGAATGATCTATTTTGCAATTATTTGGGTTGTTTCATACAACTATAGAATTTTATCTTACAGCAAATACAACATTTTTTTCTTCGCGTCCAAGAATCATTAATTGATTAAACGCATGCGTATTAGAGTTTTGGCCTAAAGTGAAATAGAATGGAAGAGTTCACTTTGGATTCGGGGAATACAGGTTAAAAGGCGATCTGGGTTTGGGTATTACATAACAGTTGGTCGCTATCGTTGAAGCACAGGAACATCGAGGCAAATGACTTAAAATTGTTACATAATTGTTTACGAAAAGCTCAGTGAGGATCAGTTGCAGAAAATGATTGCATTTAATATCCGTCTTTTGATTCATCGCTGATTAATGCATATATATAGAAAGTACTATCTTTACAATTTTGAAGTTATTAACAAATTAAAACATTAAAAGCTGTGTAAGAAGCAATACAAAATTTCTTTTGAATTTGAAATTCAAAAAATCTAATATATTACTATTTGATGTTCAAGATTCCCATATAACTTTGAAAGAACAGACTGTACATGTTTGTACATAGGAAGGATGACAAAGTTTTAAGAAGTATCGCGGACACACGAAAGAAAAGCCACAGACCGCCTTTACGCAGCCAATATAAACAAAGGACACTATAGATGCGACAAAATCTATCTCGATCAAAATGACAATATTACGAGTAAAGGTGGATAAATAGTTCTATTACGAGTTTGTTTAAACAAAATTAAAATTCATCAATGCTAGACGATTTTATATAATTAATCGATCTTTACATTCTGCGAATTGAACGTCAAAATTCAAGTTTTGCATAATCAACCTATGAGATTTATTTGTCTCTTGGAAAAAAGAACTTGAACTTGTGTTTGCAGAATGGATCTTTTCTCATTGAAGCATACGCACGAAGCTTAATTGTGTGTTAGATAATTGTACCCCCTCGCGCATGATCCCCTCGACCACGTTGGATGGGTAAATGCGTGGGTTAGTGACAATTTTTTTGTTTTATGTACAAATAAAAAATTACACTCATACATGTATACACATCTAGTCAAAAAATGATTCACTGATTAGTTTGTTCAAGTTTATTATTGATATAACTCTCATGTTGCCGTTTTCAAGCGAACCGTTTGCTTAGAGTCCCCCCGCAGAAAATAATCAAGCGGAAAAAGAAACAAAGAGAAGTTTTAAGTTTTAATACTAGTATATAATATTTAAAACAAACATATCATCTCGTGTTGTGAAATAGATTATTTGTTGAAATTTAATATCAGTTACATGCATGAAAACTTCTCATTCATATCCCGAATTTATCAGTTATGATGCTAAATAGCATAAATTTACAGGTAAAGGTTAATTTTAAGGTTAAAAGTGAAAGAATTCTTTGTGTTTGCGGCTAAATAAACCCATATACGCAAGACGCAACTCTTGTGTATTAGATAACCGCTGACCGTTAGCTATAGTCCAGCCGCGACCGATTTTCTCGAGGAATGTGTTACGCAATGCTACACACAGCTCAGAACCCAGGAATATTTGAAATGCTCGCAGTATATGACTAAAATGTGTTACATAGAAGAATATATTTTTATTCTATAATGTGTTCCACTAGAAAAGAAAAGAATGTATATATTTTCTCTTTCTCGTTTTTGAAGGATTGTCTATAATACATGTAAAAACTAAATAAAAGTAACTCATAGTCTTCACATAAAAGCTGTAAGAAAAGCATGGATACTTAAAAAAACACTTTTTGTAGTGAGTTAAAGCATCCCGTGTATGCTGGTACACTTTCAGTTTTAAATTTATATCCTTTATAGGGGCAACGACTATTCGTTTACTTGCCAAATGAAAACATCGTCATGTTAACAAGTCAAGCTTTTTACACTCATATTACGCAATATCCGAACAAAATAATAATGTAACGACATTGATAAGATAATAATGAACAACTTTTGCAGCGAAAGCCATATCGAAATATTAACAGTTTTTGAGTTATAAAGCGAAGAATTTTAAGGGTTCTAGGCCCCTAATTTAAGGGGCCAGCCCCTTTTTAATGATTTCAGATGAAAGTCCTTGACATTTTGCATATTTTTGGTTCTATATGTGTTAAGAAAATATTTCAAACTAAAAAGTTACGAGGCAAAAACACGACCAAAAATCAGCATTTTTTAAACATAAAATTTCAACTAATTTTTGGAAACTTTACATGAGGAAAATCTTAAAAACAAAACTCGGAGGACAACGTTCAAAGTGTCTATTTTCAAGATTTATGACTTTGAAACGCATGCTATGGACGGTTTCTGAGCCTTTGCGTGCACAGGAATGCCTATAATTTTTTTAAAAAGGGGAATAACTCGGTACCGGAAGTGTTGATTTCAACGATTTTCTCTAGATAGTGAGAAATTGTAATTTCCAATATGCCCTGAAAATTTGAAGATTTTAGGACAACAAACAAGCAAGATATTCGAGTTTTAAAAAACGTCTAGAAGAAAAAAAAGAATAAAAAGAATTACCAACAGAATCAGTACAAGGTCTTCCGTTGAAAACGGAAGACCTTAATAAATTCATGATACACTGTAATTATTTATTTTATGCATCATATTGTGATCAGATTGCTCAGTACTATTAGACTGCGAGACGACATGTCGTAAATTAGATAATTGAATATCACCCATTGTTTCCACTTTACGGGTCCTTCGCCAGCTGTAAGAACTTGTTCAGCAATAATCATTATAATGACAATGATGCTGATAAGCATAATTTCTACAGTTTTATAATTCTAAAATTTTTACCATGGCTCAAAATTATCGTTCCGTCTCAATTAATTTATCATTTTCACAGGGCCTTCAAATTATCGTAAAACGGTCGGTGTTAACTATAGATTAGGTACTGGTATGGTCAATCATCAAACAATTATCACCTGGCAGGACAAGTGTCGCCTGAATAAACAACCTGTGACACGGGTCCCGCGTCTACCGTCCGCCTGGAGCCATTTAGATGACCAAGTAGGTGTTAATTAGGTAACGCTTGGATATACACAGCCACTTCGAGGTATCGAGAGTAAAAAACTATAGATTATGAATAACGGGACTGCAGTTTGACTTCGAGGGATCAAGGGTTTCGAGAGATCAAGAGTTCGAGAAATCAAGAGTAAATTTGCTTAGTTATATAGGGGAAAAAATCGGGACCCTAGACTCACTTCGAGCTATCAAGAACTTCGAGCGATCGAAGTTCGAGCCATCGAGAGTTACCTGTATGTAAAAAAATTTTACAATACAAAATCAAAATATCTATCAGTCAAGGATTGTCTCCCTTACATAAGAGCAAATTATTTAAACAATACAGTTTTGTGGATGTTGTGGGATAAAATTGTAGTCAATAAATGCTAGTTTTTTAATATATCCACTAATATTTCAACACCAGGTTTATTCTGCATTATTCACAAGAACTTAATTTATTTTCTACCAACAGCTTTTCTATTTAAGAATTGATTTATGTAGGTACCTCTCTGAATTACAATCTTTATTGTTTTCTTGTTTAAGCTAGCGAGAGGTGTGGTGGTATTTTATGAACATTTGAAAAAATTATTTTTAGTTCATTGGTTGCCGTGCGGTTAAGTAAAAACATTGGCTCAGTAAAGGTATATGTTTGTGAATGATTGTTAAACTTAATATTCTCTCTCTCTCTCTCTCTCTCTCTCTCTCTCTCATTTAAACATTTGCACCTAATGATATACTGTGATGTAACTTGTAATAAACATGTGTACAAATTCTAATTAATTTTAGATACCAGAAAACTGTATCAAGTATCAGCGAGAAACAACTTAATTCATGTAAGTAACTTTTCTCTGTATAATCTGCAGGTAATATACGTTTAATATTACGAAAGGAATGTTAACAGGAGCACTAGCAATCATATATCAATGGATTGCTCAATGTTTTGATATTATTGTCTGTCTGGGTTTTTTACTAGATAGATTCTTGCAAGGCAATTACATCCCACTCAACGAAGTTGCAAACATGCAACATAGATTTGTGCCGATTTTGTGAAGTAAATTGAGGTTAAATATTTCAATGCATTGACATTTGCACTTACAACATATTATAAAATACTATACTTTTTATTGGTAATTCGGTACGATCTCTACGGAATGGTTGATTAATGCAATGTGTTTTGTTAAGATGCTCAGCTTTTTAAGTATAAACGGAGATTGTTTTCGCTGCTAGAAATATATAGGTATATATGTGATGAAAAATAAATTGTGATCTTTCTTTGTTTTAGCGCATGTTTCTTCTGTTTTAATTGTTTACAATTTTCTATTTACTTTCCATATTTGAGTGTCAAGCTTCAAATTATAAGCAAGATACAGAGCTTTGCTCACAATTTTCTGTTTGCACACAGAGCTGAGGCCTTGCTTTTGTTCTTTTACATTTTAAATGCTGAATAGGAAATATCAAGTTTAAAAATCTTAAGTTGAATGTGATAAACTATTTTGAACAAAAAAAATGACTTAAACCTAGCAGAATTGCGAGCTCTATATCTTGCCTATAATTTTATGATTGACGCTGAAATTTTGATTGATCATTAGAAATTTCTAGCTAAACGTTAAATACTTGTACAGAGAAATTAAAAGTTATGCTGTAACTGCTTTCTTGGGCCCCCTCCTAATATGATGTATTATATGAAATTTACACCAACTTGATGGTTTTCAGACACAAATATAAACGATCGCTTTAAAACATTTTCCATAGTTCTGGCACATTACTGTTACGGGGATAAATATATTATCGCTTTTAAGAAAATATTACAGCGGAAAACCATATTGGTTTGTATAGCCGTTTGTTGTTTTTGAATAAAGATGAAAATAATGGGTGGCACTGGGTCGTGGTAAAATAGAGTGATATGCCCTGTCAATACATTGCAGTGGTGTCTAAAGCAAATTGAAAATGGATGGGGGAGACTAGACCTTATCAGAAATCTTGACAAGCAAAAAAAAAAAAAGGATTTTGAGTATGGCTATGTCTAACTTTGCAAAAAAAATGGGGGGCTTAGCCCCCACCCACCTTGTTCCGACGCCTGTGCTTTGATTATAATTTATAATAGCTCTTTAACGTTTCACAGGACACCATTTTTCATTCGGGTGTATTCATCGATCAAGTGAGTAAGGTTATAAAACATTGGACGAATTCACGCCAGGTAAACAACACTCGTTTATAATGCGGAAGACCAAATAAATTTTTTAATGATTTTTTTAGTTTGAGTGCATTTAGGTACAATTTTTTTCTTTCACATATAGGATTTTTTAAAATAAAATACAATAACTAGTAAGAAGTTGAAGAAGAAAATGTACCTATATGCTCTCATATATTTTGATTGCTTTATAAAATGTGGGGAGGAGGGGGCAGAACTGAAAAAAAAGTACTTGGAAGTTAACAGTGTACCCCTACCACACATTTAGTTTTATATCTTGCATAGGATCTTGTTTTCGGTAAAAATGTTATAATTTCATAAAGGTACAATGTCAAAGATTAAGTGTATGCAAAAATAAGTGTAAAATTTGAATACGGCATTCTTTTTTGTTATTCTACCGAGGGGCCATATGGCACAATATCTTTTGAACACCCATATAAAGCCATTGTTGCTCAGGTGAGCGATGTGGCCCCATGGGCCTCTTGTTTTTAAAATGTTAAAGACAAAGGAATAGATGTGAACATTTGCAGGAAGTTTTGAGCTAATAAGGTTTTGCAAGTTATGGTTTTTGCTAAATTATTTTCTGTATGGGGGAGTTTTGGGTGTGTGAGCTTGCTTGGGAACTAAACTTGATTATTGATTTACTTTAGCTCATTGTGAGACAGACACTGGGGTAGATTCATAGCAATATTTAATTGATAGAGAGAGAGAGAGAGAGAGAGAGAGAGAGAGAGCACTAAGTTTGTAAATTGATTTATTATGTGGACTATGCCGTTTTGAAGAATTTTTCTGATCACTTTTTGTCCGGCGTCCGTCTGTCCGTCCGTCTGTCTATCCGTCAGTCTGTCTGTAAACTTTTTACATTTTCGACTTCTTCTCCAGAACCACTGGGCTGATTTCAACCAAAGTTGGCACAAAGCATCCTTAGGTGGAGGGATTCAAGTTTGTTAAAATGAAGGGCCACGCCCTCTTTCAAGGGGAGATAATTAAAAAATCATTGAAAATTTGCTGGTATTTTCAAAAATCTTCTTCTCAAAAACCATTTGAAAAATTGATCCCCCAACAATGGGGGATCAAATTTTTACATGGGAATATATAGAGTAAATCTTTAAAAATCTTCTTCTCTGAAACTGATTAACCAGAAAAGCTGTAACTTATGTGGAAGCATCCTCAGGTAGTGTAGATTCAAATTTGTTCAAATCATGATCCCCGGGAGTAGGGTGGGGCCACAATGGGGGGGGGGTCGAATTTTTACATAGGAATATATAGAGT
>WFKH01003881.1:73238410-73248877 GCA_016163765.1 Magallana hongkongensis
TGTGAGAGATTGATGGAGCTCAGCACCAGACGTCAGTTTCAGCAGACACTGGTTTCCTACGCGTCGGTTTCCTCTCTCTGTGATTTGGATTGCACTCAGTGACTCCATCACATCCTCCTTGTTGAGTGACTCAGTCATGGAGAGCTGGCTGGTGTGGAGTGTAACATGTATCTGGGGGAGGGCTGTCTTTATGGAGGAGAGGAATTGTAGTGCACTGAATGTTGACTGTTCATACATGTGCACATATCTCTGTAGGCTGACAATATGTCTGTTTGTTTCTATCTTCTGTTTTAAACATCTGTGTTTGAAATCAAAGTCACAAAACACATTGTTCAATAGATCATATAGCACTTTGTTAATGAGATGCTTCAGTGTCTGGGCCTTTGTTAACATCTCTGATTGATAGCGGGAGAATTCTGTGCGACAGGTTTTGATATCATCTGTGATTCCTGGCAGGAGAACAGGTCTGTAAAAGAGAGCCTCACTTCTGATGGTGTGAATGGTTCCTCTGTGTTGTTGTCCCTTTGTTTTATAAGCTCCTCGTAAGCTTAGAATCTTGTGCTTACTTTGTTGAAAGAGAGAAACAGGGAATCTGTGAGATTTATGTCCAAAACAAGATTCACACACAGGAACTTGACAAGGTTCACAGTACTTTATATAAACATGGCTAGGATGTCTCACACAGAGCTCTTGTGTTGGGATGTTGTGTATTTTTTCATGATGCGACACAACATTATGGTCTATTGTTTGGAGGTTTTTCACATGGTTTACTTTACACTTTTGACACAGATCACATGGACACGATACACAATAGTACTCTGTGTCCCTCGGACACTTAGAACATTGATGTACTTTATATGTTGTACTTGCTGGGTCCATGGTGTGGAAGGTCTAGGTCTTTATATCATAACCTGCATGAAAAAAAGTACAATGTCCATCATGGTCAATTACATACACTACTTTCAATTAAAAAGTTTTATAGATATAATATCACATTTTAACAAAATTTTAATTAAAACAGATGTTACTTTAAAGTAATAATATATTTTCTCTTTATAGATAAATGATGGCTATATCATTCTGGTACTGATTATAGAATGCTCAAACAGTAGACAAAAATATCCCCAAAAAATGATTTATAAGTGTATGAACTATTGATCTCTCGATCTCTCTCTCAATCTCTCTCTCGATCTCTCTTAATGTATCTCTCTCTCCGTGTATCTCTCTCTCACTTTCTCTCCCCAACATATACAGTACTATCCATCTCTTTGTTAAACATGTACTATATAATTTCTCTATCTCTCTCTCCTTTTTATATATATCTTTCTCTCCCTTTGTTGTACTGTTACTCTCAGACTCGTTTCTCTTTTTGAATTGTTCTGCTTATGTTGTACTTACCTCTCTCTCTCTCTCTCTCTCTCTCTCTCATGCTTTTAATCTTGTTGTACTGTTACTCTCAGACTTGTTTTTTTCTGATTGGCTGTATGCATGCTCTCTCTCTCTATCTCTTCCTCTCTCAATATGAACTAATAATCTTTATTTCTTTCAGACTTTTTCTACTCAATATGTACTATTGATCTCTCGATCTCTCGATCTCTCTCTCTCTCTCTCTCTCTCTCTCAACGTGTACTAATAATCTCTTTATTTCTTTCAGACTTTTTCTACTCAATATGTACCATAATCCGGTGAATATAATACACACTTTTTTCCCAGCATTTTTTACCGCGAGAATAGGGTGCGTATTGTAGATCCCTATAGGATTTTGACATATTTTTTCCCTAGGTGAAGCACGGGGTATCATACTGGCGTATTATCTATGCTGACCACAAACAGAACCGATATCCCGCTATACATCGTAACATTACTTCATTATCACATATATATTAATATTTAACCCTTAGGAAATCATTGTTATAGCATGTTATTAAAGAAAATGTATACTTAAAGTCTATTAATCAATAAACTGTTTCAAAATGTTCTTTAAAAGTTAATTTGAACTGCCTATTCTTTATCTCCGTGTACGCCGCCATTACAGCTGTTATTAATAGAATGTTTAGATAATCCGGGCTTGGTTGGCCACGTGCTATTTGTAACCGATCTTTGAAAACAGCTTACACATCATTCAGCTCACTTTTAATCATTTTCATGTAATGATAATTGATTTATTGCAAATAATTATGAATATATAAATAATTCTATAACCTATTCCGTTAATTGAAGCCATTGTTGTGCTCCCCCACCGCTACGCTTGACACTTGGTTATCTCAGACACTCCTCTTAGGCTATAAGTGTACTATACAGAACACAACTATTTGTGCACTTATTTTAATAAGTTCCAGGCCTCTAATTGATCACTTTGATTGGCATCATTTAAGAATTTAATTAGGTCCGTTATCTCCTATACCTGTTCACAGTTTTTCACTACACCGGGGTTGTGATGACAAAACAATTATATAACGCTATGTTAAAAGTAGTTGATTTTATTTACAGTAGAATATTTAATACTAGGTCTATTTAAAACATTGATTAAGAAATAAAAGATATTACCGCGATGTATTAGTTTCAATAAATCCATATCTAAAAAAAAATATTGTGTTTTTCTTATTTCCGGTAGTGTATTTCCGCGATGAAATTGAGCGTGTATACAAAGTATAACTGCTTTGTTGATACTGAGCATTACCGTTTGGTCAATTTTTTTGATGTGTATTATACATCCAAACTAGCTTTTTTTCACCGCTTTCAGGCCCAAAGTGGGGGGTGCGTATTGTACACAACTGCGTATTATAATCACCGGATTACGGTACTATTGATCTCTCTCTTTGTTTCTCTCTCTCTATCCTCAGTGTGTACTAATTATCTCTTTTATTTTACTTTTGATGTTACATTTTCATTTAAATGGTTGGGCGGAAGTTAGTTACCAGTTACATGTATCTCTTTCTCTCTACATGTATCTCTCTACATGATTTTTTTTCTCTCTCTCCAAATACCTCTCACTTTCTCTTCTCAATATATACTATCCATCTCTCCCTGTTAATCCTGTAATTTCTCTATCTCTCTCTTTGTCTAAGTTAATTCACATATAATTATAAAATGAGTACAGGAACAAACCAAATTATACATGAGGTCATTTGACTACTGGCTTATGGTCCATGCTTTTCCCCATACCCTGGCTGATTATTTGACTGTCCCCCGGGCAAATAATTTGACAGTATCCCAGCCCTGACATTACCACAAGGATAGTTTTCCCTTGTTTGAAAAAACAATCACTAAATGGGAATGAGGGCAGTTCTTATTTTGTTAATCTCTTGGTAAGAAATTGCTATGCTCTCAAGCAACAGTTCTTACCATAGGGTTAACACAATGACTACTGCCCCCATACCCATTTAAGAGCTGTATTCTATAATGTCTATGAATGACACACAACAACGAACTTACGATAGCAATAGGTCACCTGAGTAACCAAGAAAGGAACAGGTTAGCTGCCTTATGAACAGTTTATAATATTCATGAATACTATACCGTATAAGATTCCTCTTTTCTTTCTCTTGTCTACTGTATCTTTGAAAACCATACTCTATAGACCTAAAAAGAGACCACACAATTCTACACAACAGTACATGTATTACATTAACCTAAAAGACAAACAGGAGAACATACATGTAAATAACAAATACCGAACTAATGCTGATATCAGAAAGAGTTAAGAATTGAGCTGTTAAGCTACTTAAATCAATGATGGGTGAAAATCTTAAAAATGTGACGGTCACAACAGGGGGATGACGGCGCCAGATAGCTCAGTTGGTAGAGAAGACTAGAAATTCAGAGGGCCCGTTGATTGAATCCCTGTTTTGTCGGTCATTATTTAACCCATCCCGCTAAATAATCAACCATTGAAAGTTTTTAGACACATAAACATGGATTGATAATCAATTCTGTTTAAAGTTGATGATAAGAAAGAAATTAAGTAGGGGATATCTGGTGAGAGGAATTGACTTGTGAACAAGCATCATCATGTGTTCGTGTCTGTCTGGCAGTGTCTCAATCAATCATTTCAGGTACCAATACATGTATTTATTCAAAGAGTTTTATACTAGTATTGGATCAATTTCTTTAGGATATGAATTCTTTTGTATTTTACTTATATTCTGACTAGGTAATGGATAAAGTTGATAACTCTGTACATTGCTATCTATATTACACATGAATTTAAGTGAAAAGGGGAATAACTCTTTTCATATTAAACTGGCGACAAAAGAGATTGAGTTGTTCCCCTTTTCACTCTGTTTGACCAGTTAGACTGTTTGATGTAATGTAGTAGTATCAACGACACTTAGCTGATTCAACCTTCACATTTGTATGTAAACAAAAAATCTAGTTATCAAATCATCAATTGATTCTATCATTGAAAGAATACATAGAGATTAGCTCCATAAAATGTGATTAAAATGATCAACATTACCACCTTTACACTGATTAGGTAGTGTCCGAGAAGGTTCACTTTAATTTACTTCCAGTTTTGTACTTAATGTAAACATATATTAATCAATTTACCAGATTCATACCATTGTTGAAAGAATGATGAGAGATTAGCTGTACAAATAACTGATGTTTCATAATAAAAAAAAATGTACATACTATACCACGACTATTTGTTGGTTTTCCATAACTGGACCAGTTGTTACTACCTTGAATGAGGATGAAACATAAAAAGTTAGCAGAATATCAATTGATATGCATTTAATAAACATGAATGCATCACTTGATTAGTGTTCAAATTAATGTTTATCACATGTAAACTTTAAGAAATATATTAGCCTTTTTCTACGGAAATCAAATGCTATCATTAATTTATGTTCGCTTTAATTTACTTCAAGTGTTGTATTTAATGTAAACAGATATAAATCAATTCACCAGATTTATACCATTGTTGAAAAAATGATGAGAGATTAGCTGTACAAATTACTGATGTTTCATAATAAAATAAATGTACATACTATACCACGACTATTGGTTGGTTTTCTATAACTGGACCAGTTGTTACTGCCTTCAATGAGGATGAAACCTAAAAAGTTAGCAGAATATCAACTGATATGCATTTAAAAAACACTAATGCATCACTTGATTAGTGTTCAAATTAATGTTCATCACATGAAAACTTTAAGAAATATATTAGCCTTTTTTCTACGGAAATCAAATGCTATCATTATTTTTTATTAATTGGAAAAATGTAATCAACAATTTAACAAAATTCAGAAAAATAACAATCTGTTTACTAATATATTCCAAATTATCACATTAAAACACATATAAAACATGAACGACAACTTTGATGAATGTTCCTGGACTATGTTCTTTTTTCTATTCCTAAGCTAGAGCTACAAAAAAAAATTTAAATAAAAAAACAATTTTTAATGATTGTGTGTTAAAGATTTATTTTCACCTAGGAAAAGTATTTAAAATGAAAATCAATATACACATGTATATGGTACATGTAAATAAATGCTCTTATAAATAATTTAAATGAGCAAGTTTTACAACTTTTGGTTTTATAATGTAATTAGTCATTGTATCGATTTACCGGTAACAAAAGTTGATATGTGAATCTATACTACTATATTAAAATAATAGACTCGAATTTTTGGGCTTTAATACCGAGAAATCGGAGAAGTACTGTCTTTTGTTTTATATATTTTAAACATCACTGGTACTTGAAGATTACCAATTTGTTTTTATTTTTCCTCAATCAAGCTTCGCTAATTAATAATCAACAAAAATTCCTTAAAAAAATCCGGAAATCACCTGGATTTTTTGGATTTTACAATTTTGCGCATGCGCATTACATTCACGCTTAATCACGGGAGGCTCTTTAGTTCATGTTTCAACAATATAACATTTGCATGGATAAACTCAGAAACGATAATACAAATACGTCTAAATTTTCATTGGAAATTTGCTATATATTCTGTTCATCAAAGAAAATACGGGAGATAACTCTTAACTCAGTGCATTTAATATGAAAAATCCCGAGAGTTCCGAATGTCAACATGGTGTGAAAAAAAAAGTTGGTGAAAAAGTGTTGAATTCTTCATTAATATGAATTAAATTTTCAGATGAAAGGTATTTACAGCCTCAAAATGGTTTGTTATGAATAATTTGACTGTTATGGTGGCAGGGGATAGTTTTTTTGGTCGAGAAAATGTGAGGCAGATACTGCTCATATATGTGATCTAATTATTCAGTCAATTTTTAAATTTGCTAAAATTGGTTTGCATGCACGGGACACATGGTCCCGACTCTTGAGAATTTTTAAACATTTCAGAATAAAACAAGTACAACTTACATATAGCACTATATAGAATAGCTAGGGACGGTCTCAAAATTTTCTGAAAAATTACCCTTTTTTCACATTTTCACGGGTCCAGCACCATGCTCCAGTCCCGAGCAACTGCCATAAACTACCATAGAATTTGTTGCTTAATGTATACCTATGCAAATAATCACCAATTAATGGGGGGTCAATCACCTTCTTTTCGAGTGACATTTCGTGTTCTGAACCCACCCCACTTTTCAAGCACAAAACCAAAAGTGAACATTTTGGCCACAGTTTCGCATTTTCATTCCATATCTGATGAAAAGTGCTACCAGTATTAAAGTGTCATATATCAATAAAATTGACATTAGCCCCTCTATCCACAAAATGAATGCAATAAATATTCTAGCAATTTATACCCCTCAAATAACCAGCCAAACCTCAGGTTCTCCCATTATTTCAAAATTTTGACCGGGTCTTTCGTTCGAAACTATCCCCTGCCACCTATTTTCAATGCAGCTTCATTAATTTTCTCCAAAATCGTTTCGGAGCGATTCTGCAATTTTTTGCTACATTACGGGTATATGGGAGGCATTTTAACTGTGGTGAGGCCTGTCCCGAGACACAGTTAGATTATTCTAATTAAGCAGAGTGTAGTGAAATTATTAATAGCATTATTGTAGGCCTAAAGCTTGGTTATGTAAATGTCAACAATACGGTATGTCGATGTACCTATTTCGTAAATTTCCGATATCATATGCAATTTCAACCCGTAAACGCACGGGTCAAAGGCTAGTATCATAAATATGATGACATTAGAACTGTGACCAAACACAGATTTGTTCAATAACTAAAATTCAAAATGACACAGTCTCAATATGATCAGTTAGTACTGTCACTGACAAGAATTGATGACTGAAAGATCTGTCACCAGTTTCCTCTCTTATACAGTACCAATACAACATTTAACACCAGCCTCTCTTTCTCTCTCTCTCTCTCTCTCTCTCTCTCTCTAACATTATTAATTTACATATATTTAACAAAATAGCATCACTTAGAGAAATACATTGTGGTTTTTTTCTAAATTCATTTACTTACCTTACTTTTTCACTAATTGTTGATGGCTGTCAAGCGTTCACTTCCACTGGCCAATATCTGTGCCTGAATAAAAAAACCTGAATTTTAAGGTATGGTGATTTGTTGAACACATCTTTTATGCATTCACAATTAAGGGATACTTAGCACAGTATGTTAATTAATAATATCAATATACATTTACATGTGTGTACTCTTGCATGTGTGATAGTGTGTATATAAAGGCTCAGTACTGCCACGCTCCTACCAGCAGTACAGTCCCTGAAATGTTCTACTTTCCCATTTTTTTGTGCGTCACCGTGCGCTCACCATGCGTTCACCTGCGCTCTCCGCTCCATTCGCGCTCACCATTCACAAAGCGCTCACCGTGTGTTCACAAAGTGTTGACCTTGTGCTCACTGTTCATTCAGCATTCACTTATCGTTCAGTCTGTTTTCCTTCATTTTCATTCAAAACGCCATAGTAAAAGGATCGGCATTTGCTTGTCGCAAGAAAATGAGGATTGATCACGTGCGAAAAAGTAGAAAGAAACTTATATTTTACATCATTTTTTTAAATTAGAATTTAATCCGTAGAATTTAAAGTTCCCATTCTTGAGCAATCGACGAACGATTCAACACATATATAAATAGACAACATTATAAATAAGAAACAGGCGTTTCACGATTCACATAATTCCTTCGATGTCTGATCACAAAATCCATGCCTGACAATAAACTGAACAGATTAAATTAAGAAATGAAAGACAAATAAAAAATGTGTGTGAATTTATTGATTATCAATTAATCAAAATTCAAATGATTTATCAATAAATGCGATGTTTTTACTAAGTGATTTTAATTTGCTGAATCATGTTTACAATTCTAGCCAAACGAATCGGCTGATTACCGGTAAACTCACTTGATTATTATATGATAAGGAAAAAATGATGTTAATGTTTGTTTAAACAATAAATAAAAGTTCTTTATCTAGTGTATTCATAATACTTATAAATATGAAAACAAAAATGTAACCGCTTACCTATTTGTTTACGTAACTGTGTACACTCCGCGTTCGATTTAAAATTTCCGATGCACATGTAATTAAGTTACCTCGTTCCATAGATTTTCGGTTTTAAGCATGAATTAGTCTTTTTCTTTCAATTTTACACTCTTTGATTTTCATTGATAAAATTTTTAATGTCTTAAATTTCGTTTAAGTTAACTCTTATTCCAATACAATGTAAATATAACTGGTATGTTATAGGATAGGATAGAGATTATTTGCAGGATAGGATGCAGTTTACAAGATATTGGTCTGGATAATTTTGTCATCTTTCATGATAGCAGCACTGTACATGTAGTTTTATTTGTTATTTTATCCTGATTACTAACGAAATACAATGTAAGGATTTAACTCCCAAGACACTCCGAATAAACCGTTCATCTTGCGTTCATAAAGCATTCACATATCGTTCACCGTGCGTTCACCGTTCACTTTGCGCTCCGTTTGCGTTCCGAGTTCACACAACATTCACCGTTCATTAGCGTTCATCAAATTCCGTTCAGCGTGCGCTCACCGTTCGCTCAGAGTGCGCTCACCGTACGCTCAGAGTGCGCCCACCATTCATGTGGGAAAGTAGAACGTTTCAGGGACTTAAGCTAGTGGGGTAACCCTTTAGCTCAGTCGGTAGAGCGTTGGTTTTTAAACTGAAGGGTCACGTGTTAGAGCCTGGTGTAGCTCACTCCTCCTCTTCTATAACACATGAATGTTCAATTACTCTGACACATCATTGCTATTTATCCATTCACCCTTTTCAGAAATCAAATTTTCATCAGAAATCCTCATACCTGACCAAAAAGATTGACCATCCTCCTCCTAGAAACATTACAAAATCACAGTTTATCTATAAACAAATTATTAATAGCACTTGCTTGTTCTGTCACTCTCTATGTATATCTAACATTACATGTATCTTTATGTATCTCTCTCTATGTTTTTGTTTTTCTCTCTGTCTCTCTGTCTAAAAAAGATTGACTACCCTCCCCATAGAAACATTACAAAAGGTTTATCCAATATGTTTTACGGTGCGACCGTTGGGGCGAGCGCAGCATGTGATCGAATAATGAATTATGATAAATCATTCAGCAGATTTACAGTTACAGTAATTTCCCCTAATTGTGACGTTAAAGTTCACGTCAGTCAAGTGTCGTCCGTCTCTTTAACTACCCTGAAAAAACTACGCGAAATATATACTGTTTTATTTACTTAAAAAGCATGATGTTCTTGAAATTACACATTTTATCTGTTTCTCAAAAGTTTTATTTTGATTCTCGCGAGAAGATGAGAACGCCAAGTATTTTGGAATTGCATTGATGGTCGAAATTTACTGACACCAAAAAATTCTGTCGGATCAATGTGTAAGAAATCCATTGTGACGTCACTCGAAAGGACAATAACTCCGTTAGTCTTATGTAATGGAATTACGTTGTGTTATCAGTAGGGTTGGATACCGGTACCCTGTACCAATAATGTACTGAGTAGTTGCTTTAAAAATACCGGTAAAATACTGTTTCATTTAATACCGGTACTAACAACGGTTTTTTGAAACCTTTTTATACATTTAAAATAATTTAAATAAACGATTTCAGACTCGCTAAAATCGAATTCTCTGCGTATTAAAAGGATAGGCTAATTAACGAAATATGTCCTTTATCATTCTTAGTACGATACTTCATTCGACTGCCAATACTAAGTATCACCGGGGAAATTATGGTGTTTCTATATATTCGGTGACAATAAGACTAAAATGCTCTAGATGGTAAAAAGCACTTTATTTGAACTTTAGGTCGGTAGGGTGAATTCTGGAAATCCAAAAACTACACCCGAACAATCCGAAGCCTAATTCTTGACTGACGACAATGATGAACAAATGATATAAATAAGAATTGTAAACAATAGTAATTAGCACTATAAGCATGAGTGACATATGACACGGAGTAAAACTTCAAATTGAGTGAGTCAATTATATCAAGTCCACAAAGTAAGAGTTAATTTAAAACGATTAAGCAATTACGCCTTAC
>WFKH01003881.1:73432938-73454816 GCA_016163765.1 Magallana hongkongensis
CTCTCTCTCTCTCTCTCTCTCTCTCTCTCTCTCTCTCTCTCTCTCTGTTCAGTAATAAATAGTTTATGTGGTAAATTTCCTTTGAATCTTCAATCGATCACATGACTAGCTAGATGTATTGACTTTCGGGTAAATTAGGAAGAAATACACACTGTAGTGAGTTTCTGGTGTGTATTCACAATGAGTCATGTGACCTCATGTAGTGACTATCAGGTATAAAATCATAAACTTTTACAAAGAGATTTTGCCGATTTCAAATAGCAGAATAGTAAAAAGATGTCTTATATTACTTTAAAATATTATTATATATTGAATAGCACAACTAGAACATAGTGTAGCGAATTTCAGGTGTAAAGTCTGATGTAGTGAGTTTCGGCATAATGCAAGTATGTGTGTGTGTGTGTGTGTGTGTGTGTGTGTGTGTGTGTGTGGAGGGGGGGGTGAGGGTTCAACCGGTTGGTGGTCAAGAAAAAATGGGAACCAAACGCTGCTTTCAAAGTGCAATAGTCTTAAAGAAGACAACAAAAAGACATAAAAAGGAGAATAATAAATTTGTTGCTTTCATAGTGCAATTGTCTTAAAGAAGGCTTCAAAAAGACATACAAAGGAGAATAATAAATTTGCTAAAGTAAACACAGTACATGCAAGTTAAATGTTATTCTTCTATTTACATAATTATTACATGTTATAATTCGAATGTATATGGTAAACATATTGTTTTCCTTTGAGTCAATACAGTGTTAAACACTGTGTGGTGTTCTTGATACGTCGGGTCAGAGAATTGATATTGTGGTGTATACTTAAAACTCATGGGTCATCCAGGTCGAATATAAACGTCTTTATCTCTTCATGTTAATGATCGTGTTGGTTTCTTGTTTTCTATTTGAGAGGCTGATGGTCTGACTTAATATGTAGGTATTTGAACGTTTTCGATTTTGTCTTGCACAAACCTAGTGGTTATTTCTCCTATGACGTTTAAGTACCAAGATATTTATAGCATTTATTTAAATTTAGTATATTTTAATAAATTTTGATAAATATGATCTTTAGTCTCAAGGAATAATGCAGTGGGTTATTTTATCACTATTTGAAGACCCCTTTATAAAGTGAATGTTTTATTAGCATTTCTGAAAAAAAAATTTGATAAGGTGGAGGTGTTCTCGTGTATGAATTTCCCGATGTCCCGCAAATATATATCTAACGCATTATAAATCACACAACAGAGAATTCAGTATGTTCCTATTATTTTTATTTTTTTAATAATATGTAAAAATTTACTTCTTTTAAAAGATATTGCAAAAATTGGTTCTGCTATTTATGAGAGACAACGTTTTAGCCTAACTTATACGATAGATACTGATGTAACATATATGAATAGTGATAGTGGATGTTCATTTAATATTCATCAATATTTTTTTGATTGAAATATTAAGAGAGAGAGAGAGAGAGAGAGAGAGAGAGAGAGAGAGAGAGAGAGAATAATGATACAATTTGGCGTAGCTTAATCTTAAAGAAGCAGAACATGTATACGTTTTGTTTCTTATTAAACCATGCAATGTTCATTTTAAATTAAATAAAAATAAAAAAAAAAACAATCCTATGTTAGTGATATTTTATTCATAGAGATATTGGGTGCATCTTTAGAAAAGATAGAGAAAGAGAGGCAGAGAGAAAGGAAGAGATATAGAATATCACACTGTTGTTTTGATTTCGCGATCGGCCCTGGTACATGTATCAGTCCGAGCGGTTAGTTTTGGCCCAATGCAAGCCCGAATGGCACGGGTCGATACCATCCCAAGGCTGATACCATGGCTGAAATCAATACAACAGTGTCATGTTGTTTATATTGTGTACTTATATAACACACACCCTTTTCCGCTCTGTGCAATATAAACATTCCTTTACCCGTGTGTAATAAATCCTGGGGATGTATAATGAAATTTAATTGAATTGTATGTACTTAGTGGTTTTAGGCATGTTTCCCGTACAGTGTCATGCATATTCATTCCTATACACTGCTATAGTGCATGTAACTAAAACTACTGATCTTGAAAATCGGTATTTTCATTAATTTTGAAATTAATTATTTAATTAATTTTTATTTATTTATTTAATTGATTTTTAATAATTAATTTTAAAAATTTCATATAAAGCTATAAATGTAGTAGTAATACAACCACCGACACCAGTCCAACCCTCATAAAGATTATTGACATATTAATTGTTAGTCCCCTTTTTGAAATCTTAGTTTATAAAATTATGTTGATTTTTTTAAATTTATTTTTATTTGTTTTCCCATTTTCTAAAAATTGGAGCCTTTCGATTCTGAAAAACAACTAATAAAGAATCGTACGGTCGAGAAGCAAAATAAAATTTAATGCATTTTATCGGTGATGTTTAAGTTGTTCGGACAAAATAAATAACATACAAACGAGGTCAATAAAAGTCGACTCTATCTCGTTAATGAAATGGTTTTAATTATTTCCAGATATTTAAGCAGTAAACATGGTTATTTACATGCACTACTACTGTTTTGCATTAAATTTCATTTTTTTTTTTCAGAAACAGATTGAATTAAAAAAGAAAACGCATTTATTAAATGGTATTTTTCCTTGTCACAATTACATTCAAATTGTGTAAGGTTCTTTAAACATTTCACCAATCTGGTGAGAGGATGGTCTCTGTAAGTCAAACAAGACAATATTTACAAAAACAAAACAATTTATTTACAAATATACAATAAAAAAAATTGAGATTGGTGACGTAAGCTCTTTTTGGATGGACTGGCATTCGACAAAACGTCTCAGTTATGTTGGTTCCGTATGACTGGATAAGCATAAGTCTCTGCACGGATATTGTACATGTATGTTCCACCACGTGCCCACTCTGTAGGACTGGGAAAGCATACGTCCTTCCACGGATATTATAAGTTCACCACGTGCCCGCTCCGTGGTCACCTATTTAAATATCGAACAACGTGTCATAATAAGTTTTCTTATACACATATTTGATTTTAGATATTGACACATTAGACACACAGTATATTACAATTCTGGGCTACCGTAACATAACAGCTATTTAAATTACAATTCACGTACCTGTATTATAACTCTACTCACAATGCAGAACTAATATAAATCATAAAAATAGAGAAAAATATGACACTTACTGGGTTGTATCTCTCTCACACAAATAAACCCACACAGGGATGCCGTTCCCAAGATCACTCAGCATGGGAAACGCCCAAGTTATCTCAGCAAGAGCACAGACACGTCCACACAGCTTGTCGCCCAGAATACCTCTAACCTCACTCTTCAAACCACTAAGCAAGTTAATTTACAAACTAGTAGACTAATTGTTCTCGAACAATTAGAGGTCTTTCCACCTCATTAATTTTAATGTTTTGTTTCAATATAATTAATAAAACATTTTCTCTGCGTTACTTTTTAAAAAAAAGTCAAAAAGTTTCATATGCAATTTTTTTTTACCTTGACCTTTGACCTTTATGTCATATTGACTGGACAAGTTCAACATTCCAATTTGAAGTGGTCTGATGGCCCTACGATGTAAGGTTCAAAAGTTGTTAGTGTTTTTAACAAAATAAAGACACTTTCAGGGGCGAAAACTGCTAAAAGGGGGACTCGGGCCCTTTCGGTATGAATAGACTGAAGGAGCGACTAAATGTACTGAATACATTAGTAAAAGTTTCAAGACTCTACCTCTTATTGTTTATGAGAAGTAGCGATAACAAGCATTTTGTACAATAGGGGCAATAACTCTATAATTGTTTCAATGTAGGGGCTGAAGGGTTATATTTTGAAATGTCTCAAGAAGCTCTACTATATCCATGAAAAAGTTTTTCTCTACCACCCTGAACAAAAGAGATCTAAAAACGCATTAATTAACAGATTTCCAAATGACCTTGACCTTTGACCTTTATGACTTTTGTTTGGCCAAGGTAGACGCTTCCATCCCAAGTAGTCCGAAGTCTTTACGATAAATAATAAAAAAGTTGGGAGTGATTTTATAAAAATTGAAATACTTTCAAGGGGCAATAACTACTATAAGGGGGCCTCAGATCCTTTCGGTATGAATAGATTGAAGAACTCTTTAAGTGTACTGAAGACATTGGTAAAAGTTCCAAGTCTCTATCTCTTATGGTTTCAGAGGAGTAGCGATAACAAGCATTTCGTACAATAGGGGCAATAACTCTGTATTTATTCAAAGGTATGAGCCAAGGGGCTATATTTAAAAATCTCTTAAGAAGTCCTACTACATCCATGAAATTTTTTTTCTCTACCACCCTAAACAAAAGAGATATAAAAACTCATTAATTAACAGATTTCCAAATGACCTTGACCTTTGACCTTTATGTCATTTTGTTCGACCAAGGTAGACGCTTCCATCCCAAGTGGTTTGAAGTCTCTGTGTTAATTTATAAAAAAAGTTGGAAGTGATTTTATGGAAATTCAAATACTTTCAAGGGCAATAACTAATAGAAGAGGGTCTCGAATCCTTTCGGTATTAGAAGATTGAAGAATCCTCTAAGTGTACTAAAGACATTGGTAAAAGTTCCAAGTCTCTATCTCTTATGGTTTCAGAGGAGTAGCGATAACAAGCATTTCGTATACAAGGGCAATAACTTTACAAGTTCTTGGGGTCATTAGGCACAGGGTCATTTGGTATCATAACTTTTAATGGTCAATAACATAAAGAAAAAGTTGTTTCATTATCTCTAGAAATAAAAAAGCTGTCCCTGGAAAAAAAGAGAAGAAAAAAAACTAGTAGACTAATTGTTCTCGAACAATTAGAGGTCTTTCCACCTCATTATTTTTTATGTTTTGTTTCAATATAATTAATAAAACATTTTCTCTGCGTTACTTTATAAAAAAAAGTCAAAAATTAGATATGTAATTTTTTTGGGGCTGACCTTGACCTTTGACCTTGATGTCCAATTGACTGGTAAAGGTCAACATTTTAATTTGAAGTGGTCTGATGGCCCTAAGATGTTAGGTTTAAAAGTTGTAAGTGTTTTTAACAAAATTAAGAAATTTCAGGGGCGATAACTGGTAGAAGGGGGCCTCGGACCCTTTCGGTATGAATAGATTGAAGGAGCCCCTAAATGTACTGAATATATTAGTAAAAGTTTCAAGTCTCTACCTCTAACGGTTTATGAGAAGTAGCGATAACAAGCATTTTGTACAATAGGGGCAATAACTCTATAATTGTTTCAATGTAGGGGCTGAAGGGTTATATTTTAAAATGTCTCAAGAAGCTCTACTATATCCATGAAAAAGATTTTCTGTACCACCCTAAACAAAAGAGGTCTAAAAAAAACCCATAAATTAACAGATTTCCAAATGACCTTGACCTTTGACCTTTATGACTTTTGTTTGGCCGATGTAGACGCTTCCATCACAAGTGGTCCGAAGTCTCTACGATAAATAATCAAAACGTTGTTAGTCATTTTAAATAAATTCAAATACTTTCAGGGGCAATAACTACTAGAAGGGGGCCTCAGATCCTCTCGGTATTAGTAGCTTGAAGAACCCTCTAAGTGTACTAAAGACATTGGTAAAAGTTCCAAGTCTCTATCTCTTATGGTTTCAGAGGAGTAGTAATAACAAGATTTTCGTACACAAGGTTAATAACTTTGTAAGTTCTGGGAATTATTAAGCAAAGGGTCATTTGATACCATAACTTTTTATGGTCTATAACATAAAGAAAAAGTTGTTTCAATATGTCTAGCAATAAAAAAGTTGTCCCAAGGAAAATAGAAAAGAAAAATTATAAGAATAACTAGTAGACTAATTGTTCTCGAACAATTAGAGGTCTTTCCACCTATATTATTTTTATGTTTTGTTTCAATATAATTTAAACATTTTCTCTGCGTTACTTAATAAAAAAATGTTAAAAACTTAAATATGCTATTTATTTATTTTTTTTTTGGTGTGACCTTGACCTTTGACCTTTATGTCATTTTCTTCGGACAAGGTAGACGCTTCCATCCCAAGTGGTCCTAGGTCTTTACGATTAATAATAAAGAAGTTGGAAGTGATTTTATAGAATATTGAATACTTTCAGGGGCAATAACTGCTAGAAGGGGCCCTCGGATCCTTTCCGTATAAATATGTTAAAGAACCCACTAAGTGTAATGAAGACATTGGTAAAATTTCCAAGTCACTATCTCTTATGGTTTTAGAGGAGTAGAAATAACAAGAATTTCGTACAATAGGGGCAATAACTCTGTAATTATTCAAAGGTATGAGACAAGGGGCTAAATTTTTAAATGTCTTAAGATGTCCTACTACATCTATGAAGAAGTTTTTCTCTACCACTCTAAACAAAAGAGATCTAAAAACTCATTAATTATCAGATTTCCAAATGACCTTGACCTTTGACCTTTATGTCATTTTGTTCGGCCAAGGTAGACGCTTCCATCCCAAGTGGTCCGAAGTCTCTATGATAAATAATAAAAAAAGTTGGAAGTGATTTTATGGAAATTCAAATACTTTAAGGGCCAATAACTAAGAGAAGTGGGTCTCGGATCCTTTCGGTATTAGTAGATTGAAGAACCCTCTAAGTGTACTGAAGACATTGGTAAAAGTTCCAAGTCTCTATCTCTTATGGTTTTAGAGGAGTAGCGATAACAAGATTTTCGTATACAAGGGCAATAACTTTTTGAGTTCTTGGGGTCATTAGGCACAGGGTCACTTGGTATCATAACTTTTAATGTTCAATCACATAAAGAAAAAAAATTTTCAATATCTCTTGAAATAAAAAAGTTTTCCCGTGGAAAATAGAAAATAAAAATAAAAATAATAACTAGTAGACTAATTGTTCTCGAACAATTAGAGGTCTTTCCACCTATATTATTTTTTATGTTTTGTTTCAATATAATTAATTAAACATTTTCTCTGCGTTACTTAATAAAAAAAGGATAAAAACTTAAATATCCTTTTTTTTTGTCTGCCCTTGACCTTTGACCTTTATGTCATTTTGTTCGGACATGGTAGACGCTTCCATCCCAAGTGGTCCGAAGTCTCTACGATTAATAATAAAAAAGTTAGAAGTGATTTTATATAAATTTAAATACTTTCAGGGGCAATAACTACTAAAAGGGGGCCTCAGATCCTTTTGGAATGAATAGATTGAAGAACCCTCTAAGTGTACTGAAGACATTGGTAAAAGTTTCAAGTCTCTATCTCTTATGGTTTTAGAGGAGTAGCGATAACAAGCATTTCGTACAATAGGGGCAATAACTCTGTAATTATTCAAAGGTATGAGCCAAGGGGCTATATTTTAAAATGTCTTAAAATGTCCTACTACATCCTTGAAAGGGTTTTTCTCTACCACTCTTAACAAAAGAGATCTAAAAACTCATTAATTAACAGATTTCCAAATGACCTTGACCTTTGACCTTTATGTCATTTTGTTCGGCCAAGGTAGACGTTTCCATCCCAAGTGGTCCGAAGTCTCTATGATAAATAATAAAAAAGTTGGAAGTTATTTTATTGAAAGTTCAATACTTTCAGGGGCAATAACTGCTAGAAGGGGGCCTCCGATCCTTTCGGTCTTAGTAGATTGAAGAACCCTCTAAGTGTACTGAAGACATTGGTAAAAGTTCCAAGTCTCTATCTCTTATGGTTTCAGAGGAGTAGCGATAACAAGCTTTTCGTATACAAGGGCAATAACTTTTTAAGTTCTTGGGGTCATTAGGCACAGGGTCATTTGATATCATAACTTTTAATGTTCAATTACGTAAAGAAAAATTTGTTTCAATATCTCTTAAAATAAAAAAGTTTTCCCGTGGAAAATAGAGTAGAAAAATAATAATAAAAAACATAAGAAATACAAAAGGTCTTTCACCTGAAAGGTGGAAAGACCTAAAAAAAACATAAAGAAAACAAAAGGTCTTTCACCTGAAAGGTGGAAAGACCTAATAAAAAACATAAGAAATATAAAAGGTCTTTCACCTGAAAGGTGGAAAGACCTAATAAAAAACATAAGAAATACAAAAGGTCTTTCACCTGAAAGGTGGAAAGACCTAATAAATCATACCTGTCAAACAGGTTTTCTCCAGTACTACTACTACTACTACACCCAGTGACCACTCATGCAAGCAAAAATATTTAAATAGCTCAAAAGAATGGAAATACATTTCAAACAAAATTAAAATACTAGAACTCAACCAAAAGTATGGGAGTATGTTTGGAACATAATTGTAACATTCCTCTATTTCTTAAGAAAATAGACATTTACGGGACCCAGTGAAACGAACTATGTTAATGTATTTATATACGTTTTAAATAACTTTCATTAACTACTCTTAAATTTATTGTTAAGCTGGTGTCTTTTTGTACTTTTGGTGTTGAAGTTGCGTGATTTTTTACTTGATTGAGTAATACTATTAAAGCAACATTGAGTGCACGGACTGCACGGACTTGCACGGGCTGAACTCAAACTTCAAAGTAGCTGTAGTTATCATTACCATGGTAACCTTCACATATAAGGAAAATGGACTGTTCCTTCTTTGTAACGTTTTGACAGTAATCGTATTTAACGTACTTTTAATAACTTTTTATGAATAATTGATACCATAAATCATAGGCATATGTAAATATTTAAACAGTAGAATGCTTTCTTTGGTGATTCATAGAGCTATGATGATATTAAGCATATCAGAAAATTTACATACGTAAACCTTACAAACTGTTTGTATTTTTCTTCAATGCTAGCTACCATCATACCCGTAAGAATCACCAAAGAAAGCATTTTATTGTTTGAATAAACACAGTTGGTGACCATACTTGTAAGAGGCATATATTTAGGGTGCAATAGGTGAACAAACATGTATTGGTAATTCAACAGTCAAATACCAAGTATTTAATTTATAATTTATCTACACTATGCTTCAATCGGCCCCGAAAAGAAAATAGCAGCAGGCATTCTGCCCACATGCAGGCAACAGGAATAAAACTATTTTGCAGACACCACAAAACAAATTGTACAAGTCATCGATGCCTTACTAGATAATCATATTGACAAGGGCACCCACCAACCACCCTTCGCCTCCTTTAAAAAATACCAAGCGGCAGAGAATTCAATTACGCTTCTATCATGAAGACTGTGATAGAGAGAAGAAACCCAACGAAGATAGCAAATACATGTACGTATATGATATACAAATACAGCATGTTAAATTATATCACCTTTATTAGTGTGCTTATATGAATGAAAACAATCGAATTACACAAAAAAACCCACAGGAAAATGAAAAATTACAACAGTTAAATGATGCTTGATCTTGGAGTTTTGTGAATGTTGCTTTGTACCTCATTTGATATGGTTTGAGATACACACATTATAAGAAAAAAGAAGAAGTAAAGTTGTAAATATGATATATTTTTATTTGAACACAAATTTTGCATTTCTAGCTTCTGTTTATAAAACCCTTTATATATATACTACATGTATAATTTATCTATTGACAACTAATATCATAGAAGGTTTGCAAAATGATAAACGTACAATGTAAAATTATACTTACAATATTTTCTACGTACGTTCTTTTTTTCTGTAAAACGACCCCGACACCAACCCCCCCCCCCCCCCCGTTACCGTTACATCTGAATCCTAAGATTTGTCAAGATTTGATTATTGTACTTACACGTACAAGGTTGATAAATTTTTTAACTGTTTCAACTGTCTGTAACCCAAAGCAAATCGTATATTTTACAAGTCATGCATATTTTGACCAATCGATTACCGTGAATTTGAAATCTGCCAAATAGTTTCGAAGTGTTTAGGACTTTTAAACGCATAGAGCACTCGGATTAATGACCAACACAATGTTTGACTATCGCTGTTTTCCGTGCGGTATATATTACATAGAAGTACGTGTTATAAATACCTAGAAAAGGCGTGACCTCAATTTCTTCCGTCTCCGCAGCGGAGAAAATCGACTCCCCCTTACGTTGAAATCGACTCCCCCATGCTTTTTGTCGACTCCCCCGCGTCAGGGGTTGTATACGGTGAATTTCCAATACCCTCTCAACACGCTCACGGAAAATTTCAAGTAGTTTTATTTAAATCGCGTAGAGCAAGTTCAAGTTTAAAGACAATTGAAAACTTTGTTGTTGGGGTCAATTATCAACAACCATTTTTTTTTCACCGGGTGCAGGTAATCGCAGATAATAAAAAAAGTTCAAGCTGTACCCCGGGTATAAATTTTACGACTTTAAGTCCCCATTTTCTACGTTGATAAGCACCCCCTATGTCAATATTCAACGTTGAAAAATGACTCCTGTTTCGATTTTAAGCCCAGGTCAATATAGAAGCATTGAATGCTATTTTCGTACATCGTCGGTCCTAAAACAGAGCAAGCCGTGCAAACAAATTGAATACCGCGCGTTAGAAACATTTCTTTATGTAAACGAGTATATAAACACCAAGCAAAATAATTAAGGAATAATGAATCATTCTTTGAGTATTATGAGGTGATAATTTCGGTCGGGGCGTGGTCAAATCCAATAAAGAAGGGTTTAATGACAGATTTGACCACGCTCCGACCGAAATTATCACCTCGTTATATCCTATATCAAAGAATGATTCCTTAGTACTTATATTTATATTTATAGTATTTTATAATTTTACACGTTAAAACAACATTATTTTAAAAGCACTATTTTTTATGTTGCACATGCTATGTATACACCGATCCCTTTTGCATCGATAAGCTCCGCCCACCTTAGGTACGTCATAGCTACGCTTCCGGGTTGGCCAATCTGAAGTAAATATGGCGGGCGAAATAAACTTAACATCAATCTCTTCTGACATTTCTCTCAATTATTTCTGGAATACATCAATTTCAAAGAAAGCGAAAGAGAGAGGTTATAATTATTTCATGAACAGTTATGTACATGCATTAAAACTGTACAAGTCCACTGATGAATCAGTAGATATCGCCACCAAATGCTTTCGATCTATGCGTAAAAGTGAAGCTCCCCACAAAATAAACATGACAATTACGATCACAACTTTGAGTATCAGCGAGAGTCATTGCTCATGCAAAGCTGGGTATGTACTTATATCGAAAGATTATGAGGCTTATGAAAAAAAACTAACATTGTAACATTTTCATTCAACTATACAGATACGTGTTTAATTTTTTTTTTCAGAGTAAACGGTACTTGTTCCCATTCAATTGGTATGCTATACACTTTAATTCACTACAAAAATCTCAGCATGACCAAAGTTCCTTCAACTCTTGCATGCACTAGTATGCTACAGCAGTGGCATAAACCACGGGGATCCAGAATCAGCCGAGAACCACTTTCTGCAATGTTGTTTTCTAAACCTAAGCAGACCCCAAGAAAAAAAAGGCCCATCCACAGCATTATGCCAAAGATGAGGTACTGACAAATTAGTGTAAGGTTTTTATAATAAAGTCTTCATGAGACATGTTATGATTGAATAATATAATTCAATACTAGAATATGTGAACTCACTGCATATAAATTAATTAAGCATACCAGATATTGATGCTATGTAGGTGAAAAAACTAAAGACAGATTCCGCAGCGGTGGGAACACCATTATCCTAACTCCTTCAGGAGGATGTTCAGCTGATTGAGACATCACTAGGTGGTGTACAGATGGGGGTCAATGCTTCCATATCAGGTATAATACACATAAATGTTTGCATGCATGTACTATATTGAATAAAACAAGGACATTTATTTTCAAAACTTTACTAAAGTATCTTGAAAATTTGTCAACATCACAGCTACAAACCAATGTGCATTAATACAATTAAACATGCTCACAGGAATTTTTCTTTTCAATAATTTAAAACACTTTATTTGATTGATGGCACGTTCAATGTGTCTTCTATGAGTAGCTATTTTTCTGGTGAAGTTTACATCGCTTTCACTAAATGGCCTAGCACTAGATGCAAGGGGCGGAATATTCAACTGCAAATCTAAAAGTGCCAACTTTTTTTTTCAATTAGAAACACTTTGTCAGCCATTAAGGCATCATTATTAGCAATAAACTCCCTTTCTTTCAAATGTTTCAAATAATCATAAAAACCACATTGTTCAATGATATCATTGTCAGAAATACTTCCAGAATATAAATCTAAAACAAATAAAATTGACCCTCTTGGGTCACAAACAACAAGATCTTTTAATGTATTGGATGATTTGTAGTCTAAATAGCACTGACTTTGCTGTTTCAATGATGATGGTTTTTCAGTTTTTAGCTCGGTACAGTCAAGAATAGCTAAACAGTTTGGAAAATCATATTTCAAAGATTCTGGCATGATTCCTATGACTGTATTTTGATGGGGCCAGTAACTTAAGGAACCTAATCTCAAATACATGTACTTTGCTACCCCATTAATTACTGTTGACACGGTTTGAACCTTAATATTGAACCTGAATGCCAAATCTTTCACATTTAAAGCATTTCTTAGTCTGCACAGGTACATAAACACCTGCTGTGACAAAGGAAACTTGTCAGCATGTGTTTCTTTTCTTTTGTCTTCATAAATGATTGGATTTTCACAACTTGGAAAGAGAAACACAAGAAGCATAAGAAATCTACTATAACTTAATCCAGTGTAAAATTCAAACAAGTTTTTGATCTTGGACTTTGAAACTTCTTCAGCAGTGGAAATTGTATCTATCTCTGTTTGGCAAGCAGCATCAGAAACTTTCCCTCTCTGTTTGATTTCCTGTCGCAACCTGTCATTTTCTTCCTCCAGTTTTCAAACTTGTGCAACCCATGAAAGCACATCCATAGATGAGAATACTGAAATAGTAAATGAAATAGTTCATTAATAAGTGTATTTTAAAACCAAAATAAATAAAATTATATGATCAGAAACAATACAGATAAAATTACATGCATACATAAACACATTACTTACTTAAAGAGTGTGCATACAGTCAAGTATTTATATATTAATGTAGTTAACTGTATTCTCACAGTATACTGTTATCAATATTTTTTTTAGTTACCATGTATAAGCCTATATACATATTAAATATGTTAATTATACTTATATCATCCGTTAATTTTCGGTTGAAAAACTACAAGTCTTTTCCAACCATTGTACATGGGGCTTGCGGAAATACTACATTTCCTCTGGACACTGATGTGCCATTAATCAGTTCTAAATTTCAACAACTGAATGAAGCTTTTAACATGACACAAGATGACGCTGAGAAGTTAAAGTAAATAAAGTGAAAGATTAACCATGGATCAGTCTGGCAATGCTTTGTGATATGATGAGAGGAAGAAACGTGTGACTGCTTCCCAGTTTGCAAGAATATGCAAAAGGAAAAAAATATCACTGACACTTTTGTTTCTAGCATATTTGAATGTAAAAATGTTACTACAGAAGCAACTTCCTACGGAAATGTAATGAAAACATAGCTAAACAGAAATATATGGAAAAATTCCACAATGTACATACTCATGACTGTGGATTAGTAGTTAATCCAAGATTTTCATTTCTTGCTGCCTCGCCTGATGGCAAAGTTTGTATAGAAGGACAGACTGGGGTGTTGGAAATAAAATGTCCTTTTTCAGCTAGAGATTTACTCATCTCAGAGGCAGTGCACTTACCAAAGTTTTGTCTTGAGGTATTAGGAGCCTCATATACATTGAAAAAGAATCATGATTATTATTTCCAAATTCAGGGACAATTAATGGTGACAGGTGTTTCTTTCTGCATATTTGTAGTGTACACAAAAAAAGATTTATTTGTGGAAAAAATAACCAAAAATATTGACTTCATTGCAGAAATGTTTGATAAACTTGCTAATTTTTACCTTCAACATAGACCAGGAATATTGAACAATATTCCTGCTGCATAATTTAAGTCATCAAATGTACCGGGTAATTGTACAGCTATGAAATGAATTATTTCACAAATGAAAGTGTGTTACTGTGTTCAATTAATAATAAGAAACCGGCTTAATTGTAGAAGCAGAATCTGGTCTTAACAAATATACATACATTTTTCTTGTGTTTGGCATGAGGAATCTATGACATGATTTGAAGTTGTCTGTATTGTTAAACTGCATTCCATAAATTGAGAGTTTGGTGAATCATCAGTACTGGTACTACTGGAAAATTTTTTTTAAAATATAAAAATATGTGATAAAAACCCCTAACGTTTCATTGTAAGATTGGTATATGGTGTAATGTAGAGAAAGTTATGTAATATATGATTTATATTATCTGACCAGAGACAAATATGTTCATCTTCAATCCAACACTTAACTATAAACTGATAAATGTCTTATTTGATGCAAACCTGGTCTTGCTGTTTGATGAATAGTTGTAATCATTTGATTTTGACTGTTGAGACAAGTATTTGATCTTTCGCCTTCCTCTGTGCAGTTCACCAGTCTGGGCATTACAAGGATCAGGATATTCATCCGAAGGACCATCCAATGAAATGAAATGCTGAAACAGTGTTAAAAAATTAGAAATATAATCAGTATATTCTAATATGTAATGCTCTCTGTCACAGCACAAAGCTACTACAACTTGAAAGCTTGAAAACTATGCTACATTTGTTTTACAAGCATTTCGACATAAAAACAAGTGTTAAAGTGTTATCTGTTTATGGGAATTTAGGTATTTTAAAAGTCGAAACAAAAATGACGCCATTTTCAAGTTGTACATAACGTTAGTCAGTGTTCAAAAGATATCGGATTAATGGGTGAGAGGTTATTCTATAATCTGAAAATAAAATGCACATGTACTTACCTTAGAACACACATATGTATGCTTCGTAATTTTGTCAACGTTAAGCTGGGCATGTGGTCTTCGACAACGTGATATCCATCGTAAACATTTCTCCAAATCAGACTTTGGCTTCGGAAATGGGATGAATTTTGCTCTCATAAGCTTTTCTGGATACCTGCTATCCGATTTACATGTCCCATGCGAGCAATGATTCACCATTATATTGAACTCAATCGAAAAATAACACACAGTTTTACAACTTCAATATGTAAACAAACGCCATTTTCATGTAGCGATGTCCGACCTATGTCCGACCTTATACGCCGCATCAGATGACGTGATCTGATTGGTGAAACCCGACACGCCCACAAATAAAATGGATTGGTGTATTACTACGCGGCGCAGCCAATACCGTTTTTCGGTTAAGCTATAAGACACGCCCATTTTGTGTCACTCATGTTTTATGAATTTATTGGGTTTTAGGATTCAAAATTGATTCGTAATGTTATTTCAAACAAAGGCAGTTGAAAATGTAAATATTATTTATATAAACATGTGGCCTGTTCCAAAAACTAAACCCCCTCCAGCGTCTGAGACCCATGGCTCAGATTCAGCATCCAAGCCTGTCCAAGGTGCATCAGTATCATAAGACGTGCCATCCATGCAAGTGTGGTGAAGTTAGGAGCAGTAATAACTAAGATATAATCATCAAAGGGCACCTGCTCCAAAAACTTTAAGCTCTTAAAACCTTAACCTCATCCAGCATCCAAAACCTATGACTTAGATTTAGCATCCAAACCTGTCAGGTTCATCAATATCATAAGACGCGCCATCCATGCAAGTTTGGTGAAGTAATGACCAGTAGTAACTTAGACATGGCTATCAAAGGGCACCTGCTTTAAAAACTTTAACCTGCTTCAAAAACCTTAACCTCCTTCATCATCTGCAATTTATGGCCCACAATTCAGCATTCAAGTTGTTCTAGTCTATAAGGAGGTCCAGATGCACCGTCCATGCAAGTATGGTGAAGATAGGACAAGTTATACATGTAATTTAGATACAAGACATGAACCAAAAACTTTAAACAGGTCCGCACGCCGACGCCGGAGGTATAGCATAAGTTTCGCCCGACTTCGTTTCGGTGAGCTAAAAAGTCAAGATTATCTGTTCTGAAACGCCCCCTCTATCGCTTCAGGTTTCAATAAACAACCAAAGAGAGAAATTTTACGGAGATTTTGCATTGTAAACAAAATTAAGTACTCCGGATGATAACGTTAAAAAATGTGCGAGGTGTTCCGAGTACTTCCGAATGGACAAAAGATATAAACATTTTCCATTTTGAATTTCTGTACAATGTTTGTTTCTGTTCATGTGAAATTCTCCGCGTATAAACAGATGATGTATCAATAAGACAATCTTGAATTTGTCCCCCTTTTATCAATTTGAATTGTACTTCATTGACAGGCATTTTTATTTTAATCAAAAATCATCAAAATATGACGGAAACAATAACTTGACACAGACTATAGTACAAATTTAAGAAAATGATTTTTTTTTTCTTATTTTAATAAAGGGCGAACAACTCTTTAAAAAGTTTTCAAGTGCAAAAAATTCACTCAGTGCTTCTGAATTATCTCCTGAATTAGATCTATGCTACTTTCATATTAAAAGATATTTTTGTTGTAGTGTATATCCATTAGAATCGTTCAGTTCACCTCAGTAGTACATGAACTACCTCATTATAAACTTTGACTTTATCTTAAGGTTATAAGAAGGTGACAAACTCTTTTAATTTAGGGTGGTATTGGACATCTGTCAAAATTTTCAAATTTTACAATATTAACCTAAAAAATATGTTCTAAAACTATTTGGTGACAATTTAAGAAAGAAAATATTTATAAAATTAAACTTCATTTTATTGTTTATTTCGATAGTACGTCACAACATGATACCAACTTAAAACTGAAATATACAAATTTGAGTTATTCCCCTTTGACCATGACATTTAGCTAATATGCATGATTTCCTGTGTAACACACAAAAAATGAAAAATAAAACTTCGTCACACACAGCAGAAATTTAAAGGGACAGCTTTAACCTTTCACCAAATTGCATCCGGCCTTATAAAAAAATTTCAAAGGATTTAGATATAGGGCAAAAGTGTATATATACTGATACTATAACAATTACAATCTACAGAAGTTTTACTTAAGATACAATTGATAAAAAAATTACAATCACTGGTTACTGCGTATGTCATATACGAAGAACACAGAGTCCATTGGTGACACTTTACACCATAATACATGTAATAAAATAGTGAAAAATAAACAATTTTTATTATATAATAACATTATCACTCTAGCGAACTTAATATAAAATGGACAAGACATAAAACGTTGTACATGTATAGGTAACTTAAAAAAAATAGTATTGAACATTATTTAACAACAAAAATTGAGGATAATTAAAATTCTAACCAAAAAAAAAATCACAAGATTTATAAATCTCAAACGTTAATGAAATGCTAATTAGAAAATTAGGTTTTCAATTGTCTTTTTAAAAACACAAGACGGTTTTGGCGTGAGGAATACACATCGGAAGACTGTGTCATAAATATGGATGATCACCATAGATAAATTGTCTTTTAAGTGCACACCCTCGATATATTAAGTAGCAAGCTTCCGTCGGATCGTAGGGTTCGGGTTATTTTACGGATATTAATCAGTTCTTGTTCTGGAGCTAATCCACGCAATGCTAGGTCGGTATATACTAGGGTTTTGTATATAGGGAGGAATTCTACTGGAAGTCGGTGCAAGTCAGCCAGAATAGAAGTGATATGAGTCTTTTTCCTTTTCTTTGTAACAAGTCGAGCTGCAGTTACTCCACCACAAGGCATGGGAAAAAAAGTTGGCTCACTTGCATAAAACAGAAATAACAATTAATGTTTTTGTAAATGATTATTATTTATCAATATGGTTACATGATGGCATATCTAGGAGGGTTAAAATTAATTCTCAAATCTATAAAGTTCAATTTTGCTATATCAACTTTTTTTGAATATCTGATAGATGTTTTCCCCACATCGCAACAGAAAGCCATGTTCGGATGATCACCAAGTGTGAAATAAACAGGAGTCAGTAATACAGTCCATGGGAATTATACACAGGTCAATTTCAGCTGCAGATGTTGAACAAAGTGACAAACAACATGTGTGGTTTTGAGATCAGACTAGATTTGTACAGAAACATTTACAACCTGTCAATATCCAAGCTATCTCCATTCCACGGCTGGTGTTGAGCTGGGAAAGACATCCTCATCAGTTGAGTGTGTATTCTCATCTACAACAATCAACAATTAGCTGTTAATAAATAGATATTATACTGTATATATATTGATAAAGTTACGTTCACCAAAAAAGTTTAACCCAACTACAGTGTCAAATTCTTTAATTTTCTATCTAGTCAATTAAATTGAGCTGTAACAAAACCCATAATTACAAATATATGTGTCACTATGTCTTATTACCTAATTAAAATGACCTCTAATTAATTAAATCAATTAAATACATTGTAATGATATTGTGCAATAACATCTAATTATGGAATTAATATATCCGCTTTCTACAAATTTTATTTGAAGAAATTATTTGCAATGACTGGTAGATGCCACTAATCCTGTAACAAAGATCTGTTTATATTGACAAACAATCCCACAGAAAAACATGTCTTAAATGTATCTTATTGACTGACAATTAACACGGACTGTGTGTCTTAGTTATCTATATCTAATTAATGTTAATGATAATGACTCAGACTTACCTGTCAGAGCTTCCTGTCTGGTGATATACCTGTAGACACACACCGTGTTGTTGTCCCATGATCCGACCCAGAGACGGTGAGTGTTGACATCATAACTCAGGCTCCGTGGTGAGAATAACCCTGATGGTCTTATCAGTAGATGTGACAGGAACTGGCCGTCAATGTTTATCATCTGTACTGTGTTGGTGTCACGATCACACACCAGGATGTGTGACAGCGCGTCAGTACATATTCCCCATGGCCGTAGTCCTGATCCTGATGGATGTCCTGTGTAGGAGAAACGATGTCTTCCTCCACGCTCTGTCACCACTACAGCACCATACTCAGACACCACGACATCCCCATTGTTGTTCTCTGTTATATAGTGAGGTTTACTATACAGTCCCAGTCCTGTGTTGTCATGTTGTATGGTGTGTGTCTGTTGTCCGCTCTGGTTGTACCGGGTTACCTTGGCTGTCCTTGGTTTCTTTTTGTACATCCCGACCAGTAGATCCCCAGTGGATGGGGACCAGTACACACACAATGGTCTCCATTTAGAGAATATTTTTTTCATTATCAATGTTTTGGTTGTTTTCATATCCTTTGATCGTTTCTTAATGTTATAATTCCTATCTATATAAATCAGTTCACTCTCACTGTTCACTGTGTGTGGTCCTCTATGATAACCCCTACATAAATCCTCCACACGATATAGAGGGACACCTGTTGTGTCTGTCAAGATGAGATTGTTTTCTCTATCACTGACCCAGACCTGGTCTGATGTCACACAGGAAATGTGTAAACAACGATCAACACCTGTCACTGTGAGAGATTGATGGACCTCAGCACCAGACGTCAGTTTCAGCAGACACTGGTTTCCTTGCTCTGGTTTTTCTGCATCTGTGGTTGGAATTTCACTCAGTGACTCCATCACATCAGCAGTGGCTGCAATAAAATGTGCAAACATCAGACATAAACAGTTTAAATGCAGCTTATATCAATTAATTACAATGTAATTGTATTTAATTAATTAATTATTAAATAATACATATATGTATCTATAAATAACTAATTATAATAGCATACTCCTGTGCGAGTTATTTGCATTTAACAAGCTATCAATAGTTAAAACTTGTACATGAAGTTAATGAACTAATATAAATAACCTGTTACTGACAACTTGTTAAGTGTGTTTTATTATGTCTCAAACAAATCAATACAAAATTTATTATATTTTTACATACCGGTAATTGTGAACAATAGTGACTCAGACTTACCTGTCAGAGCGTCCTGTCTGGTGATATACCTGTATATAACCACCGTGTTGGTGACCCGTGATCCGACCCAGAGACGGTGAGTGTTGACATCATAACTCAGGCTGTGTGGTCTGAATATCCCTGATTGTCTTATCAGTAGATGTGACAGGAACTGGCCGTCCTTGTCTAACATCTGTACTGTGTTGGTTCTATGATCACACACCAGGATATGTGACAGCGCGTCAGTACAGATTCCACATGGCCGTAGTCCTGATCCTGATGGATGTCCAGTGTAGGAAAAACGATGTCTTCCTCCACGCTCTGTCACCACTACAGCACCAGACCAAGAGTCATTGCCATAGTCAGACACCACGACATCTCTATTGTTGTTCTCTGTTATATAGTTAGGTTTACTATACAGTCCCAGTCCTGTGTTGTCATGTTGTATGGTGTGTGTCTGTTGTCCACTCTGGTTGTACCGGGTTACCTTGCCTGTCTCCGTATCATCATTATACATCCCGACCAGTAGATCCCCAGTGGACGGGGACCAGTACACACACCGTGGTTCCCATGTAGAGTCTGTTCTCTCTATAAATTTGGTGGTTGTTTTCATATCCTTTGACAGTTTGTTGATGTTATTATATTTATCTATGTAAATCAGTTCACCCTCACTGTTCACTGTGTGGAATCCTCCTCTATAATAATTACCTCTCCATGAATCCTCCACACAATGTAGAGGGACACCTGTTGTGTCTGTCAAGATGAGATTGTTTTCTCTATCACTGACCCAGACCTGGTCTGATGTCACACAGGAAATGTGTAAACAACGATCAACACCTGTCAGTGTGAGAGATTGATGGAACTCAGCACCAGACGTCAGTTTCAGCAGACACTGGTTTCCTACGCGTCGGTTTCCTCTCTCTGTGATTTGGATTGCACTCAGTGACTCCATCACATCATCCTTGATGATGGACTCAGTCATGGAGAGCTGGCTGGTGTGGACTGCAAGATGTATCTGGGGGAGGGCTGTCTTTATGGATGAGAGAAATTGTAGCGGACAGATAGCTGACTGTTCATATTTTTGTACATATCTCTGTAGGCTGACAATATGTCTGTTTGTTTCTATCTTCTGTTTTAAACATCTGTGTTTGAAATCAAAGTCACAAAACATATTGTTCAATAGATCATATAGCACTTTTTTAATGAGATGCTTCAGTGTCTGGGCCTTTGTTAACATCTCTGATTGATAGCGGGAGAATTCTGTGCGACAGGTTTTGATATCATCTGTGATTCCTGGCAGGAGAACAGGTCTGTAAAAGAGAGCCTCACTTCTGATGGTGTGAATGGTTCCTCTGTGTTGTTGTCGCTTTGTTTTATAAGCTCCTCGTAAGCTTAGAATCTTGTGCTTACTTTGTCGGAAGAGAGAAACAGGGAATCTGTGAGATTTGTGTCCAAAACAAGAATCACACACAGGAACTTGACAAGGTTCACAGTACTTTATACAAACATTACTAGGATGTCTCACACAGATCTCTTGTTTTGGGATGTTGTTGAATTTCTCATGATGTGACACAACATTATGGTCTATTGTTTTGAGGTTTTTCACGTGGTTTTCTTTACACTTTTGGCATAGATCACGTAGACATGATTCACAATAGTACTCTGTGTCCCCCGGACACTTAGAGCACTGATGAACTCTGTGTGTTGTACTTGCTGGGTCCATGGCCATGGTCTGGAGGGTTTAGGTCTTTAAATCATAACCTGCATGTTCAATGAAAAAAGAAATAGTTATGGCAATCGACGTCAATTACATAAACTACATTCATTTAAAACAGTTTTATAAATTTATCAAATTTTAACAAAATTTTTATTTTAAACAGATGTTACTTAAAAGTTATTATATATTTTCTATTCGTATATAAATGATGGTGTATCATTCTTGTACTGCCCGTGATTATAGAATGTTCAAACAGTACTCAGGAATCCCCCAAAAACGATTGATAAGTGTATGAGAGAGAGAGAGAGAGAGAGAGAGAGAGAGAGAGAGAGAGAGAGAG
>WFKH01003881.1:73489448-73517999 GCA_016163765.1 Magallana hongkongensis
GATTTATCAAGAAATGTAGATGAATATATATTTAAAGTTAACTTTGCTTGAAATATGTTAACTGTGTAGGAAATTTAGTTCATATACAAATTCTTTAATACTAATTGAAACATTGGATTATGCAGCTATAAATTTGATAACCATTATTTAGTTTTAGGTGTGTTTAAGAGAAGAGGGCTGGCAGAGGCTTTGCCTTTTGGTTGATCCTATTCAATATTTTGTAATTATGGCCCATAACTGCTGTATTCGGTAAGTTCTACCACTTACAATGCATTAAGTGTAGTTGCATCTTAGCTCCAGGCAGAGAACAGACTATAATTGTTATCAAAAAATAATTCACATCTAATTATCAAATGTGTGCAATACAGGAACAAACCAAATTACTGTATATATGAGATCATTTTACTACTGGCTTATGGCCCATGCTTTTCCCCATACCCTGGCTAATTATTTTACTGTCCCCCTGGCCAGATAATTTGACAGTATCCCAGCCCTGACATTATCACAAGGATATTTGTCCCTTGTTTTACAAAACAATCATTATATGGGAATGAGGGCGATTCTCATTTTGTTAATCTCTTGGTAAGATATTGCTATGCTCTCAAACAACAGTTCTTACCATAGGGTTAACACAATGACTACTGCCCTCATACCCATTTAAGAGCTGTATTATATAATGTCTATGAATGACACACAACAACGAACTTAGGATAGCAATAGGTCGCCTGAGTAACCAAGAAAGGAACAGGTTAGCTGTCTTATGATCAGTGTATAATATTCATGGATTCTATACCGTATAATATTCCTCTTTTCTTTCTCATGTCTACTGTATCTTTGAAAACCATACTCTATAGACCTAACACGAGACCACACAATGCTACACAATAGTACATGTATTAAAAGACAAACAGGAGAACATACATGTAAAAAACAAATACTGAACAAATGCTGATAACAGAAACAGTTAAGAATTCAGCTGTTCAGCTACTTAAATCAATGATGGGTAAACATCTTAAAAACTTGACGGACAGACCGGTTGGGATGCCGGCGCCAGATAGCTCAGTTGGTAGAGAAGACTAGAAATTCAGAGGGTCTGTTGACTGAATCCCTGTTTTGTCCGTCATTATTTAACCCATCCCGTTATATAATCAACCATTGAAAGTTATTGGACACATAAACATGGATTAATAATCAATTCTGTTTAAAGTTGATGATAAGAAAGAAATTAAGTAGGGGATATCTAGTAAGAGAAATTGACTTGTGAACAATCATCATCATGTGCTCGTGTCTGTCTGGCAGTGTCTCAATCAATCATTTCAGGTACATGCATTTCTTCAAAGAATTTCATATTAGGATTGGATCGATTTCTTTAGGATATTTTGTAACTTACTTATATTCTGACTAAGCAATGGAAAAGGTTTTTTTTTCTCTCTTCTAACCCTCTCTCTTTCTTCTTCTTTCTTCAATTTTTTCTAACTCAACAGAGAATTCTTTTCCCAGCAGATTGAATTTTGTACATCCCCACATCCCCACAATGGAAAAAGTTGATTACTCTGTACGTTGCTATCTATATTAAACTTGAGTATAATGATTAAAGATTAGAGAAAAAATTGTATAAAAAAGGAAATTGAGTTGTTCCCCTTTTCACTCTGTTTGACCAGTTAGACTGTTTGAAGGAATGTAGTAGTATCAACGACACGTAACTGAATCAACCTTCACATTTGTTTGTAAACATAAAATCTAGTTATCAATTCATCAATTTATTCTATTATTGAAAGAATACAAAGAGATAAGCTCAATAAAATATGATTAAAAAGATCAACATTACCGCTTTAAGGTACCTCACTACACCTAGACTTATACTTTTTTAAGACACTACGTTACAAGATGGCGATTTAAATGTTTGATAAACTGTTAATATCGTTCGATTGGGTTGTATATCGTCGAAGCTCAGTGGTTAAAGTACCGGTATTGGGCTTCTGAACCACATATCATGAGATCGAATCTGCCTGGAGTTTTTGTTCAGGTTTACTGAATTAAATTTTCGAAAAATTTAATGTAATTTTTCATCAAAAATTGCACATTGTTTGCCTATTTGACTTAAATACTTCTTATCCATTATGATATATATCATAACGAAGTAATTTTCTCCTGATTTGAGAAAATATTTCAAGGTGTATTGAGCCACTTTAAAACTGATTATAGGAATAAGTGTCAGAGAAGGCTTATTCACCTCGACTTGAGTTTTGTATGTAATGTAAACAGATATTTATCAATCCACCAGATTTGTACCATTGTTGAAAGAATAATAATAGGTTAACTGTATAAATTACTGATGTTTCATAATTAAATAAATGTACATATATACTATACCACAACTATTTGTTGTTTTTCCATAATTGGACCAGTTGTTACTACCTTGAATTAGAATAACACCTAAAAAGTAAACCCATCATATTAAAATAAATAGTAACGCATCACTTGATACATTTTCAAATTAGTGTTCATTACATGTGAACTTCTACAATGTAGTTTTTAAGAAGAAGTTAAAATTGTTAATGGATTACACATGCACAGCAATTACCCAACAAGAGGCCAACAGGCCTTAACGGTCTCCTGAGTTCCATAGCCTTTACACAGACTTTTTGAGGGTTATCATACATGTATTTAATCAAGCTTTATTCTGGAGTAAAATAAAATCTAAAATATGGTAATGACCACCAATTTCCTAAGACCTGAAATCTTACAAGGACATTGATAGGAAATAATTGTTCCATATTTGTTAACTTTCAAGATTGCTTTTACATTTATATGTTTTCATAGATAAAACAAAGATGGCTAGTATACATGTTTTATTAAAAACAACAACATCCTCCCCCCCCCCCCCCCCTAAACGATACCATCTGACATTTATTAAAAAAATATTGCACACATACCACACTTCAGTATTCTTGGCCAGCCAATATTTACTCTAATATTAACAAGTCTACTGTTTATTTAAAAACTTAAAGAACTGTTTTGGTTGTTTTGTTTTGAATAAATAAAAAAAAACTTGTTTAACTCTTTTACTATTTTAACTTCTTAATTACATTATTTTACAATGATTTATTATCAAATATGAACAAGCAAGAGAAGATAACTCCATTAATTGTTACACCCTCCCCCACCCAAACTCTTGCCAAAGGCTTTCATGATATCTTTAATTTTGATAAACAGCTTCATTCATTCTCTTTTCTAAATATGTACACATTTCTTTTATTAAAATTCAAGAGCTGAATAAAATAATTAAAATTTTTAACATAATATACAGTCCACCCCTGGCTTGGGGCGAATTACATTGTAAAGTAATGCATTACATTACCATTACTTCATGAATTTGGGCATTAAATTACCATAACCATTACTTAATTTTCTTGAAGTAATGCATTACATTACCATTACTTGTATAAGGCAATAAGTTTTAAAAAAGTAATTTAATAAAAGCTGAATAAAGCTAAGTTTTTGCAAATGTTTCATATATAAAACACGCTTAAACATATTTACAGGTTCATGTTCACTATCAGGTTCAAATTTTTTAATGACTTATACAAGATTGCTGTTGCACTTTATGATCATCAAAGTTTCAAAGGTTTCATCTTTTAACTGCATCCTGTCGGTTTTGAAAATCTTTGATATAAGTGTTCAGGGATTAATAGAAAACAACAACATGAATCTTGTATATTCTATCAGTCCATACTATTGTATTTACATGTAATATAAAACACAGATATTGAGAGAGAGAGAGAGAAAGAGAGAGAGAGAATAAAATTACTTAAAAAATGGCTTATAATACTGGAAGTAATTTTTAAGCTTCAAGAGATCATGGTTGGACAGTGCATTCTTTCAAGTGTCTTCTTTTTTGGCTTTAAAAGGTGTATGTATGCTCTCTATTCTAATGGAACACAGTTAAGAGAAGGGTGGGGATTTGGGTGTTTAGCACTTCTTAAAACTTGTTTTGATATTTAGATTATCCTGAGGGCAGTGTGTGATGTTAACACATTCTACACAGTAAAGAATTCATTGAATGCAGAACTAATTGGAGTAAATTTTTCAAATGATATAAAATTCTTAAGAACAAAACTCTTAAAATGTTATGAAATTGTGTTGTTATAGCTAGTTTTTTGACAATATAAGAATGGATTTGTAATTTTTTTAATAACACAAAACTAAAATATTTTTATCTCAAGAATTATTTTTCTACTTTAAAACAATTTTTAATCAAATACAATTTCAGTTATTCAATTCATCACATTAATTTTAAAAATGAACATGCATAAAAAAGCATAGTAATGCAAAGTAATACCATGTAATGCATTACACTAGATTTTGGAAAGTAATGCATTACATTACCATTACTTGTAATGCTAAATTTGTGGCATTACACATTACTAGCGTTACTTTGAAAACATGTAATGCATTGCAATGCATTACCATTATATTTAGCATTACCTCAAGCCTGGTCCACCCACACCCATTACTTATATGGATTAATTTAACACTATATGTCTATTTTGGCCCCACCCTTGAGTCAAAACCCCTTCCCAGGTGGGCATGAAATTTATAATTTTGGTAGAGGGCTTCCTGGTCTACATAATTTTGAATTCAGTTTTTCTTACAAATGTGGGAGTAGAGAAGAAGATTTTTGAAAGAAAAGTTGATTTCCTAAAATAGAACACATATCAATTCAATACATGTACATGTATTGCCAAGTGACAATCTGATTAAAATCAGATCACTGACGCTCCCGTTTTTATGATATGTCGACAATTTACCATTTTGAAGATGAAGTTAAAATTGTTAATGGATGACAAACAGCAATTACCCTAAATAAAAATACATGTTCAATATATGGCCATATTTAAACCCCCCCCCCCCTTCCGCCCCAACTTCTGCCCCATGGCCTGGGGACCACGAGTCTCACCATTTAACATCAGGACATTTTGAACATACATTTCATTATTAACTCATTCCTGGTTTACTCGTGTTTGAGTGGTATTCGTGTTCTGTCACGTGATAGTGTTATTTTGGGTTGTGATTTACCATATACGGTAATAGCTATAAGATGTCTATATTTGGAAGTGGTAAAACAGCTTTTATGGGTGTGGATGGTCAGTGCGCAAGTGTGAGTGATAGTACTTTATTCATAATGTTTTGCACCATGATTTTAGAACATAACTCGTTTGCCATCAGACAGCGACAGTTTCACGACTTTTCTGTTAAAATAGTTTGAAACTATCATTAGTTTCATACTGTTACGTTTAAGGTTTACTGAAGGCGCATTTGGTGAGAAATAATTTCTTAAATGGTTTTTTATCTTAAATTTAAAATGTCTAAATATTATAAAAATGTATGCGTCAATTGTATGAATGTTTTCATTTCAGGTCACTTTCTCATCATTATCACTATCATTCATCATAATAAAATAAAGTTGGAAAACTGAACCAGGCATCCTTTTATTTATTTTGTACGAGGAGTAACGACCCAGTGACACAAATATATATGGGAGTAGAGAAGAAGATTTTTTAAAGATTTAATATACTTTTACTATATATGGCAATATTGGTACCACCATAAGGCCTGTCTCAGGGGTCAGGAATTTCACAATATAGGTAGAGGGCTTTATTGACATCATAACCATGCATTTAGTTTTTCTCAAATGTATATGGAAGTAGAGAAGAAGATTTTCTAAGATTTGCATGTAATACATTTTTACTGTATGGCCATATTAGCCTCACCCTAGGGCATGAGGTTTATTCCCCGAACGGCTACTCACCAAAACAAACACCTAATTATTTTAGGCAATTATGGGGTCCTCTAAAGGGGCACTGGTAGAATTTACTTGTGTCCACCTGGATTCCCCTAATCAGTTAAATTAGCATAAATTCATAAGAAATAAATGCATAATTCCATAAATGTAGTAATAAACATTTTTTAACCCACATCAATGGTGCAGTTTTCAGTCCTTTTTTTAAAAATTCTTTTTCTTTTCAACAACATGTATTACAGGTATGTTATAAAGGAACGACTCAATTTTAAGTCCCAATATGAAGGATACCAATCAATTTATCTTTTTAATTGTCAATGTATATTTAATAATTTTTGTTACTTTGATTAACATATCAGAATCAGCACCCATAATCAACCCCATCACCCCAGTCCGAACCATTACATGTTATCTGTTTTAGCTCTCTCTCTCTCTCTCTCTCTCTCTCTCTCTCTCTCTCTCTCTTCTGGTGTTTCCATGCTTTCTCGTGATGTGTCTCTCTCAAGAACTAAATATTCATGTGTAACATTTAATTAATTTGATCCCTAAAAAGCAACTTAACGGGATAAGTTCGGCTTATTTGGAACTCCTTACGAAATTTTGCTCCGTTTCGTATATTATAAATTTCTAACGCTGTTCGAAATTACCAGCTATGTGTCCTGATATTCTTTTAAAAATACCCTTCTCTGTGAAAGTTCTTTTGTTTTGTTAGTTACTAAAATAAAATCTTGAGAAAAATAATATGTAACATTGTCTTAAGAAGAATATCATACGCAATTTGACATATGTACAGGCCAGGTACAAATTACAATTATTTGACATATACTTTGTATAATATAAATGTCCTGCACAATATCACTATAATAAACAATTACTTACTTACTTAATTACTTACAGGAGAAAAAAAAATACTAGCTTGTCAATTTTTGTTTAAACTATTTTTACATGTAAGTTGCACTGACTAATAACTGTCTGAAATCACCCAGATATCCCCAAAATATTTGTTTTCAGTTCAATATTTTCAAAGAAAATTCAGAGAGAAGTTTAGATGTACAAGTATAAATTTAAAAAAAAACACCATATATACCGGTAGATTTTATAAATTATTGTTAAAAGAAATATCTTTTAAATGGAATTTAATGCATTTCTATCGCTTACATTAAGATTTAAAACAAAGGCAAAACATTTGTTTGGTTTTTGGTTGTTTTTTTGATATTTTTTATCATGATAATTAAGGATAGCCTAGATTAAATTTCATTATGAACAAAATTAAAAATGACACCCCTGATTTTGAAAATATTTGGCTATCAAGTTTTTCAATTAAATAATTTCATATTTTTATCTAATCTTTCTTATAAAAATTTGTTTGCTTCTAATAAAAACATTTAGGAAATTTTGGTGTAGTCACCTTTTTTGTATGTAGCCTATACTATTTGATTAATAAGTCAATAAGTTAATGTAATATAATTTTATAATAATGCACATAACAAGGAGAGGAATATCTTAGTTTAAGAAATCATGTCTATTCCTTTTAATTTTTTACAATGAAATAAAATAAATCCAACCTATGACAAATAATCCACTCTTGTACTATCCAGGTGAACATAGGTATACTATATACCTGTGCCCCTTAGAGGACCCCATATTTTGTCTAATTGCCTAATTGGCAAGTAGCCGTTCGGCGAACACACGTGGCATGAACCCCTGACCCAAGGGCCATGAATTTAACAATTTGGTAAAGGGCTTCATGGACATAATTACAATGCATTTAGTTTTTTTCCCCACATGTGTTTAAGCAGAGAAGAAGATGTTTGAAAATTTGGCTTTTTTGTATATTTAGCCCCATCTATGGCACCCAAGGGGTGGTAGAACCATGAATTTCACAATTTTTTCTTTTTCTTACCATAGAGATGCTTCACACCAAAAATGGTAACGATTGGCCTTGTAGTTTTAAAAAAAGGAAGTTAAAAATGTAAAATTGTTATTAACGCATGACGCACACCGCACAACGACGGATGAAAACCAATTGCAATACCTGTACTGGTCACCTGAGTGACTCAGGTGACCTAAAAAGACATGTTCGATATATGGCCATATTTATCACCCCTGCCCCATTTCAATAAAAGGCTCAAGTTATGCACAGGCCATGGGGCAGAGGTTAAAGTTGAAGAATTTCACAATTTAACATCAGGACATTTTGAACATAATAGCAATGCATGACTCTATCTCCAACGACTGTGATAGTACAGAAAAAAAATATTAAGCAATACATTTTCACTATGTGGCCATATTGGCCCCGCCCTAGGGCCTGATCCTCTGTCCCTGGGACCATTAATTTCAATTTAGGTAGATGACTTCATGGACATCATAACCATGCATTTAGTTTTTCACAAATAGGCAAGGGAGTAAAATAGAAGATTTTCTAAGATTTACTACATTTTTACTATATGGCCATATAGGCCCCACCCTAGGGCCTGCATCCCTGTCCCAGGGGTCATGAATTTCACAATTTAGGTAGAGGATTTCATGCAAATCATAACTATGCCTTTAGTTTTCTCTAATATGTATGGGGTAGAGAAGAAGATTTTCTAAGATTTAATACATGTTTACTACGGTATTGGCCGTATTAGCCCCACCCTTGGGCCTGAACCCCTGTCCCAGGGTCATGAATTTCACTGTTTAGATAGAGGGCTTCATGGACATCATAACCATGCATTTAGTGTTTTCCCTAAATGTGTGGGAGTGTAGAAAATGTTTGAAAATTTGGCTATTTTGCATACATGTATTTGGCCCCACCTATGAGGCCCCGGGGTGGTAAAGCCACGAATTTCACAATTTAAATTCCTCTCACCATAGAATAGCTCACTTGAGCTTCCAGCTCAGTTGAGCAGCTAAAAAACACATGTAAAACATGAACTGTAACTTGGACTAAAACAAAGTACATGTATTCATACATCATATGAATCTTCATGGAATAATGCATCTGTTCCTAATTCCATTAATATCAAGGTAAAGCTACACAAAAAAGGAAATTTTTCAAAAATGGAATTACAAATGGGGTTGGGGTTTAAATAATTATAAATGCTTGTTTGTTAAAAATGTATTTTCAATTAGGAAAAGTATTTAAGGTTCTCCGATCCTCAGCCTCAAAGTATTTTTTTCATCATAAAAGTGTTATGTTTCTTTAAAACTTAATAAATGAAATGAAATAAAATGAAATTTTTAGATGGTATCCATGCATTTTACAAAGTTATTGCAAAATTACCTAAGATGGATATAATAAAATAAACGAGTTTGAAATAAAAAGTGTCGGTGCACCGGTGGCTCGAACTCTTTACCAACACGTAATCCATTAGTAGTTCTCCGTGGATCCACTACTCCAATCATGTAATTGTGTGACTGGTGGTAATACTAACACTAGAATACTAATTAAAATTGTCTGTATAAAAGTCAAATTTATGGTACGGATAAAAGAAATCCGGATCATTTAGAGTTATCGAACATTGCTGAGGATCGGATATCGTTAAAATGAAATTAATGTATATGGTACATGCTAATAAATGTTCTTATAATTTAAATGAGCAAGTTTTACAAAATTCTGTTTCATAATGAAAATGTTACATGTAATTAGTCATTGGTATACATTTAACAACAGTGGAGATATAAATATAATGACATTGGAATTGTGACCAAACATGATGTATTGCAAAAACTATTGCATGAATGCTCAGTTACTCTGACACACCATTGCTATTCATCCATTACCCTTTCCAGAAATCAAATTTATAGATTTACCATTCTCCTCATGGAAACATTACAAAAACACAGTTTATCTATAAACATATATTGAACAACACTTGTGTGGTATCTGCCACTCTGTGTACATCTATGTCTGTCTGTCTGTCTGTCTGTCTGTCTGTCTGTATGTTGAATACATGTGTGGTGGTTAATGTTATGGACTATACGTTTGATATCGCCTCAGTGGGAAAGCTTCTGACTATGCACGGGTCCCGGATTTAAATCCTGTACAATATCACAATAAAAAGGGTTTATTTATATAAACTTGGTTTAATGCCTGATGTCGCATTAGTTTTTGATACCGCTCAGGTTCAGAGGAAATTAGAAACTTCACGTGACGCGGTATAATATACATAATAATGCAAAGCAGATCTAAACATAATTTAAACAACATTACATATTTCTTTCCTTATCGGGCACAATTTAAACTATCTAATTGGATAAAAACGCTCTATTTTCTTTCTAAAATGTCGTCTGTTCAATTACACGTCCAAATGTCTTGTGTTTTCGTCGTTTCGGTCCCAGATAATGAATATAATAAATATAATATTTATAATTATATTGATAAGTATTCAAATAAAACAAATTTCTATTGTTTTAACTTCATGTAGATTCAATTTGTACTTTAGACATGCATTGAAACAGTTTTTTCAACAAACCATTTATAAAAAAAAATCGTATAAAAAATTAAGGGCATATAATCTTCTTTAAACAACGCAATCTTGCTTCAGAAATGAACCATCCATCAAATAAAATTTTGTAGTTCCACCTTAAACACGAAGATATTTTTTTAAAAGCAAAACTATATATCTTTTGCAATATGTTAGCCGAAAAATTTTACTTTGGTAATATTAGTTACTAAATCATAATATACTCCAATTTTAAAGTTTTAGTGGGGTGTTTCAACCGGCCTGTGGTCATGCAAATAAAGATAAGACTGAACAAACGGCATTAGAAAAGGGAAAAAAATCAACCTTAAAAGAAGGGTTTGTGGTAACTATAGAAAAGTTCTGTACACACAGTGTGGATAGTGTGGATCTAGTCTGTACAGTGTGGGAGGGGGTGCGGTGGATCCACTTTTGAGTACACATATAAAGAAGAAGATTTGATGTCACAGATGATTATTGCAATCCTAAACATGCATTTCTATATATTTCCAAGAAACTTTGGTCAGAAAGAAAGATAATGTTCATCATACAAAACTAATGCAACCCAAGTTAATTTACTAACTCAGTGCCAATACACGCTGCTGTGTTTACTTAATTTATTTCAAAATGCATCATGTGTTTCAATAATCACGATTTTACAAAAAATGTACCTAAAGCCCCTTTCACAATTGGTGCACGAACACTTTACAACACTTTGCGATCGAAATTTGTTCGCTTCGCACGAGACGAGCTATCCCATGCCTTGCAAGAGCTCTCGCATTCGTTGCATGCCTTTTTTTGGTCGCATCAAGTCTCCTCAAAATAGTGGACATGCACACTATTCAAACGCGACCACGTGCGATCCAAATTATTGCAATGCAACGCACGAACGTTAGTACGAACGTTTTACAACGTTCTGTGTACTCGCAAGAGCGATGCACGATTTTTAAAGATCTTAAGATAAATCGCAGCTGTTTATGCGCGTGGTGTGCGACCATGAGACTGTTGCTCAACGTGACTATGTAATCTTGCAACGTTTTACTACCAACGCAAGATTTTAGATGTCAGTTTACATGCTTTGCCACTAGTACATGTATATATTGGATACAGTGTTATTTTTGCCCCGTGATATTTTCGCTTCTTCTTACGATTTGCCTTGTCTTGAGTTCACCCTAACAATGTTGTGGTAAAAGAGAGATGATATGAGACATTGGAATTCGCCAAGTCTTACCCGCTACCTGACAAAAAGAGCGAAATGAGCGAAAATTAAACGGGGGCAATTATATCTGTTTCAGGCCACAATTGATCTTGATTTTGGCTGTTGCTTTTGTCATCTTCTTGGGCGGTATCTTCTCTTGCATTCAACTATCTCTACTGAAGAGCATCGAAAATGGGCGATATACAGTATATACCCCCTCTGACTTGTACGAGCATTCGTATGATGAAACGCATGATCGGACGAGCGTCGCTCGTCCTATTGCATTGGTGCACGTTCAATCGCCCGATCATCTAGTCCTATCGCATTATCTTACAACACCCGCTTTCATTGTACAAATCACGCATATAGACGCAAGATATATCGCATGATTCAATGCCTTTACATCGGACAACGGTCGCTCTGACTCGTGCGTGTTTCGTACGAGTACTTTTTCATATGCGATTATTTTGGCAACAGTTTACGAACTATGTCTTTTTTTTTTCGGTCGCACGAATATTTTGTCGCTTCTGATCGTGTGCCAATTGTGAAAAGGGCTTTAAGGCCCTTTCACAATTGACGCACAAACACTTTGCGATCGGAATTTTTTCGCTTCGCACGAGCTCTTGCATACGTTGCACCAGCCCTCGCTTACGTTGCACGAGCTCTCGCATTCGTTGCATGCGTTTTACTGGTCGCATCAAGTCTCCTCAAAATAGTGGACATGCACACTATTCAGACGCGACCGAACGCGATCCAAATTATTGCAGTGCAACGCACGAACATTAGTACGAACGTTTTACAACGTTCTGTGTACTCGCAAGAGTGATGCACAATTTATAAAGATTGTAAGATAAATCGCTGCTGTTTATGCGTGTGTTTTGCGACCATGAGACTGTTGCTCAACGTGTCTTATGTAATCTTGCAACGTTTTACTATCATTCCACGATTTATAAGTTTCAGTTTGTCATGCTTTCCACTTGTATATTATATACACTGTATAAGCATATTTGTTTCAGACCTTTATTGACCATATATATATACCCCCTCTGACTCGTACGAGCATTAGTACAATGGAACGCATAATCGGACGAGCGCCGCTCGTCAAATCGCACTTGCGCACGTTCAATCGTCCGATCACTTCGTCTCTCGCGCGATCTTATCGTATTATCTTACAACACTCGCTTTAATTGTACAACAGTCGCATATAGACGCAAGATATATCGTAAGATTTAATGCGTTTACATCGCACAACACTCGCTTATATCGTGAGAATTTCGCACGAATACTTTTTTCATATGCGGTTCAATTGGCAACAGTTTACGATTCATATCTATTTTTTTCGGTCGCACGAATATTCAGTCACTTCTGCTCGTGCGCCAATTGTGAAAGGGGCTTTAGACGGCCGTTTTTCTACCTTTATAATTTCTGCCCAGTCAGAATTTAAGCCGATGCATTTTGTACTTTTGTGACTTTCTGGCGATTTTAAGAAGTTTTTATCAACAGTTAGAGCTCTATATAACAGGATGTCTGTTTCTTTCACAACGTCTGACTGTCACCGGGATTAAGGGGTTCTTTTTCAGCGGCAAAAACATCGCACTTGTTAAACTTAAGAAGAGCTTATACATGTATATATGATAAAATGTCAAAAATATTCGATATATGAACTTCTGCACCAAATAAGCGTAATCAATGAAATGAAAACACATAATTAAACGGTTAAAATCAACGGTCATTAAATTGTAAATAGCTGAGCCCCCCCCCCCCCCCCCATTATTATGCAGTGGATGAAATATGTTTCAGAGTAAAAGTACAACAAGATCAGATATCTGTCATGATTGATGGAATAAATTGATTTATTATTCAATCAACTTTAGTACTCAAATTGAAATTTGAAAATAACAAATATAAATTAATACCTATTTAAAAAACTTTCAATTCAGATTGTCATACGCATATAAACAACTTTACACAAGAAACGACAAAATACACCAAACCACTGCAACAAAAACTTAAGCAATATTGTGCTTTTCTGATGGTTCATGCGGAATATGAAGGTAGTGACACTGCAGAAAAAAATACATAAGCGGGTTAGGTATTTTTTTTCGGCAATGATCGCTACCTTCATAACTCGCCTGAATCTTCAAAATAAGTATTTTGTTGTTTATATTTATATATTTCTTTAAACAAATTAATGAATGGGTCGTAAAAGGTAAGTAAAAATAACTTAATTAATAGTGATGTACTTCAGTACGTTAGATAAAAAAACCCAGACAAGTCGTCTTCTATGGGAAATTGAGTCTGGCATTATCATGATTATTTCCTGCAGTCCGTTTTTTTAGGTTGCTGTAGGTTTCGACCGATCGATAAATGGGACGTGTAGATTTCAGTCCTGTCTGTTTCTATACAGCTGTGAATTACAATTAATTTCCGTAAGAAATAGAGGAGATCATACTAAGTAGATGAAAATTTAAAGATTTTTTTTTTAGGAACAATGACATGCGTTTTCTTAAACTAGTTTTCGTATTTTGCAAATGATCCGCATCAATCAAGATCATGTGACTGCATGAATTGTAAAAAAAAAAGTGTATATACGTATCTTTAAGATATAGGAAACTGAAGACGGGGATTCGTAGAAAAATATATAAAAACGATACCTTTTCATTTAAAAAAATATATATCTCTGTCAAAATCTCTCTCTCCCTTCTCTCCTCTCTCTCTCTCTCTCTCTCTCTCTCTCTCTCTCTCTCTCTCTCTCTCTGATCTTACAGTTGTGGTTACTGATGTCGGGGCCCATTTTAACATGAATTGTGAAATGCTCTTTTTACAATAAAAGAAAAATCAACATGCCGGCCAATTTTGGCTGGACTTCATTTGTCTTATATAACTATACTATAGGCTGTCTCAAGGTATTTATACAGCACATTTTGACGATTTTCAATTAAAATACACCTACCTGTGTAAAAGTGCAATTAGATGAAAGGGAATATTTCCAAGATAACCTCATTCACATATTATCATTTTTCACTGTAAAAGTTCACAGGAACGAAAATGGATTTCTTACGGAAATTTATAATGTGGAATGTTGATCAATTAGGAAGTCACTCGGAATACCTCGCCTAATTTTTTCAACGTTATCATCCGGGTCTGTTGCAATACAAAATCTCCGTAGACATCACATTTTTAGCCGTGTATTGAAACCTGATAAGCTAGAGGGGGCATTTCAAAGAAGAATTCTTGGAAATTTTTCATACTTTTGAACATCGTTTGAACCCTGAGGTATCTTGCGACAGAGTTTAATAGTTATAACAATTCCAAAAGATACATTTTATTTTGTAGGCGTTACTAGAATTCATACATGAATTGAAATGAAAGACAAACATATTTTTTTAATATATAGCAATGTGATTTCATTCAAAGTACCGGGAAAGACATATCAGTAAGTAGTTTCGTCGAAAACAAAATCCATAAGTATTCATCTGCCAGAATGATGGACTAATTTGTGTTCTCTGCAGCCTCTTTCTACTCCGAATAAGAGCAGAGATATGATGTGTCTTTAGATAAATAAGCGTTATATTATAACGTAATCAATCAATGGTCATGCTGATTTATTTAAGGAATACAGAATCATCCTTTGAGTGATAATATCGGTCGGTGCGTAATCAAATCGAATAAAGCCCGAAGGGACCCCTTCCCCCTAGATCCCACAACAAGTGCATTAGATTACTGACATTTGTTAAAATTGATCCGATCCCTTCTTATGTACATGTAGCTACATCACCACTGGTGTGATATTTCTAAATTGATTAAATCTTATGATACAAACTTGGAATAAAGTACATATAGTCATTGATATCTTTTGGATGCATTTACTACTGGTCAATAGATGATTTTTAATCAGCTCATCTTGTATACATTAGATACTCGTCACTCCTGAGTTTGGGCTGTGGAGGCTCTTTGTCGTGCCAGCGCCTACCAAGACTCGACCTTCACTTTAAATACATGTAAAATAACCTCATATCAATGTATATACTTGTTGTTTTCATATTATTGGAGAGCATTTTAATTTCAATGTCATAACTTGGTGTAAGAAGGGAAATAACTCAAATTATCAGCCTTATAAACCCCATCAGCATAGTACACCCAACGTGAATCACTGTTTCACTGAACATATCACTTCTTTAAAGTTACTCGCTCATCACAAGGCTGTTTAATCACGTTATGTCCGCCGTCACGTTATGTCCGCCGAAACGAAATGTCCGCCACTTTTTCGAAAAAATCGTCACATTAAGTCCACCATCACAAAATGTCCGTCAATTTTAAAACAAAAATCGTCACGTTATGTCCGCCATCTCTAAATGTCCGCCACTTTTTCGGAAAAGTCATCACGTTATGTCCGCCTTTACAAAAGTTACGTATATTCCCCCAAAAGTCATTACCATATGTCCGCCGCCCTAAAATTTCGGGGAAATTGTATTTCATGTATCGGGTATGCACATCGCTTGTTTTTTTTTTTTTTTTTTTTTTTTTTTTTTTTTAGGAAGGTGTATGGTCTAATGCCTGCCATCAATGTTGAACACACTACTTTATCGTTTTATTTCTAAATATCATATTTGCTATAGGCTAATACGAAAAGTTAAGGCGGCGGACATAATGTTACATTTAGAAAATAGGAGAACATTTTATAAAGTAAACAACTTATAGACACTCGTTAGTTTGAGTGTATTTTTTATTCATTAAGATTTATTAGTTACAAACTGTAAAGACTCGTACTCTTTACACATGTCTTAAGCTGGTTAACAAATGGTTTACTAACATAGAAAAATTCAAAGAAATGACTTTCGCGGAGAAAATTGGACAATCTATTTTTTTTAGTCAAAACCATGATCGCCGAATGTCAATGACTGATCGTATGATGTATACATGTATACATTGTATACATTAAAATAATTATGATTTTTTGTATGGTTCTGATTAAAAAGACGGTTTTCAAATTTCATCAAATTAAATAGTCCTCTGTCTTTTATTTACAAAGCTGAGTCTTATTATTTCTTCCCTAGATATTTTCATAATATTTCTTACATGTAATGTAGTTTTACTTTTATATAACTTATTTTTAGATAAAACAATATTTATTTGCCTCGCTGATTTTCAAAGGGGTCGTCTCGAAAGTTATAAATTTTTGGTATGGGACCCTATGAGAATTGGTTGGAAAAACCGCTAAATTTTCACATTTTCCCCATAATGTTTGTATTTCTGCCCTAGGGATTTCTTTTTCTTTCAAATATATTAAAACGATTGTAAAAAGGCACTGAATGAAAATAGTGCAAGGATAGTATTGTTGTGGAACCGAATTAAATGAGGTAGGAACTACCCAATAACCGCATGGATCGGCAGTGTTGATGTCCCCCTGTTTCAGTGAGCCTCGTGTCCGCGTGTGTTTCGACCACCGACCGTCTCCTGCAGCCTAGGACATACCCATCAGCACAACATTGGTTTCAGAAGTGATTACATTTGACCCAAGGCCTGCAGTTTATCTGTTTTGCCGGGATTCGCACTTATTGCAACTTCACTAACGCCCGACCAGGATTGTGGAGAAAATTCGGATAAGTTTTTTTTTCTTTCGTTTAGTACATTTTTTTTCACTACTTAACACAAATAAAATTCATAAGTATTCTCATTAGAAGATTAATTTCAGTGTCTAACACCAGAATTGTATTTGTTTCTTTTTTTCTTTTTTCCCCGGAAAATATTGTCAGTTTGGCGCGTTCTGCTTGACAGGTACGGAACGCAGTTGGCGCCATATCTGATTAATGTTGGTTTAACGATATATATTAGAATTTTATTGTCCCAAAAGTAGTTAGGATCAGTTTACCTATTTCATTCAGATTAACTAGTTCCCAAACAACAAACTTTCATTAAAGATAAATTGTATTTTATTTTTATGTCATTGTCAAAGCCCAAATTAGATAATTTTTTAAGGAGAAAAGTATCTCATAGACAAAGCAGTCTTTACTACACTCCCATTCTTTTGTCAGATAGCAAGAGATTTGCAATCAAAAGAAGAATAGGACTTGATTTTGTTGAATTTTTGTGTGAACCAGGCTGGCGTACAGCACCTGCAGTAGACTTTCTAGACAATTACTTGAAGCCAAATAGCAATAAAAAGTATTTGATCTATATTTGGCTAGGTATATGTGACATCTCTGTTAAAGAAGGCAAATTTACAAGAGTTAGGTGTTGGGACAATTCTGTCATTGACCATATATTATCTCAATATAGAGTAATTGAATTAGTAAAACAGTACCCAAATACAAAAGTAAAATTTCTTGAGGTGCCCTGCTTTTCTGTCCTTGCATATAACAAGTTTAAGGGTCACACAGACTTGGATCCATTCAAAGACCAAGACAAAGAAATTTGCAGACAGGTTGAACAGCTCAACTCTTCTATAAGAGAAATTAATTCCAGCATTACAGAGAGAACTCTACCTTTCAACTGTGACATAAAGAGACGTCGTAAGGACACAAATAGAAGGAAAGGTGGTCTTCCCAGTGTCCGTGTATCCTATAAACTTGCGGCATACTATGATGGCATTCATGCAGACACAGATTTAGCCCTTATCTGGACAAAACGTTTAACAGATGACATTAATTTACACTGTTTCAAAACTTTTAAAAGATGAAGACATTTTAGACAATCTTGTACCAGAAGAGTTAAGTTCATTGTGAACCCTCACTTAAGTTATTTGCAAACATGACAAATCTAAATACTGCATCCATAGATGACCTCAAATCCCTGGAGGGCATTGGAACCCAAAAAGCAACAGCCATCATCAAACTTAGAGATGAAAAAGGATACATAACCATGGAAGACATTAAGGAAAATCTGCATAACACTGCATCCACAATACAGAAATTGTTGTACGAAGAAAACATCTTGGAAATCCCACCAGAATTAGTGGAATCAATTAAGAAGGCAAGATGGAGAACATAAACGGGCAATGGACAATGTGGCGAAAGAGTTTGACTCAAAACTTAACAAAGTTCATGAGCACTACAAAACTATGCAGAAGAATTATGAGGAAGAAATGAACAAAATGGCTAAAATGATGGCAGAACTGGAAAGAAAACTATCGGAGAAAAAGTCTGAGTCGTTAGTGACTGAGATATTGTTGACAGACTAGCACCGCATGGGATTCATGGTACCAAAGATGATGGTCATAAGTCCTTGAAGCTAAAGAAAAATTATACAGAGGCAGTAGCCAGTGGGGCATTAACTAGTAGTGTCTCTGCTGACAGTGGCTTGGCTAAGCCTGGCACGACTAGCAGTGTAACACAAACTAGAACAGGGAAAAGTAATTCTACAAGTGGGGCTAATGGTGGCTTGAGACAATCTGGCCCATTTAGCAGCCACATCGAGGGACCTCCCGCTCCTAAGATGGCTACATTTGATGGAAGCAGTGAATGGTGTCCATGTAAAACCAAGTTTGACAGGATTGCAGACAGATACAAATGGTCTGAGGATCAACGACTAGAGAGACTCATTGATTCTTTAAGAGACAAAGCACTTAATTCTATTGCACCTGTACAAAACCAGTCCAAAATAAGTACAGTGACCTATGTAAAAAATTTAAGTCCAGATTTGGTCAAAAGGAACTGCCCTAAACTGTGTGGAGAAAGCTTCAGGACATCAAGCAAGAGAATAAAGCAGTTGAAGAATTTGCAGAACAAGTGCAGGAAATGGTTACAGAGGGATATCCTGATGCTCCGGAAAGTGTTATAGATACAATTGCCACTGACACCTTACTAAAAGGCATTGAAAACAAGCGTGCAGCATTAACAGCAATGGATAAAGACCCCACCACCTTAGAAAGTGCACTTCAACTGGTCAGAGCAGCAATCAATAATCGAAGACTAATTCTGGGTGGACGTAAACCAGAAGTCAGAAAAGTTCGATTCAACGATGCGTAAAGTGACAGTGATGAGGAGACTGAATTTAGCTCACGCACAGTCCGGCCCCAGAGTCGTGTTGACAAGCTTGCTGCAGAAGTTGAGTCCATGAAACTTGGTCTCGAAGCAGCCAATACCAAAATTGACAAACTCATTGGTCTCATCTCAAACCGTTCGAAATCCCCTCAGAGGACAACAGTTCAACCTAGATCATCCTCCGCTGTAAAATAAGTCTCCTGTTTTAACTGTAGGGAAAAAGGTCACTTCGCAAGGGACTGCAAACAACAGCAAAAATCAAGATCACCATCTCTGCAAGCCAAAGGTTATCCTACATTTGATATGAGACTCTACGAATGCAAAGTGGAACCACAAACTTTGCTGATCAACGTAAAAATAAATGGAAAACTGGAGAAAGCCATCGTTGATACAGCAGCACAAAAAACAGAAATAAACAGAAAGCTAGCAAACTCGTTGACGCCACCCTTACACATTGGCAAGGAGGTGACTCTTAAGGGGGTAAGAGAAAACAGTTGGTTGAAAGCTAACTATTCAAAGGATGCCAATATTGAAATAGAAGGGGTTCAATTCAAAGGCCGGTTATTGTAGCAGACATAACTGATCAAGTGATCATTGGTCTGGACTTTCTTAGTGCAAACAATGCTTTGATTGACCTCCACGATAAAAGCATCAACATGTTAAAGCAGAGGTGCTTAAAGCTGAGAGGAATCCAGTCAGTGTAGCTAGAGTACTGCTTAAAACAAAAAGTTCGGATCCCACCGCATTCTTCAGTACATGAAGTGGGCAAACTCGATAACACTTTAGAAGAAGTTATGGTACAACCATCACGCAGCATTTAAGGACTACTTTCTTCTTATGCTATAACAAACCAAAGAGTTGCTGATGTGCCTATGTTACTACAGAATGTGTCAGCACACAGGGTAATCTTACAAAAAACCATGTTTTTGGAACAGCAACACAATTTGATGAGGTGATTGAGGACCAAAACAGACCCAGGATGATGAACACTATCCTAAAACCTCCACATGCTTACCTAGCTATCTGTTAGACTTGCAGACGAGATCAGTTGAGAATCTCTCCCAGAACCAGGCCAACAAAGTACATGACTTGCTTGTGGAATTTCAGGATGTTTTTGCAGCAGATGACATGGACATAGGCATGTTCCAAGGAATCACACATAAAGTAAACACAGAGGATGCACAACCAGTCCGTGCAAAACTAAGACGTACTCCACTAGGCTTCGAGAAGGAAGAAGAAGCCCACTTAAAAAACTTCTAGATAATGGAGTCATAGTTCCATCAAATTCAGAATGGGCCTCCGCACCGGTTCTTGTTCAAAAAAAGGATGGTTCTGTGCGTTACTGTGTGGACTTTTGAAAAGTGAATAGTCTCACCAAAAAAAATGCTTTTCCCCTTCCAAATATTGAAGAATGCATGCATACTTTAATTGGAAATGTCTTCTTAAGCACATTAGATATGGCCCAGGGCTACTACCAAATAGAAGTGGACCCACATGATCGTCATAAACTGGCATTCATAACAAAATATGGTTTGTTTGAGTTCGTGAGAATGCCGTTTGGCACATGTAACAGTCCAGCCACATTCCAACGAATGATCCAGCTTGTCTTACATGGATTAAACTGGAAGGAATGCTTGGCATATCTTGATGACGTCATTGTGCTTGGAAATTCATTTGACAATCACCTGCTCAACATTAAAGCTGTCCTAAATAGGTTCAGAAAACATAATTTGAAATTAAAACCAAAAAATTATGTATTTTCAGAAAAGAGATACAGTTTTTGGGCAGGATAGTCAGTAAGGATGGTGTATCCGTGACCCCAGAGAGCATACATTGTGTAGCCCAGTGGCCCGTCCCGAGAAACCGAAAAGATGTGGAGTCTTTTTTGGGTACATGAATTATCATAGGGAGCACATCCAGGATTACGCAGCATTGGCATCCCCTTTGTACGATCTTACAAAGTCAAAAAGTACATTCATGTGGGGCGAAGCTCAATATAATAGTTTTCCCTCCCTTAGACAAGCAATGTCCCAACCAGCGGTATTAGCCTTTCCAAAGTCAGATGGCTTATTTATACTTGATACAGATGCGTCGGATCATTCATTGGGTGCAGAATTGTCACAGGTTCAGAATGGGAAAGAAGTACTTATAAGCTATGCAAGCAAAACCTTATCATCTACCCAAAGACGTTACTGTGTAACAAGAAAGGAACTACTTGCCCATTGTTGAATTCACAAGACAATTCAGATTCTACCTTCTCGGACGGCCATTTATTGTTCGCACAGATCATCACAGCTTAGCATGGCTTCTAGGTTTTAAGAATATTGAGGGACAACTTGCGAGATGGATTGAAGAATTGTCCCAGTACAATATGACAATCCAACACCGTAGTGGAAAGGCACACGGCAATGCTGACGGTCTCTCAGGAATACCAGCCACGGAACCGCCTTGTGATTGCTATGATGCTGGGAAGGATGTCAGTGAGCTGTGGTGGATGCAAGTACTGTCAGAAAGCCCATGGAAAATAGTCTAGGTTTAAAGAGGACATTGATGACGTTGTCCCTTTAGCTGTACGCGAAACCAAATATGGTATGGAAGATCCCAAATCGAATAAGGTCACTGAGGAATGTTATTAGTGTGGATCTTTTAGCCACAAAGAACTAAGAGAAGCAAAAGAGAATGATCAGGATCTAAAACATCTCCTCCATTGGAAAACAGGGAATGGCCCAAATGAAATTGAGCTTTTCCTCTCAGGTCCAGCTGTAAAACACTGGTGGAACTCGAAAGAGCTGCTCACAATTGTTGATGGAGTACTGTACTATACATGGATTGATGAAACATCTGAAACACATTTGCTACTAGCTCCAAAAGCGCATAAAGAAACAGTGTTGGCAGGTTGCCATGATTCCACCATGGTCACCATGGACAGCAAAAGACGCTGCAGAGAGTGCGCTCAAAATACATTTGGTATGGTATATCCCAAGATTGCAAAAATTATGTTCAGTCTTGCAAGGAATGTAATATAAGTAAAAAACATCATGTGCAGCCAATAGCTCCCCTTCGCCAGTACCATGCAGGCATCCCTATGGAAAGAATACACATGATGATCGACCAGTTTACAAAGTGGCTAGAATGTCATGGAATCCCTAACCAAATTGCAGAACAAGTAGCAATGTCACTGGTTAAAGGATTCATTGCCCGAATGGGATGTCCTCTTCAGATTCACTCAGACCAGGGAAAGAACTTCATGAGTGACCTATTTTGTAAGCTTTGCAAAATGATAGAGATCTCAAAAACACGCACAACACCATATAGACCGTGTGCAAATGGACAAATCGGTACAATAGAACTATCTTGCAAGCAATCCGGTGCTATCTAAAAAATGTGCGCTTCCAGCCTTCCAGCGACATTGGGACAGACATTTGCAACTAATTGCTGGCGCCATAAGAGCCACCGTGAACAGACAAACTGGTTTTATAGTGAACAAAATGATGCTAGGGCAAGAGATTATACAACCCATCGACATCATGATGAGTGTGGCTGAAAACCAGCAGCTGCAAGTCCCATTAGAATATGTGGAGGAGCTAGAAGAAGTAATGTTTCAGGTCCACGCCATTGCCAGACAAAATCTACACAATGCAGAAATGCGAAAAAACGGACCTATGATTTACGGCTTCACAACCACACATATGATGTCGGAGACTTAGTCTACATGATAGATTCATCAACAAAAATAGGGCAATCTAAAAAGCTACAAAAAACCTTGGACAAGTCTATTTGTTGTGACTGGAAAGCTGTCACCAGTCCTTTGTCGCATTAAGAATCGGCGAAAGGAGAAAGTGGTTAATCATAATAGACTTAAGAGTTGCTCTGACCGTGACACCCCAATAAGGCTAACCAGACTGCGGCATACAGTAATGACAGATGTGACTCATTCAGAACAAGAGGAAGAAGATGAGGAAGATGATGAGGATGCAGGTTACTTGGAAAGTTTGTATGGCGACCAGATGGTAAGCATCCCAAGTCGAGATTCGAACGCCTTCGGTGTGAATTCTGAAGCCAGTGTTACACCACCATCTAATGTAAAAGACAACCTCGTGAGCCTCGTGTCCGCGTGTGTTTCGACCACCGATTGTCTCCTGCAGTCTAGGACATATCCATCAGCACACCATTATCAAAAATTGTTTTTCCTACCAAAATTGGCATATTGCGGTATATGTGCGCTTATATATTTTTTTTAACGAACTAACAACACTGCGTAGAATAATTGTACCAGTGCCAAGGTGACATATTTGCACTCGTCTAAGCTGCATGTTAAAAAAATGTGAACATGCCATATGATAGACCATTGCTTTAATAGTTTATAACTACATGTAGTTAATTTATCTCACCTGTCAGGTGAAAAAATAAATTCCTTAAGGAACGTACTTTTTTTGTTTAATTGGTATATTCGGCATTTCCTACGGGAATGAAAGAACTTCCTATAGAAATTTAAATCCGATAGGATTCGGACAAATCCGATAGGAAATCTTAATGCCCTATAGGAAAACCACCTGTCTGAATCAAATTCTTACAGGAAATACCCTTTCCCAACAATAAATATAATTCCTATAAGGTTTATAGAAAAGCCTATAGGATTGTCAATATTTCCTGTAAGAGAATTATTCTCCTATGGGAAATATCTCACCTGTCAGGTGATACACAATAAAAACAAAAGTGGTTGTATACTATCTAGACAATGGTCTATCATTTGTTATTGAAGATTAATATTTTAACAAAGCTGCATATTAAGCGGATGCAAAAATGCCACCTTGGCACTGGCATAATTATCCGGCACATCGTTAACAATTTTAAAATGCTAAAATGTTTTCCTAAAGTTCTGTTAATAAATTCTCTTATTTTAAGAATCCATCACCACCTCAAATATATGAGAGAATCATACTCTTTTCTTTGGCTTCATGCATCATATGTACAATACCGGAAAACGATGACGCGTAATCGCCATTTTAACACTTCACCATATCAAAGTCATTTTGGTGCAAAAGAATGCTTTAACTTTGCACCAACAGCTGCAGGAAAATAAAAAGATGGACAAAGCCACGAGCACTCGAACTTTACTCGGCCTCGTTACAGGAAATGGATATACTGACCTACTTGTGTGTCCTCGGTGTCGTTTAATTGAATCTGTAGTCCTCGCTCTATTTCTCTTCAGCTCCCGATGTTTAAACGATTAGCAGAAGAATCGCTTAGTCTATAAAAAAACATCGAAAGATTCTGAAAAAAATGACGTTTCCCAAGCTTCGTGCTAATAAACTATATTTAGCATCATATTTTATAACATTTACATGCAACCGCCCCCCCCCCTCCCCCCTCCCCAACGCATACACAAACTCAATAATTCGGTATAGTATTATTCAATACAAAGAATATACGAATACTTTACATCTTTACATCTGACCTGTATAGAACAAAATAATATTTATCCGTGATGTTGAAATAATTAAAATTTTTAGATTCCCGGTATACAATGCTCTACATGGTACCTGAGCGCAGGTGTACCCGAATTTATTCAGGATTTGTCAGTATATCATTTTGCACCCAACAATAGAACTGTCGCCTGATTGGTTAGATTGTTGTAGATTCTGTGCCTCGCCCTAAACGTTCTACTCGATATCTTAAACATATGTTTGTCATTTTATGAAGATTTTATTGAGATGCCCTACTGGATGATTAAAAAATTCAAACTAAACTACATTTTATATCTAATTATGTTTATAAAATTAATTCATGTGACAGAAACTTGAGTTTGATACGATGTCGGTGTGAATACACGGTGAATTTATCAGTGTTAACTAAACATACATGAATTACAACTAGAGACGTATCAATTTTATAGTCATTTTATTGTTTGTAGTCATCTCTCTCTCTCTCTCTCTCTCTCCAAATTTGAGGATGCGTGTGATTTTGATACAATAATAAGCTTAGAACAGGTTGTAAAAGGTAGAAAGCCTTTGAGTCTCGTAACCGAGGTCTGAAATTCTCAGTGTTCAACAAATTACCCATCAGGCCTCATGATCTTGAAGCATTTATAGACGTAAGTCAAAATTTCAGTCCGACATAAAATAAATTTTCATCATAATATAACGATTGAAGTTTGTTATTAACAACGTTTTATAAGGACTCTATAGCATTTCAATATTGTTTATAAACAGACATTTAGGCAGTACACAATTTTTGACCTAAGTCTAAGATTGCCTCATGACCGCCTGTAGCCAGGTCTACCTTAAACTTTGACATATGATATATTGGACCAATAACTAACATTTACTAAATTAAAAAAAAAATTAGATAGTTTAGCTTTAAAAATTGAGCATTTTCCTATATCTTTATTCATGTGTACGGAGTTTTTCTTTATGCGGAGGTAAATAAAACCTAAAATTGGCCACGACCATCGAGTCATTACTTTTTGTATTCTTGTCATTCTTTTGAAATATTTGAAAGCCTTTATAGTGGCTGGATTGATATATTGCACTTCAATGTCAGTATACGCTATATCATTTTCTAAATCCAATTAAATTGTTTAAATAAAGCAACACATGTGCTTTCTGATGATAATTTACACAACTGGTTTAACTATACTCTCCAATTTAATAATGTGATAAATTCATATGCATGTTGATATGCATAATGAAATCAATAATACTGATAATGACGGTTGCATTATTAAAGAATCATAAACAAATACGTGAAATATATCTTTTTGTAGTCCCTCCTTCCGAAGAATAGCGGGAAAACGTCGTATGATAGTAATGTTGTCAAATAGATTTCCGTAGGAATATACAGGGCGGGGCCATAGGAAGGCCAGTAAATAAGGGTCAGTTTTAAATAGGAAAGGTCATTCTAGTCAGTTTCATGCAACAGTTTTTAAATTAATTTTTTCTCTCTCATACTTTATAAATTGGTATATTTGTACATGCATTGAAAAAATGTATATATAAGTCCGATGTTAGCCCTTTAAAGCTATTTACACTTTCGGGCACAGGTTTCCATAGTATTTTTTTTTTCAAATATTTTATCAATTTGTTTTTCCTTAGCGGTTTTTAACGCCAATCATGGGATTGTATATTCAGATAAATTTACTGTATGTGCACATGCACTCGATGATGTATTATCATTAAAGGTCAGCTGCCCGCAAAACTTGTCTGTCTCACTGGCTCACACCTAAGTTGAGTTGTTGGTAAATGTGTTTAAAATATTCTTAATAGTGTTTATATTTTTCTCCCATTTTTAATCCTCTCTCTCTCTCTCTCTCTCTCTCTCTCTCTCTCGTTGTCGTTTTTATTTAGCATAGAGTTTTCTCGATATGATGCTTGACCTGCTACTCTCCACATTCGTTTTTTTAAATGCCAAGATATCAGATATATGCTTGTCTGCACCGTACAGGTAAAAATAATAAAATACGACACCTGTTTACCCACAATAATGCAAATCTGAATAACAGCCAGCAAAAATTGTAACTGATATGCGTGTGAAAGGATGAACATATTCTAAAATCAAAAGCAACTTGTCTGAAAAGAAAACAACTGTAAGCTTCTGCTAAATTTAGTGGTAATTCTAAAATTAGAAACAATAATTGCTACATGTATAAAATGTATATGCGAAGTTTAGAATTTTTAGTTTTAAATAAATTCTAAGAGCCATCAGACTAGATTACGTTATCAAAATCTCAATTCGATCAAACACAATTTTAATTTGAAAAAGTAGTAAAAAAAGGTATACATGTGCTTTTTGATGATAATTGGCACAATAGGTTTAATTAGATTCTCCAATATATTAATGTGATGAATTCATATGCTAATGATTGGCATGATTAAATTAATGATACTGAATTTGATGGTGGCGTTTGTTTTAAGAATCATGAACCAATCCGTTAAATATCTCTCTTTTTTCCCATCTCTCCCTCACTCTCTCTCTCTCTCTCTCTCTCTCTCTCTCTCTCTCTCTCTCATGTTTTCGTTTTGTATAGAGCTTTGACAGGCAAACATTCCCCTGCGTGTTTTGTTTTTAAATGCCAAGATATCAGATAACTATGCTTGTCTACACACTACAGGTCGTAATGATACAATACGATACCTGTTTACCTACGATAATCCAAATTTAAATGACAACCAGCAAAAAAAGTAACTGATAGGCATGTGAAAGGACAAAACATTTTAGAATCCAAACCAAAAGCAAGCTGTCTAAAAAGGAAAACAGACCTCTGTTAAATGTAGTGGTAATTCTGGTATCAAAACCGACAATGTTATGTGGGAGTATAGAAAATCATAACAACAAAATATAAAATACTAAGGTAAAACAATAACAGGTAGATGAGAACAACATCATTCCTCTTTAATGTACCACAGAAATCTTTATTTTACAAGTTTAAGTAGGATTACAGAAAAATGAAATGTTCATTTTAAAATACTGATGAGAAAGAGGTACATAACAGCAATGTGTATATTACTATGAATTAAATATCTACGTAGAGGAGGATCAACTACCAAAAAAGTCTAAATCGGTGCTAATTATAAGGGAAGTCCCTTTCCTCATGAGCATTTTAAATCTTTTATTCTTTCTTTTTTACAAACGCTAACGTTCGCAAATATTACATATTTCCTCTTCATTTGGTATACTACACAGTATTTTTTCTGAATTTTAAAAGGTATACATGCAATATATACCTAGCGTCTTTTCAATTTGTACATTATCGCTGTATCCAAAATCAACGTATTTGTTTTTGACTTTCGTTATTTCCATCAATTTTCATAATATCATGTAAACATAAAATTAAGCAGTAGACAAGACGAAAGACAAGACAAGATTTTTCACCTGGTGACAAGAGCGGAATTATTTTTTAAACGTAAATTTTCCTTCTTTCTTATATTTGTCGTTTCATGTTTTTCTTTTTAGCTCAACGGTTCGTTGAATTTTAAAAACAAATACTTTTTAAAAATTCTTTGGCAGAGTTTTTCAGTTTATGAAAATCATTTACTCATACATTGTATTCCAAAATCAAATAAGCTAAACTGTCTAATCTCTCTCTCTCTCTCTCTCTCTCTCTCTCTCTCTCTCTCTCTCTCT
>WFKH01003881.1:73533959-73546278 GCA_016163765.1 Magallana hongkongensis
ATATAATGCCTAGGTGTAATTTATTATTTTTGTAATGAAGAGGTCAAAAACATCATATATGACAATTTTAGAGAGACAGTGGACATTTTATGTAACCCCCCCCCAATAAAAAGAAAAAAAAAACAAAAAAAAAAACGAAAAAAACAACAACAAAACAACGAAATTTGTAGCTGGTTTCCATTAAATTTCATGGTAAATGACGGTTTGAAACACACCATGTCGTCAAAATATTATTGCTATTGTTATGCAGCAACATTAAATAAATTCATATTTAAAATTTTAGAAATCTGCAGGCTACATTTATTAACTAGATCTTGGCAGGCTGACATAACGAAGCAGTGCTATTATATTAGGATTGAGACTAGCAAAAGGTATTGAAGTATCTTAAGGACGAACTATTTCATAATAAATTGCAAAGGACATTTATGTTCTAAGATTGCTCACAAAATTAACGAAGTCGAAGTCTAAGTGTAAATTTATCATATTAAAAAAAATCATGTAGATTTAGAATCAATCTGGTAGTTTTATTTTCATAGCTAAGATTCTAGAACAAATCTCTAAAAGAATCTTGCTTGAAAAAAATATTTGTTGCGTTCGTTTTAAAATGAAAAATATAACAAATCACAAGGAAAGAACCACAGACCCTTCTTATTATTTCATCAATTTGCCCAACCTTTACGTAAAGAGAGCCGTAACTATACAAAATCTCAACCACACTTTCATTCACAATTATGAATACATTGGTAGATTATTTATGATAAATGCTATTTTTTTTAATAGTTGTTTAATTTGTTTGAGAATAATGTTCACATCATTTACTTTTAGATTGATGAATTGTGCAGTGAAATAGTTGAGGAGTTGAACTCGAGCAAGTTTACTACAAATTACTTTCTGTATAATGGAACTTTCTGGCGTCGTGTGTGGTGCTTTGTAGTGTTTGGGGCTCCTGCTCTTGCAGTGTTGCCGCTCCTGGTTTTCCTTGTTTTTGTCGGAGATATAACAGAAGATATACTTGGCGGCATTTCTTTTACACTTGTTATTGTTCCCATTACCGCAGTGTCTATCCTTGTCTGCCGTTGTTATCGCAAAAATGTACCAAAGGTATGCCACCTCAATATTTTTTTGTATTATTCTCGTATTAGGGTAAAATGATCTTTCCTAATCAAATGAAAATGTAAATCAATTCTTTTAGGATATTTAGTTGCTGTTTAAAATTTTAATTTGTTTAAGATAAAATATCTATATGGGATCATATTCAGTGACTCTTTCATCATTTCTTAAATCAATAGCTTTAGCGAACTTCTCTAAACACCAATTTTATTTCTGTCTGCTTAAGGCTCAAGTTTACTTATCTTATTTTGAAAATAAATTTTGAAGTTCCGGTGCCTGTTTCATCGTTTGCTTCTTTTATTATGTCACAAAGAAAGTGAGCATATATAAAAAATAAAATAGAATGGATATCTTGAAAATATTCCTCTCAAGATCCACTTTAGTAGAAATATTAATATACACAATTGTTAAAACTACATTGCTAAACAGTTCGTGGTTTTACAATCTTAGCAGCATGATGATATTGTTTACATTGAAGTTTTTATACTAGTAAATACTTGATAGTGGGGCCACATATTAAGGAGAAGATAACTAACCTATACATTAGTATAAAGAGAAAAAAAATATATTTATTCAACAACGCTAATGCAACAATGCTATACTTTCTGAAATAACTCTGCATGTATCTTATATGCGACCTTCAAATCGCAAATTGGTGATAGGACACCACACAAAATATCTTATGAAAGGTTTATTTTGCAACATGAAAAAAACTTTTCTGTAATTTTTTATCTAAAAACTAAAGAATATAAAAGTAAATGTTAAATATACGTCAAGTAAATCTAGTTATACATGTATATATACACAGACATAGCAAATCTAATTTCGTTAGCAATAATGGGTAGCATCCATATTTTAGACCTACTCAAATCCTGGGATCATTATCGTTACACATCTTTTCCTCCTTCGTTTATTCTTTATATAGAAAAAAATATAATTTAGAAATATAATGAAGTAAATATTTTTTTTTATCTGAGATACCCGTGTGTTTATATGTTATTTTTCCTCTCCATTTCTCTCTCTAGACGTCTCACTATTGTTTGTTTGAAAAGTTTTTCTATTTATAAATTGCTTTCATACATAATGGACGTCTACACATGTATAATCAAAATATTGTATTATGTATAAATACTTTTATGTTAATTGATTCAGAGAGAAACTTTACTCTATAACATTACATGGAAATATCTGCGTGATAACTACAAAACGTTGAAGGTTCTTCCCCTTTTAAGATCAACTGAAGAGGTAATTATAGTGTCTGTATATATATATATATATATATATATATATAAAATAATTATTATAATATTATATAATATATAATATTAAATATAATAAATATTATAATAATCGAATTAAAAAAACACAGTTTGCATATTACCAGTAGATTTTTTCAATGGTCGATATAAAAAACAATAAAACAATTTGTTTTGCTATTTGTGACTAACATCTGAATTATTTATAATATAGTACACCATTTCATAATTCTGCTAAAAATGTTATACAGATCTATAATCATATTTAAATATAGATTTATTATGTGAAGTTTAATTTTAGGTTGTCATCCTTAACTATGACACAGATCCATGTAAGGTACAAACTTATTCTAAAAATGAAGTTTATCTTTATTATTTTCAAATTGTAATCTTAATCTCATGCACGTCTTGTTAGGCATTTGCCTATTTGGTTTTTAATTTTAGAAATTTTGTACCGTTGCTTTAAAACGGAGAATCGATGATGAGAATGAAATACAGGTATCTAGCTATATATATTCAAATTTAAAACAAAATGCTTTTCGTCATGAAAACTGTTTGAAATACTTTATGCATAAATATCTTTGCAGAGAATAGCCGATTCCGTTATCTTGACTTTCATATACAGAAGACAAACATTATTGGCAAATTGGTATTGTTTGGAGGACTTCAAGTATGATCGACATAACACTTATTTTCAGAAAAAATGTATCTGTCAGTACCTGGAACCCAGTCTTCTTTCAGATTCGTTTTTCGATGATTAATGCTTATTGCAAACCAAACTGAAACACAGAGTGTCTTTAAAAAGTCCAATTACTGTACAGTTCTGTAGTTATAGGCAATATATATTAAAGGTTAAGATTTTCCAGGATTTTTTGAACCAATTTGGGTGTAACTGGATGAAGCTAAAGGATGGACTTCATTAATTTATCTCGCTAATTTGTTACTAATTTGCCTACTGCATTTTTTATCTGTCTTGAAACGCCATGGGAGCTCTTCTAAAACGTTCTCGGAAACAATTAACTGTCATATGCCTGTATGATGATGCTGACTAAGCTTTAAGCTTCTCCCTTTTTATTTTTTCCGTTTACTTCGTCACACATGCGTTCCGGCATTGGGAGAATAATTTCTTTTGTTTTCCTTGGACTGAAATGTCACACTTACATTGGTATAAACATAGCACGTGATTGCCTCATATATCTGTATGTCAGTTCGGTGAGAATTAATATTAGGCAATATAGCCGTCATTGGCCGACGCTTCGCCCACTCATTTCGACATTTCATATTATTTCATACAGAAACCACATGCCGTACGTTCTTAAAATATTTGGAGTAGTTGCCATTTGAAATTCTTTAGAATAATAAAGTAGTTGTCCTCTGAATATTGACGTCTGGAGCAAAACAAAATAGCAGCATCGAAATTTACTCAAATCACTGCAGAGGAAAGGGAGAAAACGTTTAAAATTGAATAGCAGCAAAACATTGTAAGTAAACATGAGTGAAGCGAAGATTTCCAAAGAGTATTTGAAAGGTGAGATTGATAACTTTTAAGAGTTTAAATGAGTTAAATTGGACGAGATGTTAATAGGCAAATTGTATACTTGGGTTTGCGTTTGTAGATCATCGCTTTTTGTGATATGAATAAATGTGTCACTTGATAGTCTTTGGGAAAACAAAACACTTATATTCGCCTCGCCATGTATGGGATTGATCAACCCCATATATTTCTGTAGTCAGTCAGTAACAAACCTAATAAGTAATAATATATCTCTAAATTTAGCGAAACGTCATAAAATCACTTTAAAAGTCTTATTAATAATTCGTTCCACAACTATTTACAATGAAATAAAGTACATTATTGAACGGTAATGTTTTACAAACGAATCACAATTGCGTTATCTATGAATCATACGATGAGTTTTTAGTCTAATCAGATTTGACTGGGGAACATTATCAGGCGAAAACAAATTATTTCACATTACATATTTATGCACCTATAATAATAATAAAATTGTTGTATTTGTAATTTTCCCGTTGTATTCCATAAAATGCAATACAACATAATATGCACGAATTACTTTTCGTGGATGTTTGTTCAAGAATAATGTATTATGCATGTATAACGTAATTATTATAAGTAATATTTCACTGTTAAATAAGTATTCTAAATTAATATATCAGTTATGACATCTCACTGTCAGATGTGTTTTGAAAGAACAAAAAGTCAGTCACATGCTTAAACTTTCAAATAAATCTAGACTAATGTAATATTTGACAAAGTTATGTCATTTCGAGATTTCATATGCGATATGGGTTATATCTCTCTTAATTGTTGTTGTAAAATCTGACAAATCTCTATTACTTGTGTCACTTATTGTATATATAGACAGTTATTGCTTGTATGTTCAATTAACTAAAATGTTTTATTCTGAGAATCTGTAATGTAATTATTGGATATTTTGTACAGGACTATATAGATATAAATTAAGACAGGATTATGCATTGACTTGTTGTAAATATTAAATTTAATGCTGTGTTGAATTTCATTTTGATGTATAAAAGTCATAACTTAATAAAACATTTGTCTAACTAACTTCCCTGAAAAAAAATTTGTGGATTACTTAAGTAACTTCCTCAATATCGATAAAACATATGTATATCCATTAGCATGACTTGTTTACGCCCAAAACAATGTAATTTTTTTTCAAAAGTGCATTCCATTACATAATAAAAAAGCTATGCTTGAAAAAATAGATAAACACCTTTAGTTATGAAAAAATTGTAAAAGTTAGTTGAAAGATACAAAATTATCGTGTGTCAAATAAAACTATCTATCTTGTTTTGTAGAAATGGTAAACAATTCAAATTCCAAAAGTTATGGTGATATTCACATATATAGATAAAATACCTATCATTACGTAAAAAGGTTTCAGTGAGTAACACAGGTTTTTTGTTACCTTGATCGATATAGTGTCAGAGGGCCATTTCTGATAACACAATATGTCGTCATATATAAACCCAAAGCAGTCTGATCTGTAGATGCAATTGCTATTTTTTGTAGCAAGTTGAAGATTATCGTATTTTCCCACGCATTCGACCCGTCTAAATACAGATTTTTTAAAAGGAAAAGATTGCAAACCACGAGTTTTACAATGTTTTCCATGTGCGTAACTATATTCATGATTTTTTTTTCATGCAATTGAAATTGTCATCGTGAAAATACGGGAAAAAAGTAAAATTAAAAGCTTCTTTATGTCTATAAAGGAAGCCTCTATTTTGAAATGCATTTTCCTTTATACGCAAATATCCGATTTGGACATTGCTGATAACTCTTCAGACTGTCTAAATAACCGGAAAAATATCTGAAGCATTATCACAAGATCCAACGCATTTTTGTTTTAAAATCACATGATGTGTTTGATGGAAATTTTTCAAAACCCTTCTGTTGATAACTAAATTGTCCATTTGGAAATATGTCAAGACATGTATAGGTTGTTGAACCATGTTAAGGGGCTTTTGGAGATTCCCTAACACACTTTAATCTGTATCGATATTAAATTTGAGATGGACATTGAGAAAGACACGTTTCATGGTATCCCAGTAGTCCATAAGGACAATGTTTATAATATGTTTTGTTTATCAAGAAGTGTGAACAATCCTGCACACATTTGCCTTTGTAGTTAAAGGGGAATGGGCAATTCTGAACACAAATTTAATTATATTGAAATTTTCCATATCGTGGCATTAACGTAATCTAAGACCGCTCTTAACGTATATATCATCATTGTTACTGTACGGGGAATCAGTGGTACATCTTGAAGACACTAGTCTTGTTTTAAGTCCACAGAACTGACCCAGACACTTTCCAAACCATGTGAATTTAGTGAAAAACTGAATTGTTGCAGTGTTTTAAGCGCTATTCGACGGTATTGGAATTTATCCCTAAGGATAAATTCATTTATACAAGCAACATCAACGTTATCTATAGTCGTGATCCTAATAAGGATCAGGTTAGCTTTAGCTAAACCAACGGGTTTGGTATCTGCAGTTGATATCGGGTTCGGCTTCCTTTTTCATCAACTTCTTCCATGATGCCGGATCATCAGACAAAATTACAGGTTGTAAATCCATACTATCTGACAACTAGCGTATCCATCGATCGAAAATACATTGGTTAAGTATACGCGCAGCTACTGTAAGTATTGCCTTTTAACCCAATTTATTCCCAAATGTCGTATTTTGTTCATAACAAGCTAAAACTCCGATATCACGTCATTTCAACACGTGCTCTTAAAATTCCCCAACATCAGTTGTGCAGTATATTCTTCGATATTTAAGAATTAAATTAAAAATAAACAGTTATCATAATTTCCTCATGTAATTATACGAATATATAATGTACGTATACTTCAATTACATACTGACGCTACAATTACTTATGTTATTATGTTACGCTTGTAGCACAATCACAATAAAGATAGTGATGAGAACTAGCTTATTTTGGAACACGTGCAGCATCATTACGACAAAGAAAGTCAACTCTATTAAGTATCATAACAACTAATTGTAGCACAATCACAATAAAGATGGCGATGAGAACTAGTTTATTTTGGAACAGGTGCAGCATCATCATGACAAAGAAAGACAACTTTATTCAGTATCATAACAATCATTAATAGTTATTGTTCTTGAATCTATAATATATGACAACATTTTGTTAAAACTTATTATTGACCATTTTAGAGCTATGCCACTCTTAAGATTTTGCAGCATATGTGTTTTCCAACACCTTTACGTCTGTGTTAAGTATATGATCAACTACTGTAGGTATTGACTTGCATAAATTTAATTATTAGTGCAGTATTAACCACTTATAAGTTGATTATCAGGTAATGTCATAGATTGATGCGGGTGACACTAAACCAACATTTCAACATTTCAAACAGTAATTTTTTGTGTTAAGTCAAATTTAATTTTAATTTAATTTAATTTTCATGATTTTAATCGTACCCATTTGCTATAGAATTAAAAATCAAGCTTTTATTTTCACTTGGCTAAAACTTGTTATACAATATTGTAGAGTATTCCCACAAGTAAATGCTTTCAGCATACATGCCGACGTTAACCATTAGAAGACTTGAAACAGCTTCCTAGCTTACTGACCGCCGCTTCCTGATGCATTAGGGGTTTGTTCGACCTTTACAAAATCCACATAGAAACCAAACACCAGAGATCTTCTAACAGTGTATTCCTTATTCAGGTACAACTAAAAACCTCAATCAGTGTGCTTAAAGGTCCTAAAATGGGACATATCCTTTAAAAATAAAATAAAATAAAATAAAAAAATTAAATTAAAAAAAAAAAAAAAAAAAAAATGAATCTACGGCAATCAAGCATAGCTCTTTCAGTTCATTCTTCCAGTTAACATGTTCAGTTATCTTTGAAAACCCGTGTATGTCTGGGTATGAAATGCATATTTAATCCTCGTATTTGCCAGCATTCACTTCTCTGGCCATATTGACTAAGCCCTCATTGCTTTTTTTGACAGGTTTGGCTTGCTCATTGCAGGTAACTAGCATATATAAATACTGTTTAACCCTTATACATTGCATTTTGTCTTATTATTCACACTTTCTAATTAATACTTAGTATAATCTTTGTCATTATCTTCATGATGTCTTGTTTGCCAACTGTTGACCTTAAATTATTGAGTTAATAGTCCATCCTAATGTTGGTTTTTGGTTAAAGTTCTACAGATTTGGGTGTGTTCATCGCTGCTGATAACATGTTTAATTACTTACTAGGGATAGGGACTCATGCATATCTATAATTGACCCTTATCTTAAACATGTGATGAATACAATACAAAGGGTCCTTCTGCCTTTGAGCTTGAATACACTGAATAACAATTGGTATGAGATTAGGCAAACTTGTATATATAACCAATCATTTACATTCAATACTCTTCTCGCTGACTTGCTATACAATGCTTTGTTAATATTACATTCATTTAACCTTTATGGCTTCATGGATTTAAAACTTTGACAAAATTTCATCATTATCTACTATCCAATTTTAAACATGTTTAGCTTACAATAAGTTAATATCCCAACGGCAGGTTGATATAACGTTCATTGTTTTTCTGATTTAGTTAAAACCTATTTCTGGCCCATGCTCCCAGTTGCCCCTGTACCCCCCCCCCCATTCTGAATGTTTGGTCATGGCTTACCCTTAAACTTGCCCTCATCCCTGTGCTCGCCCCTTCAAAGGGTTTTGGGTTGCAAATCGTCTGGCGGACAAACACCTTAGCTAAGCTGTTTGTATGGCGGATTTTGCAACATAGCAAGGTTTCTCAGGTCTTTGATGTAGGCAGCTGTTCCCAGGGCCTGCTCAAAGCTTGGGAATAGGTGGTCAACTGTGCCCAGGGTCTACCTAGCCTAGCCATTAACCAGCTATAAGCAGAGCGCTATTTATCTACTATTAGATGCATTGATTATTCATTGACTCAATTCATCAACTGACAATGATGATTGATATTGATTGATTGATTGATTATGGATTGATTGATTTAAAATCCTATTGCTAATGTAATTGATTTATATTGATTGATCAAACAATTTCATTGATTGATTTATGGATTGATAGATTTATGGATTGATTGATTGATTGATTGATTGATTGAACAATCCTATTGCTGATGTGATTGATTTATATTTATTGATTGAACAAATGATTGTTGATGTGTTGATTGATTGATTGATTTATTTATTGTGCAGCCATATACCTGCTCACCAATTGGGGAGCAGGTCGGTTGTTAAAATGCATGTTCAATTTCAATAAATAAGCCATGACCAAAAACGCCAGTCGGTGTTCAGCTGTTGTCTTTTATAATGGAATTTATCCCTAAGGATAAATTCATTTATACAAGCAACAGGAACGTTATCTTTAGCCGTGATCCTAATAAGGATCAGGTTAGCTTTAGCTAAACCAACGGGTTTGGTGTCTGCAATTGATATCGGGTTCGGCATCCTTTTTCATCAACTTCTTCCATGATGCCGGATCATCAGACAAAATTACACCCAAACCCTCCCACCCTGTTTGAATTGTGTCATGATGGCATTAATCTGAACAACTGCCATGTTTATGTTACTTAATTATTGTCTTGTCAGTTCACTGAGTTTAATTTGTTTGCAGCCAAATTACCACATGTGGTTGTTATGGTGCATATGGCTACAATTTGAAATTATTTTTTTTTTTTGGATTCATGATTGAATAGCTATAATCAAATTTAATCATTGCCATCAATTATTCAATCATATTCATTACTTGGATATTAATCGAAGTATATCAGATACTGCTGTGCTCTTTGTTTTATGTTCCAGTCAACAATTTAGGCGGGACTTGCTATTATCAGTTACCAGGATTCATTGAGATTCACTTCGTGTTTGGCATCATCACACAACTTGCTATTACCAACTACCACGATAACCATTCTCATCATGGGATTCAATTCACACTGGAACAGTGTCAACATGTGACTTACTTTCGCCAACTACCAGGACAATAAATCCTTTCGTGGACTTCATTTTGTGCTCAGTGCGAAAATACATCTACCACGATACCCATCTTCGTCATGGCTTATTTCACATCTACTTCTTCCTGTGTTCCATTTGTGGTTCCATTCAAACTCTAGAAAATTGATTGTTTTTGGAATTTGCAACATGGCAAGGTTTCTCAGGTCTTTAATGTAGGCAACTGTTCCCAGGGCCTGCTCAAAGCTTGGGAATAGGTGATCAACTGTGCCCAGGGTCTACCTAGCCTAGCCATTAACCCGCTTTAAGCAAAGCGCTATTTATCTACAATTTGATCCATTGATTATTTATTGACTCAGTTCATCAATTGACAATGATGATTGATATTGATTGATCGATTGATTGATTATGGATTGATTGATTTAATAATCCTATTGCTAATGTAATTGATTTATATTGATTGATTAAACAATTTCATTGATTAATTTATGGATTGATTGATTTATGGATTGATTGATTGATTGATTGATTGATTGATTGATTGATTGAACAATCCTATTGCTGATGTGATTGATTTATATTTATTGATTGAACAAATGATTGTTGATGTGTTGATTGATTGATTTATTTATTGTGCAGCCATATACCTGCTCACCAATTGGGTAGCAGGTCGGTTGTTAAAATGCATGTTCAATTTCAATAAATAAGCCATGACCAAAAACGCCAGTTGGTGTTCAGCTGTTGTCTTTTATAAAGTTGTAATAAGAATTATTTCTATATGAGATGAAAGAGGCGTCTTTAGGACATTCGTTGACACACGTTTTCTTTAGAATGAAGTAGTTTCTTTAACATCACTTCACACAGTTGTTCTTGTAAAAACCTGTGTTCTTCTTATAATCGTTAACGCATTTGAAGTCACTGATGTTTGTTTTATGATCAAAGATAAAATTTTGCAGAGGCGCTGTAAAATGACAAACGCGGATACACAATTTGTTAAATACATGCTAAAGACCCCACTAGATCCACGCCTACGCAGTTAACGTTACAGTGTAGATATTTCCCTTGATTTCGTCTTTCACCCTCCTTTTCGTCTAGCAAATTGTTGAATAAGGTTTGGGAAATTTCTGCGTCTTTATTATTTATTAGAAATAATGTAGCTTGCTCTTTGTATAGTGGTCCATTGATATTTGATTTATTTGTGTACCTTTATGGATTTAACAACCCTGCATCTGTCCATATCATCGCCACGTTAACGAAGTAATAAAATATTTCATTAGCCATTTGTCTTTGATAAACATTCCTTAAATAAATCAACTGTTAAGGAACTACAACTTTGTCCAGTTTTGAAAAGATAATTTTGTTTATTGTATAAAACTTTGGATTTTTTTTTTCATAAGCTAGTTTGGTTTTGTTTCATCTACTTAATACTTTGTCATTTGTTAATTTTAAATTGTAAATTTACCTAGGGTCCTCCTTTTTCATTTATATCTGATAGCACTTGTCATTAAAAATTGTAGTCTGATTATGAAACTGAGTATAGGTCTAATATTTAAATTTTTCGGGTTTAGTTTTGATAATAAGGTATATATTATTCTAGTAATAATATTATTACATACACGCCGCTCCTTCAATTACTTACACAAACATGTTCACGTAAATAGCAACCCGTCATAATACTCATTTAACCGAAGTATTTTACAACAAAAGTTTCTCTTTTCTTGAATCAGTGTTACTGGTTCTGATAATTTTCTATACAAATAAAAAAACTACTTTAAAAAGTTATATACGTGCACCAACAAAATCTTGAAATGAAAAAAAGGTTGTATTAGACTACGCGCAGCTGATACAAGTAAACGATACATTTGACTATATTATTGCGTGAATAGTGTGGTTGAGAAATAAATCAAAGATGATTAGTTGCTAAGCTGCTTTATTTTATGATTCATCGTGCTACATGTATGAAATAAGCGGTCATATAATAAAAATAATGACAAACCTGCCGAGTTTACTCGTAATTTATTATATTTATAACTCCAATTATTTTACAAATTGGATGAATCCCACGGACGTTTTTAATGGAATATAAGTGAATTCTATTTGCTCAAACTATCTGTAGATTCTGCAGCAATGTTAAGGTATCCCGGAGCTAAAATACAGCTGAAAAAAATTTGTTTGAATCAACGAAAAATTACTTTGACCTGAGTATTTCTTAAAATCTTTATAACATATAATGACAAAAATATTAAGCATTATATTTGATGTAAATTTTTGACGCCATATGTACTTCGTTGTCACGTGACGTGCGTATCCTAACATTACAATTTATCTAATTAAATCAAATCAGCACAGATGATTAATGACATTGAATCATAAATATTTTTTGAGAAAAATCCTTTTTTTAAATATCATATTCTTTGAAATTCT
>WFKH01003881.1:73546678-73557537 GCA_016163765.1 Magallana hongkongensis
GCTTGGGTAAGGAATAGATACTTCGTTTATTAAAAATATTGGTCAAAACATTTCGCTAAATCATCAAAATACAGCACATTTTTTACTAAATGAAGACGATTTACATAAACTTGTAGTAAATCCGTTGGTTTCCCATGCATGATTCACATTGGAACTTATATTCTCAACCAATTTTAGGTAAAATATTCTTAAATTGTATTGATCTTTCACCTGCGCCAAGCTTTTTTTTTTTATACACGCATTCAAATTTCTCTCTAATTAATAAATAGTCTATTACTTCAAGCGAATCGTCAAAATGATAATTATTTGATACTGATTATCAATATGAATGAATAATATAGTCTAGCATTAACGGCAGCATCTATGTAAAGGAAACAAGCAGTTTTATTACTGCTTCAATATAATTTTTTTTTAACGTTACGATACATTTCCTGCAAACTATCAAATGGAATGCAGATCGGGACGTCAAAGTTGATTATGCGTCATATTGTATGACGTACAGACGAGTGACCCGCGTCAAACTATTTGTTATTTTAAAGCAATTACAGTTACTTATAACATTATTTAGTAAACCATAGAAAAGTTAACTTAAAAAATATAAAAAAGGAAAAAATATCATATGTAACAATTTGCTTTTGACCTTTTTATTAAAGGCGAAAGTTACACAGAAAAAATTATGTTTTAACAGTCTACACGTTAATGTACAAATGGGACTAAGTGATAAACAATAAGATGTAGGAATGTACAACAAGTTTACACTGTAAATTTTTAGAATTCAACTCAGATTATCAAAACAAAAATCAGAAGCTTTTTTTTATAACATGATTATATCTTTTAAAAAGTAGCGCAAATATACATAAGAATATATCAAGAAATACGTAAAGAATGTATAAAAACACATCGTTTTTAAAGTCTATTGACCAAATATATTCGTCGTTTGTTCTATTCTAGAAAAAAAGCTAGGCCATAAGAAGAGCAATGCGCTTCTTGCTTATATTTTTTTCCGATTATAAGGCAATGTAAAATCCTAAAAAATAAAATCCCTCCAAAAATATCAACATTGTGTAACAAAAATGAAATATAAAATCAATTGTTTATTTAACACACAATGGAGACTCCGTTAATTTATATTTTTATTTCATTGCCGACTAAATATAAATATGAGAGAAAAATCTATTATTTCTGATATACTAGGCTCATCATTACAGTCCAACTTCTCAGAGCTTAAGATTTGCCGTTTTTCGTCCTGTAAAAGAAAAATCACAAGTTATGTAATTACTGTTTAAAATGTTAAAACATCTAATGCTGGAAAGTTAATAAGGAATTTCCACATGTCTTGAAATTGAAAAAAAAAATAATGATCAATGTCATTTTCAAAAATATATGCTCTAACAATAAATGTTTTAATATTTGGTTTAAGTGTAACCATTGCAGACAAAATTTATAATCCGCTTGTTAAGATATTTCAAAATATCCTCCTCCAAAATCAAGAATAAATAATCAGAAGATGTGAATATGTGTATATTGTATTGCCATTAATAATTGCAATGAGCAATAGATACTGAACCTAATACTTAAAACAACCGGTCCAGGCACCTTATCGTTCACTTGAGTAACATTGGTCATAACTCTAATCAGCTAACAGCAGCGTTTAGAATCTAAGACAGGCTATTTAGTCTTTTACAAACATTAGAATCTCATTTACAAAAATCATTAGAAACCTAGATGTACAAAATTCATATTCTTGTTTCCTCACCCGCCACCCCAACTACTAGCTGCTCGCATCAGAAGAATTTCTTCTATATATAATCCTTTTATTCAATTACAGTCTATTTGGTTCTAGAGACGATTTTTTAAAACACCTACTTCTTTCACTCTTTCTTTATTATATCACCTTTAAAGGAGAAATGACCCTTCATTTGAATAAATATGAAATACCTTTCCCCAAGGATGCTTTGTACCATGTTTCAGTGGCGTAGCTACATTGAAGCAATGTAAGCAGGTGCTTACACATTTTTTTCTATTAAAATCTCAAATTATTTAAAAAAAACATTGTTACTCTTTCATTGTCAATCCCGACAAAGTTTTGCTTCTGTGCCGTTACTTTTCCTAAAGCACCCCGAACTTGTTCTTATACATGCAGTATATTATTAGTACATGTAATACACTTTTCGAAATATTGACTTAGTTGTAAGATCAAAATTTAGATCCAAATGGTACAGATTAACAAATAATCATTTTATTACAATCAACTGATCAGCACATGAATCCATGTCAAAATGAAGAGAAGCAACACAGGGTGTTTTTTTTTTCGAGCACAGTTTGGGTAAGCATATCTCTTCCAAAAGCAGAGGTTGCTTAGACCTGGCAAAAGGGAATGTAAATTTCCATAGTAATATAGAATTGCAAAACATGCAATAATCAGGTTTTCATCATATGGTAACCGTAAAATAAAACTTTTATTTCCTTGTTAGACAATTTTATCAGGTATAAAATTTGGCTTAAAAAATACTGCTACTAGTAATAAAAAATCTTCTCAGAACTCCCACTTTCACCGTTTTGTCAGTCATGGTTGCCTCATATAAAAACTTTGATTTATTATTTAGATGTATTTTCTTGATTGTTTGGTATCTGTTAACGTGTGTTTTGTTTTCTTTCTTTTTTTAATTTCTTTGATTTTTTTGTTATAATAATATTATTTTATTTTATGTAAACACAAGATCAAAAACAAAATGTATAACTAATAGAGCTTTTTCTGTAGGTACAATATCATGGCTGCGATATTAAATCTAGTACATTGTACTAGATTAAAATTACTGCCGCCATAATTAAAAATTGTGCTCAGCTGGGGGGGGGGGGGGGGGCTTTCGCACCTCAAACCATCTGCTTACAAATATTTTGTCCCTAGCTACGCCACTGTGTTTGGCTAAAATTTGTCAAAGGGTTCTGGAGAAGATTTTCAAACTCACAGCCCTATTTTTACTTTTTTCCTGATTATCTTCGTTAAAAGATGAAAATGATTCTTCATTTAACAAATTTGAAAGCCCTTCCCTCAAGAAAGTGTTGTGCCAACTGTGGTTAATATTTGCCCAGGGGTTCTGGAGAAGAAGATGCTTAAACATCAAACCCAATTTCCACTATTTCTTATTCATGTATCCTTTAAAAGCTAAATTGGCTTTTCATTTGAACACACCCTTCCCCAGAGGATGCCTCATGCCAAGTTTGGTTGAAATTGGCCCAGTAGATCTGCAGAAGAAGATGAAAATGTAAGCTTTTACGACGACAACAACGACAGACAATGAACAAATTTTGGTCAGAAAAACTATATGAGCCTTGGACTAAGGGTAACTAAATTTATATGCCTTTGTTTAGAATAATTCTCAATATTTAACTATATTCAATTCATATCAGTTATTTAAAGTTCTGAAGAAAAGTTGATGTAATTAAATGTAGTCTAAATGGGGAATTATTCACAATCTCTACGTCACGATATTAGATACGTTGTTATTAAACCATACTTTAAGATTTTTGAATGCACGTCTCTATTTCGTATAGGTCAGCAGAAAACTTATAAAGAAAGGGCATTTAACTATGACATAAAATGTATAACACAACACTATTTCTTTAGGAGAAAGTACTTACCCCTTGCATTTTGCAGCAATGGTAAACAACTCTAATCACAAAAGCAATGGCTATAAACACAACGAAGGATAAGATGCACATCATAATATAAACTGATATCAACGATTTACAAATTTTTTCGTCTTTGGAATATTGTAAATAAGTGTGAGATGGACATTTCGGTAAACAATGCATGCCATATATAAAGGTGGAACAGCTTGAACGTGAAATGCACTTGTTGTTCTCTGAGGCTAGCTCATAAGTACCACATTTATCCATGCATTTTGGATCATAAAGAATTCCTGAAAAAGGACGGTCTGGTGGACAGCCAGCTTTACATTGCTTCCCATGAGGATATGTGTGTTGAGGGCAATCTTTCATGCAATTCAATTGACTATCGTGGACATAAGGACAAGTGCTTACACACTTTTTGATGTTTACAAAGGGGGCTTTTTCGGGGCATTTTGGAATGCACTTTCCTGTGAATGCAAACATTTTATCTGGGCATTGCTCATAACAATTTAAACCGTCCAAATAACCTGCACAATATTTCACACACTCTCCATTGAAATCATATGGTGCATCCTTAGGGCATAGTTCTACGCACTTTTGAAGATATTTGAATTCACCTTGCGGGCATGTATCAAAACATGTATATTTGATGAAGCCAAATAATGTATTTTTTGGACACTGTGGAATACACTCCCATTTATATCTATATCTAGCTTTAAATGGACACTGTAGAAGACACTTCTTTTGATATCCAACTAGCCCAGAAGGACACTGTTTATAACATGTTTTCTTCATCAAGAAGTGTGGACAAATATCTACACAATTACCTTTGAAGTTATATGGTTTGCTGAAAGGACAATTTTGCACACAGGTTTGATTATGTTGAAATGTTTTACTTGGACACTTGTCGAAGCAATTCATACCTCGGCGAAGAGTAGGACACCTCTTGACACAAACATTATCTTGGCTGATATAAGGAAAATCAATTGGGCATTTCTGCAGGCACTGTTTATCATGACCGAAAAATCCTTTCGGACATTTTTCCATACAGGTAAAGTTAAGTAAATAATCTGACTCCTTACAGAATTTTAAGCACTCTTTATTGTATGTGTTTTGAACGTAATCACTCGAGATATATGGAGCGTCTACGGGACATTTTTTCACACATATTTTGTTTGAAATAAAATATTCTATTTCACACCACGTCACGCATTTGTTTTCTTTTAAGTATGTTCCTACCTTACAATTTTTAATACATCTAAAGTCACTTCTCTTTGCAATATAATCATAGATATAACTGCTTATAGGTGCTGTTTTAGGACAATTGCGAACACATGTTTTGTTGAATATTTTGAAATATATAGGACAATTATCAACACAGCGATACTCATAGTGTAGATTCTGGCATATATCAACACATTTTGATCCGTCGTCATATTTTCCGACTTCATGGCATGCCATACATTCACCATCAACTGGGAGTCGTTTCCTGTCAGGGCAGTTGGATACACAATTGTTTCCAAAGGTGAATTTTTCAAAAGGACACTTTTCCATGCAAACAAAAACGTTGTTTTGTTGGTTATGCTGTTCATCTACCTTTTTAGCATTTAAAGGACAGGAACGAAGACAAGTTCCATTGTACATAAATTTATTAGTTTGAGGACAAGAATTGTAGCAACGATTTTCAAACTGAACAACATTGCAGCTATTTACACAATGTTGGTTGTCCGTATACATCCCTAGTTTGCTACACTGTACGCATTCTTTTTTGTAAATTGCAGTGTCGGGGTTAGGACAACTAGATACGCATTTGTTTCCAAAAATATATTTATCCGTAGGACAAGAATCCGTGCAAACAAATATGTTATATTTATCGTATCTCTGCTTATCTACTTTGTTAGCGTTTAAAGGACATGTTCGAACACAAGAGCCGTTATAAACAAATTTAGCCGCTGGTGGACATGTATCGTAGCATCTATTTTCAAACTGAACGACTTTACAGCTATTTATACAGTGTTGGTTTTCTTCATACATTCCGATTTGACTACACTGTACACATTCTCCTCTATGTATTGACGAATAAGAGTCTGGGCACTTATCTAGGCATTCCTGTTGAAAATGCAACTTTGTACAACGATTGGTGCAAATACTTCTACCGTTTTCTTTGATTACAAATGGGTATTCCTCAGGACAATGCTGAAAACAAGTCATATTATAAATCCTACTTTTTTTGTCATTCGGACATTCAACATAGCAATCTTCATTGTCACGAACAAAATTTGATGGACAAGATTTCTCACAAATCACAAACGCGTTTACTGGTCTTGTGAGATTTATGATCGAAATAAAATTGGGTTCCTCTTGAAGTTTTGCAGGCAGATGTACTTTATAAGGGTCTGAAGCTGGACACTGTTCTTGACAGATCTCTTGAAACAAAACTTTCTCCGAAGAACAGGCATCGACACACATGTTGCTGATGGAAGATGCGTATTTTTTGCATTTGTTTACGCACGTATATGTTGGTTTGTTGCCGGGTTCTCTTTTCTTTTCAAAATATTTGGACGAAACCGGACATTCTGCAAGACATGACCCCTTGTGTAAAAATGGTCGATTTTGGGGACATTGACTTACGCATGTCAAATTGACTTCGGCCATTTTTTCGGGGCAGTTGTTCAAGCAGAAAATATTTTTCTTCAGATGATATTTAAATCCATTGCAGTTTTTGACACATAAATTATTTGATTCATTGATGAAATTGTCAGGAGGACAAGTAACTACACAATATGATTTGTATATATAAAATCCACTGGAGCAGTTATCGACACATTTTTTATTCTCTACAAATGTATGGTTTGGACAGATGTCAACACATGTTTTATTATGTTCAAAGAGATCTGAGGGACATTCTGTCCTGCATACCCTTCCATCCAGAACAAACCCCTCTGAACAGTTATCTACACACATTTTATCCTGATACAACTTTTGAAGTGGGCATTCTGAAACACATTGTTGTTCATCGACATACTCCTTACTTTTGGGACACTTATCAACACATGTTGTATTGAAAAGATGTCGACCGTTTGAACAAGTTTTCTGACATATTTCATTGTCTAAAACGTATCTCTCGGGACATTGATTAACACACTCACCGTTAAATATGTACGGTTTTTCATCAAAACACTCAACCACACAACTATAATTGTAAATGACAGTAAAGACAGGACATCTTTTGAAACACTCCATGTAAAAGCATTTAAATTTGTGTTTCAGGCATTCGTTACTCACACAAAATCCATTATTTATGCTCTCATCTTTACAGAATTTTCTATCTCCGATCAGCATTTCTTTCCCCGAACAACTCGAAACACATACTCTTTCGGGGCCAACAAAAGGATATTTTGAAGAACATGCTTCGACACATTTGTGGTAACTTTGGTCTTTCCGAATAATTTTCCTCGTATACCAATCATCCAAATTATTAGCATGATAAGAATAAGATTCTACATACTCATACAGTGTATCCACTGGACACTCTACACACTGTCCATTCAACACTCCTTTTGGAAAAACGCATCTTTTTGCATCCAAAGCCTTAAAAAATAAATTTGTCTAGATGTAACAATTGTCAAAACTAAAACATATTAACAGTATTTTTTTTTTTAAAATCCTAAAGTAAGTGTAATTCCATTAGGACGTCGTTATAAATCAAAATAAGTTGTAACCAATACTTAAAGGCTTTGAATGATTTTTTAAAGGTATGCAATGTTTAATGAAAAGATATTGAAAAATTTTAATTCATTTTGAATTAGTTAAATATGTATTGCTAGAAAACAATGAGAGTGATGAAACTAGAAAAACAAATCTTCAAAATATCTATGGTAATTAATTTTATTTCAGATTTTATTTACGCGTGTATTCACCAAGAGACTTGCTTGATTTTCAAATTACACATTATACAAAATTAATTTTACATTATCTTAATAAAACATGCGTTGCCCATAGACTTCAATGTAAAATTCAAGGTGGAATTATTAGGTTGTTTGAAAATTCCTTCGGTGGGATATTTTTATTTGATAACAATTCAACTTCAAATAATATCATGATTAAGAATATCGCACCATTTATTTATTAGGTGTAATATGAGGTCGTTATTCATTGAATACTTTATAGCAATTTTATTATAAGTTCAGTTAATCAAAAGTGTGGTTGTTAAAATGCGCACCAGAGCAATCCGCAAACACGTGCTACGCTTATAGTAGCAGATTTATTATAAGTTATTATTAAAAAAAAGCATACTGTTATGCGAAGTAAATTAATTTACTCCCATGCTCATATGTTTTCTATCCAAGGGGAATCCCTTTTTAGCTCACCTGAACCGAAGGTTCAAGTGATCTTTTCTGATTACTTTTTGTCCGTCGTCCGTCCGTCTGTCCGTCTGTAAACTTTTCACATTTTTGACTTCTTCTCTAAAACCACTGGGCCAAATTTAACCAAACCTAGTACAGAGCATCCTTATGGTTAGGGGATCTTAAATTTTTAAAATAAAGGGCTAAACCCTTTTTAAAGGGGAGATAATTGCAAAACAGTGAGTATAGGGTGTTTGTCTTTAAAAATCTTCTTCTCAAAAACCACTGCACCAGAAATGCCAATATTTACACAAAAGCAAGTATATATAGTGAAGATTCTAAATTGTAAAAATCGTGACCCCAGGATCAAAACTAGGGCCCCAGGCGGGGTTCAAAGTTTAACATAGAAATACGTAGGAAAAATGTTTAAAAATCTTCTTCTCAAGAACCACTGCACCAGAAATGCCAATATTTACAAAAAAGCTTGTATATATAGTGAAGATTCTAAATTGTAAAAATTGTGACCCCCTGATCAAAACTAGGGCCCCAGGCGGGGTTCAAAGTTTAACATAGAAATACGTAAGAAAAATGTTTAAAAATCTTCTCAAGAACCACCGCACCAGAAATGCCAATATATACACAAAAGCTTGTATATATAGTAAGGATTCTAAATTGTAAAAATCGTGACTCCCGGATCAAAACTGGGGCCCCAGGCGGGGTTCAAAGTTTAACATAGAAATAAATAGAAAATTGTTTACCAGATTTTTGTTTCATTTATTCAACTAAATTGTGCACCAAGAAACCCAACTGTGTCTCTCTGATTATTGACAACTCATTGTATAAGTAAAAAAGTTTGTTTAATCAAAAAATGACGGATGAATACGATAAGGCGTAAAAATTCACTAAATATTATTTTAGTTTATCGCTTACAGTTTATTTGGAGACCGTGCCCGATAAAAATGAAAATTGATATGTAAATTTATTTGTTGTCGGGCACGTTCTCCAAAATGAATGTAAGCGATAAATGTATCATGTGATTTTGTCGCTAGTTGTTTGGTTGAGCATTATAGATACGGCAGATCAACGCACGTGGTGTGGATTTATTTGTAAACACTCAACAACCATACCATAGGTAATCTTGTTTCACACGGGAATTGAAATAAATAAAAGTATGTTTTATTATAATTAGGGAAACACTGTTAATGTGTTACCCTCGCATACAAAAGATGAACCCGTGAAATTTGTTCAAAAACTGTTTAAAGCAGAAAGAAGATAATTTATTTTTAAACTTTGAAATTTCTTTGATTTTTGTAACCATGATGAGTTGTGATTCATTGTATTACAAATGCATCACTACGTATTTTCAAAGGAAATATACTGAGTAAACAATCACATTGTGATGTTAAAATTGTAAATAAAAATATAATTGCATATGCAAAACATTTTTATTCTGATATTATTTGATATATGACTATTTGTACAGAAATTTAAATTAATGATATCTATATTAAAGAAAATGTCAGCTTGACGCCTTTGTGGCCGTTTCGGCCTTTGATATGTAGAGTGAAGATTCTAAATTGTAAAAATCATGACCCTCGGACCAAAACTGGGGCCCCAGGCGGGGTTCAAAGTTTAACATAGAAATACAATTCGGAAAAATGTTTAAAAATCTTCTTCTCAAAAACCACTGCACCAGAAATGCCAATATTTACACAAAAGCTTGTATATATAGTGAAGATTCTAAATTGTAAACATTGTGACCCCCGGACAAAAAGTGGGGCCCCAGGCAGCGTTCAAAGTTTAACATATATGTTAAACTTTGATGATGATGTTTAAAAATCTTCCTATCAAGAACTATAATGCAACAGTTTGGGATATTACTATGCATACATCCTTAAATAATGTAGATTCTAATTTGTAAAAATCGTGACTCCCGGACTAATACTGGGGCACCAAGAGGGGTTCAAAATTTAACATTTTAAAAAATATATATGAAACGTTTAAAAATGTTCTTCTCGAGAACTATAATGTTACAGTTTGTGGAATTACTATGCATGCATCCCTGGCTTATGTAGATTCTTAATTGGTAAAATTTTGACCCCCGGACTAATACTGGGGCCCCAAGAGGGGTCAAAGTTTAATATAGAAATATATACGTATGCTGTTAAAAAATCTTCTTCTCGAGAACTACAATGCTACAATTTGTGAGATTACTACGCATATAACCTTGGATAATGTAGATTCGATAGTTTTAAAAGTGTGACCCCTGGACTATTACTGGGGACCCAAGATGGGTTAAAAGTTAAATGTAGAAGTATATATGGAAAATGTTAAAAAATCTTCTTCTCGAGAACTACAATGCTTCAATTTGTCAGATAACTACGTAAGCATCCTCAAATAGTGTAGATTCGAAATTATAAAAGCTGTGACCCTCGATCTAATACTGGGGCCCCAAGAGGGGTTCAAAGTTTAACATAGAAATATAGAGGGAAAATGTTTAAAAATCTTTTTCTAGAGAACTACAATGCTTCAACTTGTGAGATTACTATGCAAGCATCCTTAAATAATGTAGATTTTAAATTAATAAAGCTGTGACCACTGGACTAATACTGGGGCCCCAAGAGGGGTTCAAAGTTTAACATAGAAATATATATGGAAAATGTTTTTTAAAAAGTTTTTCTTGAGAACTATAATGCTACAGTTTGTGAGATTACTATGCAAGGATCCTCAAAAAGTGTAAATTCTAAATTGGTAAAGCCAACCATAACCCTCGGACCAATCCTGGGCCCCCAGAAAGGGGTTCAAATTTAAAATAGAAATAACATATGCTACGAAATAGAATGTTACAAGGAACTGCTGTTCAGGTGAGCGATGTGGCCC
>WFKH01003881.1:73557637-73571068 GCA_016163765.1 Magallana hongkongensis
AGAGAGAGAGAGAGAGAGAGAGAGAGAGAGAGAGAGAGAGAGAGAGATCAAAATTGGATGCATAATTTAGCAGGGTGTACAAAGTAAAGGAGGATTTAGAAATTGAAACATTCTCAAAGCGCTCAAGGCAGGATTAAAATCAAATTAAATTAAAATCAAATTTCCATGTTACACGGTAGAGGCTGGCACGATAAAAGACTTGTCCGGCATGGAGGGAAAAGTGATTATTTTAAAAATGATCACATGAGTTTTAAACAAGTTTTGTTTAGATGCTAGCGGTAACATTTTGTAGTTTTTTCTACATGGTCGGTCGTTTAACAAACTCATTGCTGTGTTGCCCCCCCCCCCTCTGCCAAATGCAAGGGTTCTATTGTTTTTTTCAAAATGTATCGAAAACCAATTCTTTGCGACTCCTTAATATGTGTAAAATTTTCTCCTCAATGTGTATCTCTTTCCCACCCGATTTAATCCACTCCACGTGCAACCGAAAATCTCGTGTCGCTTTAGCGCACACAGCTCAGAACATATATTGCCCCAGGGCTGCAGATCATCAACGTCATAACGTTAGGCATATCTAAAGTTTGAAAGTTGCATGGGGGGTATTTGCAACAAGTGGATTATCATCATTAACAAAGATAATCAGTTTGGATTAAAACAAATACATATTCATAGAGCTGGAATATTTACTGGAGGAATTAAATCACCGAAGCGGGGTGTGACCCGAATTTTGATCAATTGGGCGATTTCATTCATCTTGAAAAGGGTATAACTCGCATATCTTACTAAGTGTACATATAACAATTACTAGTCAAGTGTATATGTTAATTCGATAAATTTCTTCTAAAACATTCGATCCAAAGTATAATATACATGTATGTAGTTGTTACAAAACAAATGTCAAATTATTCATTTGACCCCCTCCCCATGGATCTACATACATGTATGTATGAGTTCATTCAAACCATCGGATCGAGATCTCAGCCGTTGCATGAATGGTAAAGCAAGACTTCGCGCCTTAATGTATCTCATTCATTGATTTTGCGCACCGATTATTACAGACACGTAGCATCGGGGTGGGGGGGGGGGGTACTTTTATTCGAGCAGTCACTTTACTTAACTTTACAAATAAAAATCGAAATGCAATGAATTTGCCCCCCCCCCCCCCCCCCCCACTTTTGTCGGAGCATCTAATAAAAGAAAATGCGTGAAAATAAGGAATTCTAGTTGAAACATTGAAAACTACCCCCCACACCACCCTCCCCCCCCCCCCCCCCCGCACTAGTATTTTCTTTAATTATTTTGTATGCCCACCCACCCACCCACCCACCCCTTTTTTAAAATTGCTTGTCAAGATGTTTTGGATGAAGCGGCCCCCTTACTTTCAAAATAGGAGATTGTTAACTTGTAGCTTGTTAACTCTTAAATAGTCTAGAACAGAAGAAATAAAGTACTTATGGATTTCGCCACATCCTCTTATTTATGTGTACGAGTCCATAAAGCTTTTTTTTGATTTTGTTTCATTATATAAAAAAGTGTTTTTTTTAAACCTAAAATTTAGATTTATAGAAATTCAGTATCTAACTTTTCAAAAGCTTTGATACCTTATCGCTTGAAACTCTTTTAGTGATGCAAATTGACAAATGCCAATGAAGAGACATCATTGGAACCCAAGGGTTTCCTATCGGTTCCGACGATGATGAGGAGAGTGCAAATGTACATACAAAACACTGGTCAATACATGTATATCTAAAAAGTAAAAACTATCTATCACAAAACATATACATGTATATGTATTTGTGATATGATAGAAATAATTGTAAAAAATAGGACGTTTTTTGTGCCGCACAAAACTGGTGAAAAGGATTTTTATACCCCACGAAAATAAAGTTGGGGGGGGGGGGGGGTTAGATAGGATTCACCTTGTCTGTCCGTCCGTCTGGCTGTGCAAAATTCATCTCCCGTCCATATCTTTCTGATGGAGAAACAATGGAAGTTTTTACTTAACACAAAGATTGCCTATGACCTGAGGATGTGTCATGACCTTGACCCAAGGTCATTTGGACAGAGTAAAGGTCACTGGTATGAAAAGTGAAAAATTCGTGTCCGGTCCACATTGAAATTTCTTACTTCACACAAAGATTGCTTTTGACCCGAGGGTGTGTAATGATTTTGTCCCCAAGTCAGTTAAGGAGAAACATTGGGAGTTTCTATTTCATATAAAGATTGCTTCTGACCGAGGATGTGTCATAAACCTGACCCAGGGTCAGTTGTGCAAGTTCAAAGTCATATTAAAAAACACTTTATTCCTGTCTGTGTCACATCTTGTAGTAATATAAATGAGTAAAAGACATAGAGATTGCTTGTGAGCTGTAAATATGTCCTGACCTGAGATTTGGTCATTTGTGCAAGTTCAGTGTCTGACTCACAATAAGAAAAAGAAGCATCCATTATTCTCTAATGGAGAAATACTTGAGTTATGGGTTTTTTTCTTAGCGGGGGTATCATTTGTGAGCTTGCTGACAGTACAGTACAGGCTGTATATTTATTGCGCAGAAAAACGTGCGCTAGTTTTGGATTAATTAACCTTATTTATACGCAAATTCTGTGAAAAGAGTTAGTATCATTAAATGTTTCATGCAATTTACTACTGATATCGTCTCTTTACCTGCTTCAGAATTTCTCCGAAACACGCTACCGACCTCGGAAAATCAAATATGTTAAATATACATCGAGATCGAGAGTCGCCATTTTTACATGTACACAAACTGCACCACTTCAATTTACGGGGCTGGTGATGGTGTTTAAAAGACTATCCGAGGCAAGAAAAGAGACGATATCAGTAGTAAATTGCATAAAGAATTTTATGGTATTAACTGTTTTCACAGAATTTGCGTATAAATAAGGTTAATTAGTTCAAAACTAGCTCACGTTTTTCTGCGCAATAAATATACATTTTTTTCAATAGGCGGCACTGTAGCTCCCATGTCGTCCATCTGAATTTTTTCAGACCGGGAGCTACAGACCTGTAGCTAACCAAAGATATGCCTTTATTTGTTTAATGAGAGGTGCATAGAAAACAGGCATGAATTAATTTGTTTTTCTCCATTTGAAGAGTTCCAATCGATTTTCTAAAGCTCTGATTGGTCGGAAGAAATGGTCGTGTGAAGATGACCTCCTATCAATGCCTGTCAGGCTCTGACAACTGTGAGGAGAAGGGGGTGGTTTTAATCAGACTGATTGACATCCTTTCTCGACCTGAAGCTGCAACGGAAGACCTACTCGTTGCTTTGAAACGAGCTCGGCTCTAGTTTCTTTGTATTACTTTACATTGATCAGTTTTTGTTTTTACAACAATCTCTCCTAACCGTAGGAAGCAATTGAAGGCCAACAGAAAAATTGATTTGAGTAGCCATTTTGTATACGAAGTTTGTATTGAAGTATTTATACCCCTGATAATGTTTGCTAAGATGGGACCAGTAACAGGTAATCTGGAATCTATACTAGGTGCCGAATGGTGACACCCTTGTAGAATTTTCTTGACTAAGAATGCTTCAGCTGGATCCTGCTGATTGAGGATCTTGTGTACATAACTTATGGCTGAAACATGGGAATATATAATACTTGGAGAGTAGCCAAGTGAAAAAAGTTTTGCAATAAAATTGCATAATACTGTAGATGATAGAGGTATGGAAGTTATACATATTGCATGGAAAGTGTTGTATAAAGAGACCCCATGTTCTTTTGTAAGCAGCCTTTGTATTATCTGATAAAGCTGCGCTAAAAGATTCTGTGCCTCAGTAGTCAGAGTTCCAATAGGGTTTCTGGAATTGGCGTTTGTTCGAGATTTAGCTGAGGCATGTGCTGGAAGGCTGCCTGAAACTGGAACGAGATAATCGGTCAGCCGTAATATTATGTTTTCCAGGTATGTGTTTTGCTCGAAAATGTATGTTCCAGTTAAGAGTTGCTAAGAGTTGCTAACTATCTTTGGAAGATTGTTAATTTATAATTTGTACAACTGCTAAGTTATCAGACATGAATAAGACTCTTATTTTTGATATCCTCCCCCCAAATCTCAATGGCCAAAACAATTGGATAGAGCTCTTTGATAGCAATTTGGTAATTTTTCATACTTTCCTGCCAGTGTGACACAAACCAATTGGAACCCAAAATAGCAGCAAAACCAAAGCCCCTGAAGCATCTGTATAGAGGGTGAGATGATCTGATGAAAACCATTTTTGAGATAGAAATACAGATTTTCCATTAAAAGAGGACAAAAATGAAATCCAAGTGTCAATATCAGCTTTGGTTTCATCTGAAAGATCTATCATGTCCTGCTGATTTTCTACCCCACAAGTCAAGTCTATCAAGCGCCGCAGGAATGGTCGACCTGGGACAACAACTGAACAGGCAAAATTTAGAAGCCCAATCAAAGATTGCAGCTCACGTAAATTTGTTTTGTCTTTACATTGCAAGTCTAAAAGATGTTTTCTAACCTTATAAACTTTTTCAACAGGAAGATGTGCTTCCATTTTGCATGAGTCAATTTCAATGCCATATATAATGATTGATGTGGTAGGAGTTTGAGTTTTTGACATTTTAATAGGGACCCCAATGGTTTTGCAAAGGAAGAGAACATTTGTAAGATCATTTTTGCAGCTCTGTGAATCAGCTGGACCGATGAAGAAAAAATTATCCAAAATGTGTGACATTGCACCTGCCTTATATTTTGACTGCATCACCCATTGTAAAGCCATACTCACTCTTTCAAAAATCTGACAAGAACTACTAGCCCCCGTTGGTAAACATCTGTCAAAATAAAATTCATTTTTCCAAGAAAAACCTAGCAAATGATAATCTGCAGGGTTCACAGGAATGATTCTAAATGCATCTTCTATGTCCGTTTTTGCCATCAAGCAGTTTTCTCCGTAATTTTGCACTAGCTGTATAATCCAATCAATGGTATCATATTGTACCACAGAGTTTTCTTTTGGGTAATTGATATTGACAGAATGTCTTTTGGCTATGAGAGGTCATGAATAATTCGAAATTTACCAGGTTCAGATTTCGGAACAACACCTAATGGGGATGATACAAATGGGCTATATGGTGGGGTTGAAAATGGTCCTGCAATTCTCCTAAGGTTCAAGCTATTTTGTATATGGTTTTCAATGATCTCCCTATGTTTCAAGGCAGAATTGTGATTTTTTGACAAGGGTTCTGTGGGAGTCTCAACACAGCCTATAGAAAAACCATACCTAAAACCAATTACCAAATAAGTTCTTAGCTTATTGTCATAGCCCTCCAATTCTTTATTTAGATTGTCCCACTTTACTGGTGTGGGGATTTCTTGTGTCACGAGTTCGTTGGGTTGGGGATGAACATTTAAGCTTTGGGTGTTGGCCGCTACATATTTGGCAGGAATGGGAGTAAGGGCATGGGGTGTTTTTGCATTTTCCCCCCTGATTGAAAGCAAAGCAGAAGCGGACTTTTGCCGCTGTTTTCCCTCGAAAGGGCTGACCATAGTTTTGCTTCTGGGACATTGAAATACATTTCCCCCTTAATTCCTCAACTGGCTTTTGCCATGCTAATTCTAGAGATTCCCTGAGCTTCCTAAATGATTCATCGTAAGTTCTCCAAGCGGTGTCGCCGTGGAGCCTTTGCATCTCCCTAATGAAACTCATGTACTTTAACAAATGGGGAGCTTCTGATGGGTGCTTTTGTATCCTTATATTGATAAAAATCAGGAAGGCATCAGTCCATTGATTGATGAACATAGGGGTCTTAGACTTCATGGTGTGCTGAACCTTAATAACACCCGAAATAAGGGACAGCATGAGAGGTTCTTCCTCCTGGTGAGACAGTAGCACTCTTAAATCAAAAAACTCATTGGACCAGATTTTGGCCTTTATCTTTTGTGATACTGTGGCACCAAGGGGGATACCCTCTGACAATGAAATGACATGGTTAGAATTGACACAATCATTAGTTGTGCCTACTGGCTCACCTGCAATATTCTCTAAGAGTTGTGTTATCACAGAGGCAATTGGATTTTCCTGTGTCGTTTCATTTCTCCTATGTGTGGCTGATGTATCATCTTGAACGTTTCTTGAAAGACGTTCGATTGGCACATCAGGGTTGGTGGGTAGGTCAGTTACATTTTCAGGAATTGCTCTATGTAACTTGACGATTTCTTGGGCCAGACGTTCGAAGTCAATATTGTCCGCCACTGGCTTATTGGTACCAACACTGTTGTCCGCCACTGATTTTGACTTTTTGGTACAATCACTGGGTTGAACTATTCCCTGCGACTCTTCTGCTCTCTTGCGTCGCGGCATGGTAACTAAATATGTATGAGTATGGACAATATATTTAAAGGTCCTAAAGTTTGACAGTCATATAGTAAAGCCGATTCACTCCCAAGTGCAAAGTGCCCTAAATTAAAATTATCCTCATATGAGAACTTGATCATGGAAACACTTGCATCGAGAGTAAAATAAGGCTAATGAAAAATATATGCTAGAAAATCACTTGCCACCGAGACTTCAAGACTGACTTAAAATTTGAATGGCATTTCTACTAAACTTTGCTCCAAGCACTTTTTTATTTGCAATGAAATTTTTATTATTCTGCATGTGGAAAAGGAAAATAGACACAAACTAGACACGATCTCGTTACGAGTAACGAGTAGGTCTTCCGTTTGATTTTTTAAAATGATACAATGATTTATCGATGAAACCTAGGATATAAATGACTGAATATTTTAGGGGCCACCCCTGTAGATACTAAATGGGGACATATATTGGTGTTTTAATTAGTGGAATCGATTAGAATAATCAATGCAGACAATTTCTCTTATACAATGCTTAACAAAATATGTCTCCTATTTTAAAAATTCATTGCATCAAAGGTTAAGGACTTTGGCCCCTAATAAATTTATAAATGGGCGTGGCAATGATTTTTTCAAACAGATATTGTTACGATCAACAACTTTGCTTCTATAATGCATTACAAAATCTTGATCGTTTTTAAGTTATTTGTAATAGACTTTACGTGGGTCTTGGTCCCTAATTAAAGGGGCCAGCCCCTTTTTGTTCATTTCATACGAAAGATCTTACAAATACTAACATTTTTTGTTCTTATACCTATCTTGAATTGTTGTTCATTTTTGAGATACAAATGATTGAATATTTTAGGGGCCAGCCATGTAGATCCTTAATGGGGACAGACATTGGTTTTTCCAATATTGGAATCGATTATAATTATCAATACAAGCATTTTCTCTTCTACAATGCTTAACAAAATATGTCTCGTTCTCTAGATATATTGTGTTAAAGTTTGAGAACTTTGGCCCCTAAAAATCCCTAATTACGTCATAAATGGGCGTGGCAATGAGTTTTTCAATAGATATTGTTACGATCAACAACTTTGCTTCTATAATGCATTAAAAAATCCTGATCGTTTTTAAGGTAATTGTAATAGAGTTTACGAGTCTATTGGCCCCTAATTAAAGGGGCCAGCCCCTTTTTGTTCATTTCATACAAGAGATTTCTCAAATACTAACATTTTTTGTTCTTACACCCATCTCAAATTGTTGTTCATTTTTAAGATACAAATGATTGAATATATTAGGGGCCAGCCCTCTAGATCCTTAATGGGGACAGATATTGGTGTTTAAAATATTGGAAAAAATTATACTTATCAATACAAGCATTTTCTCTTCTACAACGCTTAACAAAATATGTCTCGTTCTTTAGATATATTGTGTTAAAGTTTGAGAACTTTGGCCCCTAAAAATCCCTAAATACGTCATAAATGGGTGTGGCAATGAGTTTTTCAAATAGATATTGTTACGATCAACAACTTTGCTTCTATAATGCATTACAAAATCTTGATCGAGTTTAAGTTATTTGTACTAGATTTTACGGGTCTATTGGCCTTTAATTAAAGGGGCCAGCCCCTTTTTTTTGATTTTATTGGAAAGAACTTTTGATTCTCTACCACTTTTGTTATATATATCTTAACAAAATATCAACTGATAAAAAGATATAGATCAAAATGTATGAAAATTTTGATTTGAAATTCGTACCCAATTTTCGAGCCCTAGAGAGCTCCAAGAAATGGCGCCACTTGCGTAAAACGAAAACAATAGGCACAACTTCAAACTATGGACTACCTATCCTGAAAATTTCATATTTATATCTCTGATAGTCTTCGAGATCAACTGCTCACAAAATGGGTCGTAAAAGTTTACAAAATTAGCAATAAATCGGTACCGGAACTGACGACGGCAAAAATTTTAAAAACAAAATAAATTCAGACCACTTGTAATCATCTGTAAAAAAATGGTCAAAATCGGTCAAATAGTTTTCGAGAAAACGCTTGCACAAAATTTTTGGAAAAAAAAAAATAATAATAAGAAGAAACTGTACGAAAACTATAAGGTCTTCCGTTGGAAACGGAAGACCTTAATTAGACCATTACATAGGGCTCTGCGTGTGCAATAGTAAGCTCACACGACTCTGCATGTGAACATGAAAAATACACACGACTCTGCGTGAGCAATAATCAACGCACACAGCTCTGCATGTGAACATGAAAATACACAACTCTGCATGTGACAATAAAGAATACACACGACTCTGCGTGAGCAATAATTAACTCCACATGGCTCTGCATGTGAACATGAAAAATACACACAACTCTGTGTGTGCAATAATAAAATCACAAGAATGAAAGAAAAACTCGGCATTTGCAAATGAAAATACCCACTTCTCTGCAAGTATCAAACTTACACAGCCCTGCAAAATGAGAGTAAAAGATAAAAATTAAAACACGATGAACATTACATAAAACTTCGCCTGTGTGATAATTAATCACATGTAAGCAAATCTGATGGGTAAGCTTGTGGCAGTCTAGTGAACCGAGACAATTTTCAAAACTACCTTTTTGTGACATTTTATCTCTTAATTTGTGCAGTGTATCTGGGAATTTACATATGTTGACAGACCATATACGTAGATACATATTCTTATCTTGAATGATGGAGAACAGCTATTCTTTTGCTGTGAAGATATTTCTTCATGTGGCGAGAGCCAGCATTAAAATGAACCCCATCCCTCCCCAGGTAGGTCAGGTCCGTCTAAAACCCACGATGTGTCCAGAAATGGATCCCCTGATGTTTTTCCGCCTCTGCCCTGAGCTGTCTTTTGACATTCACTAGCTCTGAATTCTACTTTAAATAGGTTCCGGTCAAGTTTTAAATTGTCAAAACTAACATCTGTGGACGTGAAATCCCTCAGACGACGAATGTACGAATGTCCGATTATGCACACATCAGTCGCCATTGTCGATGGTTTGGACGGAGCCTGCCTGGATTCGGGGAATTACAGTAATCACATCACATATAACTTACTTTTTGTGTAAGATTTAAAATAAACGGTCCTCTGTTTACAAAACGTTTTTGAAGTGGCGCTAAATATACCTCACGTGACATATAAGCACGTTCTGATTGGCTGATACATATAAGTAACAAAATGTAGCGCTAAAAACCCAAATGCATGGCTTAATTTTTCTAAAAATTCAAAATGCCTAAAATATCGTTTGGACAAAACATATCACTAATTACATAAATGCTATTATTTACAATAATGATTTATTATGTTGTTATGAATGTACATTTGTGTCTAGTTAATGGCTTGTGTTTTGTAAAATGATCAAAAGGTTAGGGGCACCTTAAATATTCTTACGGTTGACTAAATTTGCGGGATGTTTTTGTGTTTTAAATTATTTGAATCCCACTAATGCAAGGATCACTAAATGAGTACTGTTGGATATTTGTCACATTATGATCGCACTGAAAAAGGTGTGTTACAACATTAAAAAGGTCACTGTGACCTCATTTTCTAAATCTACGACCAAGCACTAACCAATCGTGTTTGCCTCCTCTTAATGATGAAAGACTTTGCTCCAACAAGAGAGGTAAGCCAGTGCATTATCTTTAGTTTTATCTTTTGTTATTGTAATACTGACCTACTATCGACGATATCATAAACCCGATAACACCAAGTTTGGTTCTAGGTTTTAATCATCTGCTTCAAATATAAATGGAACTGATGAGTCTTAGTACAATACACAATATAGATACCAACTAATTAAATACATCGGACACACCTCGTTAACATATGAAAATCCTTACTTCATTGCCAAAATTTTACTAGTCAATAAAAATCTAGCGATCAAAAATGGCGTTAAAAATGTGTTCACATGAATGGAGAAAAATGACATACATACAAGTCGACCCAGCTTACCTAAAGCATACTGTAGAATCATTTAAATTCAAGGGGGCCACTTTTCGTGGATGGTTAGATTTTTGCTTATTCGTGGGGATGTAATTTCGTGGTTGCGTCAATTTTCAGTTAAAGTAAGAAAACTAACCATTTCAAAATTTGTTTTCGTCAAGGATATTATTTCGTGGTGGAGGTCTACCCATGAATACCACGAAAATTGAGCCACCACGAATTCTGATGATTTCACAGTATCACATGATATGCGCTGTACTGACGATTAGCATTATGAATTGTTTGGCTAGTTCACACTAGATAAACAACACAGCGTCCGTTTCAAAGCAGGCGAACTTTGGCTTTTTTGACATTGTACATGTGAGATTTATATGGCGTCTGCAAAATACTGGTCTTGGTTATAATAAAAATTGTGTATTTTTTTTGGCTGCCTTTTTTTGGAGGGGGTAACAATATTGCTGTCATTTCTTCTTTTTCAACTCCATGACGTGTATATTTCTCCATTCCCGCATTTAGAGAGGAAACAGTGTACAAATTCGTGTATTTAAAGGATTTTTTTCATACAGAGGGAAGCTTAATGTCTATGGACACTGTATGTTGTACAACTTATCCGTACAATAAATAAAGCTGAAGGTGGTTATTGTATGTTGTAAAACTTACCCCTACCATATATAACGTTAAATGTCTAGAGCTTACATTTAACCGTTTTATCTTTGATTTTTTTATTAAAGATAAAACGGTTGAATGTAAGCTTGTTCTTAGAGGAAATAGGGGTACTTGGATCCCTAGTTCAACTTTAAATGTGCATGCAAATTAAACCTTTTTTAAAGAATTATCTTATGTGTGTATACTAGGGCAATATTTTAAAATTTAATAATTTTTTTGAATTTTTTATTAATGAATATTTACATTCCACATATTTTTTGCATGTAAAGTGTGTTGAAAGCTACGGCAGTTATAACCCTATAACACACACAGGGTACTCAAAGGTTAAAATGACTTTTATTATGAACGTTGAACGCTGTAAACTGCAACGTCACAAGCAAAAATCAAAGTTCACGCTTGTGGCTGTTACAGTGGCTCTTCCATTAACTTACCCTATGAACTTACCCTTAGGATAAAATTGGAATTTTAAGGTATAAATCACATTTGCAGACAAGGCAGGAAGTTTAAAAAACCGTAAATATAAGCATTAAATTATTATTTTTTGAAAGATACAGTCTCATAACTGCAACGATGTGTGCATACAAATTTTCATAACGTGATAATGCGCGTTACTCAATTTGTATGCACACATCGCTGCAGTTATGAGCCTGTATCTTTTAAAAAATAATGATTCAATGCTTAAATATGCATTTAAATATTTAACATTGTTGATATTTTATACTTCAAAAGTTTTGAGTTTTAATTAAATATTGATAAGAATATTTTCAATTACTGGTTAATTATTTATAAACTGAAAATTATATTTAAATGCAAATTTTATTAAAAACGACGCATTTTACGAAAAAAATGTCAACCGTACTGCTTAATTCAAAAGTAAAAAAATATAACTGATTTGCAAGAAATGAGAACGCATGATGGAATGTGTTCAACCATTTGGAATGTTTCGGTAAGTCTGTTTGACATGTTTATTTACGTCAATTAAACAGCAAAACAACAAATGCCATTGGTCATTTATACCTATTCATCAATTCATGCATTGTCTTCTAATTATTCTTGGTAAAGGAAAATCCACAAATAAAGCTACATAAAAGAGTTTTTAAATCATTTTAAATCACAACTGCTGTAATAAAACCAAAGGTTAAAACATTGAAGGAGCCATGTACCTGAGTACATTGATTTTGTTTCTGTGTGTTTATGTTCCTGTAAGCTTGGCGTGCTACCCTAGTGTCAGACATGATCAACAAACATTCTGTGACTCAAGATATGGTAAGTAATTGTTGTTAAATTTTCATAATATGTAAACTACAAGTACAACATTTGTACTTTAAGGCGATGCATTGCTGCTATACACTGTTTATATGTTCTTTTGTTTTGTTTTGTTTTTTTTTTAAATTTGGTTATCGAGGCAAAAAACGCATAATTATTGGATAATGTTATGAATTTTAAAATCATTTAGAATTACGATTACTTAGGGGCGCATTCACTTTTAAGAACGAAATCATCTACTTCTTTTTTATTATCAAAGGTTACAAGAATACTCGGCGATCTTTCCTTTAGAATATTTATTGAGGTGGTTAATTTCATCCATTTATTTATATTTCTATATAAGTATATATAGCTAAATTTTTTATCATAGTATTTACAGTGCATATATTATTCCATTTGTCTTTCTTTTTATACCAGTAGACTCAGCTCTCTTTCCTTTACAGTTGATGAAGTTCTACATGTTTCCCTCATCTACATATTTACTCATCTATATCTATATATAATAGCAAATTTAGCTACAATACCATTCTTTTACAGTATTTGTTGGTGTGGTACAGCGGACAATTGACCTGAGATCTGAGCGAGCTTTTCTTGTGACAGTGCAGTCAAACCTTAGGGTACAACAATCAAAATTATTCTATTTTTCTGTTAGATAATAGGTGGGTTTTTTTAAACTTAAGAAATTGCATGTTAATATTCCTTCAAGGGTTCCTTTTATAACTAGATAGAACTTATAATAGAGAATATTAATAAAATATTATCCAATTAATAATATTCCACCACATGAAAGATACAGTGTATAAAACGATGTGTCAGCAGGCATTGATTATATGACTTTTAACCTTTGATTGTGTCAGGGAACAGTTGGATATCCAGGATCCTCCATATACGTGTTTGGCTTTGGGAGACTTAACTCTTGTGGACCCACAGAGTTGCAACATGGACAACGGTATATTTTATACGGTATGCATTTCTTAACAGTTTTGCCCGTTTGATGTTATTCATTGAAAAAAAATCGCTTGTAGAGTAGAAAAAAAACATTGTTAAATAGAAATTCGGATACTGAATCAAATATAGCGACGTGTTTGAATGTATGCATGTATGTTTATTGATATCATCATATTATAGGCAACAATGATGTTCTAGAGCCACGTAAAATTAGTTTGGTAAACCACGAATTTCTTTCTATGTACAACATCAA
>WFKH01003881.1:73593251-73625608 GCA_016163765.1 Magallana hongkongensis
TATATAAACACTGGTGTGATAATGTCAGTTATAAACACTGGTGTGATAATGTCAGTTATAGACTATAGTCTATCTCGAAAATTGTATCCTTTTGTTGTGGAAATAAATTAAACACGTCCTGTTTTACACTAAATGATATTTAGTCACAATCTTCATGTATTTAGTTTGACGTGGCAATAGCAACAAAATGGTTGTTATTTAAAACTTTTAATATTAGAAAAATAGCGAAATTGTTTCAAGCATATTTTTAATTTGACCATACAATAAACAGCTTATTCATTAAAAAAATTAATAAAACTAGAGCAAAGCTCGTTGCAAAGCAACGAGTGGGTCTTCCGTTAATGTAGAAAGTAAAGCTAGAAGTTCCTCTAAGAAGCAGAGTTTTTGAACCAATAAATGTAAGTAACTAAAACAAAAAGAAAGAAAATCGAATAATTATTTGTACGAGTTAACAAAATCCGAATGATTCAAAGTACGAATTAACACAAACCTTATCAATTTCAAGAACGACTTAGCAAATACAAATCCGAATGTGTTTAAGTACGATTTAACAATCATCGAATCATTTTAGGTACGAGTTAATTTAACTTTGAACATAACACTATTTTCTTAACCAAGAATGTGGAATCAAAATTTCCGGAAAAATCAATTTTTAAACCCCTATATCTCTGTAATGCATCGTCCGATTTTAAAACGGATTTCAGATTTAAATTAAGCTTAATAAGCTCTTATTTTTGCTTCTATGATTAATAGCAATTTATCGCTAAAAAAAAAATTATTATTAAAAGACTTTGTAGCCCTCCTGGCCCCTAATTTGAGGGGTCAGCCCCTTTTTCTTGATATCAATTGAAAGGTATTGCAAATATAAACATATTTTGTTCAACAAGTGTTCACGAATTGTTGACCGTTCTAGAGATATCTAAACAACTGTGTTTTAGGGGCCGACCCTTAAACTCCTTACCGGGGCCACCAACAAAAAATTTTTTTTAGGGTATCATATTGTTAAGAACATTATATTGAGCAACTTTTCTTCTACAATGCTTTTCAAAATATTTCTCCTTTTCTAGATATTAATGATCAAAGTTTTGGACTTGTGGCCCCTTGAAACCCCTAATTACGTAACATATGATTAAGGTATGGTACTGTATAGATAAATAGCTGTACAATGAATATTTTTGCTTCTGTAATATATAACAAATTATTTTTCAGTAAAAAGTTATTATAAATAGACTTAAGAGCCCTCTTGGCCCCTAATTTAAGGGGCCAGCCCTTTTTTCTTGATATCAAATAAAAGGTCTCGTAATAATAAACACATTTTGTTCAACAAGTGTTCAGGAATTGTTGACCGTTTTAAAGATATCTGAACCAATGTGTTTTAGGGGCCGACCCTTAAACTCCTTGCTGGGGCCACCAACAAATTTTTTTTAGGTAGCAAATTGTTGAGAACATTATTGTAAGCATTTTTTGTTCTACAATGCTTTTCAAAATATTTCTCCTTTTCTAGATATAAATGATCAAAGTTTGGGACTTATGGCCCCTTGAAACCCCTAATTACGTAACATATGATTAAGATGTGGTACTGTATAGATAAACAGCTGTACAATAAACATTTTTGCTTCTATAATTTATAACAAATTATTGTTCAGTAAAGAGTTATTGAAAAAATACTTTAGAGCCCTCTTGGCCCCTATTTTGAGGGGTCAGCCCCTTTTTTATGATATCAAAGGAAAGCCCTTGGAAATTGAAACAACTTTTGCATTACATGTTTTAACAAATTATTTACAGGTTAAATGATATTTTACAAAACGTGTTAAAATTTTGCCAAAAATTTTGGTGCTAATTTTCGACCTCGGGCGAGCTTCGGCGCCTTGCGCATTTTCCACAATGTCAAATACAGAGGATCATCTACAGACATCCACCTACATATTCCTGAAAGTTTCACGTTTTTATTACCATTAATTTCGGAGGAGTTACGTGGACAAAATGGTCCTTAAAAATTCACAAAATCTTAAGAATCTCAAACCGAAAGTGACGTCATCAGCTTAAAATTTTATATTAGCAAGCACGTTAAATGCTCTATCAGTCCTGTAAATTTGGTGAAAATCGCCCAAACAGTTTTTGAGTTATAGCGCTCGAAAAATGTCAGAGGAAAAATAATAATATAAAATAATAATAAAAAGAAACCGTAGAATAACAAGAGGGTCTTCCGTTGGAAACGGAAGACCCTAAAAACCCCCTAAGAATTCATTCATACATCCAAAATAATACTACATGATTCCAATAATTAGCGAAAGAATGGCCCTTCCTTATACATTGACCGCGGGCTGAGACAAGGTGACGCAACATCAGGACACCGCTTCCTGGTATACCGGCGATTTCCCGAGAAAATCTGCACGTTTCCCTCGCGTCGGTAGATAGTTATACGTAAGAAGTGGTATCGACACACACTATTCTTAGTTCTGAGCTTAACGACAATCGGCTAGAACGTGTGCAACTCTTTTATTCTATGTATGTACATTTGATGCCTGTTTTATTTTATTATCGCAACACTGTACCTAATTGTGTTATGTATGAAATGTTGTACATGTGCATGGCATTGTGCGAGAGTTATTCCCCTTATGATTAATGCGCCATCATATTGTCCTTAAAATCGCGGTCCTTGATAATTATTGGTGAAATTAACATTTATAATTATAAATATTAAATATAACCTGCACCCATCTGAACCGATTCTCGATGCAGTTACGAGACATAAACAGGTATCCCGCAGGGTAGAGTTAAATCCCTTAAAACTTTAAAATCCTTCCAACATCTTGATTGCTTTCTTCTAATACGACCATGTGGTATACAACATTCAAAGACATCTGTATCAAAACTTCATATTTTTTGTTTGTATTTTGTTTGGGTTTTTCTTTGTGTTTTTTTTAAATTTTTTTTTCGGGGGGGGGGGGGGGGGGGGGGGGGGGGATTCAAATGTTTTGTTATTGGCAATTAGTGGCTCTGTAACCTGACTATTGCGTTTAACCCTGGGTCGAATAGGAAATTCTATAACTTAGGAATATATTATCTTATTTTTTTTAATTATTTAGACTGTAGGGATTATAATAAAAACTTATTCGATTTAATCATAATATTGTCGGACTGATTTTTCCGAGTTATGTCTCTGATTCGAAACACCTGGACGTATTGTAGGCGAATTGGTGCGTGATGTCCTCGTGTTGACTTTATTTGCAAAAACCTCTCTTACGTATCAAACGACTTGTGAAATATTCCAACGCATAAAAGTCCACGTTCTGAAAATGCATGTCAAAATATTTTGGATGTGTGAATAATTTTTTTTTTGAGACTTACAAATGTCTTATCTCAGAATAGGTCAGTTAAGCGTTGAATGTTGTAGATTTACACGTGAGCAAGTTTAAGTACGGAATGCCGAGACGTGCATATTACCTCAGTAGACCACTTTGATAGCAATGCATGTTTAGTTTTAGGAAAGCGGAATAAGACTTATCAGACTAATCAGATTTGGATAAAACTTATCAGTTGTAGATAAAACTTGTTAAAAGATGAATAAAAGTTTATCAAGTGATTGATGAAAGTGATCAGTATATGGAATAAAATTAATCCGAAGGTATATAAAAATATAATTCAGAATATGTATAAAAAAGTTAATCAGAACTAGAATAAAGTTTATCGGAAAGTCTACTTACCCACAGGTGGCAATAGTTCGGGAAAATGACTGTTTGTGTGCTGAATCAGTACATGTGTTTGTCAAACGTGTTTGTCAAACGAAAGAAGTCCTATATACAGTTATACCACAAGTGTCGCTGTTAATGTAGCTAGTTATGAGACAATTTTGCCGAAGGTTACATTTAGCCTATAACCTTTTAATTGCGTGTGACATGGAATTATGAAAAAAAACTAGATGTGTCCTAACGCCACGAATGCCCACGCAGGTGATCAAAATTTCAAATGCCAAATTTAGTATAACATTTGTTTGACTGCAGAATACGTAACATGTATAAATCCCTGAAAATAACACATTTTCTTTTAAGTTCAAAAAGGCATAACTCTGTCAAAAATCATCGGACTGGAACCAAGGTCAAACTTGACCTGTATTTGCTAATAAATAAACCTTATATGAAATATAAACTTTACATATGCATCATTTAAAAAGTTAGAGAGCGGAAACTATGAATTTCCCATTTTTTCCTAAGTTCAAGAGGCATAACTCTGTCACAAATCATCGGACCGGAACTAAATTCAAACTTGATCTTTATTTTCTCGTAAATAACCTACATATGAAATATCAGCATTTTATATGTATCCCTTCAAAAGTTAGAGAGCGAAAACTGAGAATTTCTCATTTTTTTCAAAGTTCAAGAGGCACAACGGACCGGAACCAAATTCAAATTAGCCTGTATATTAATACGATATGTCTATATATCAAATTTGAGTTGAAAGTGTGCAACAGTTGTTGAGACAAGTAATAGCTTTCCCTAAAGCTTGCCTGACTTAACAAAATTATTCAATAGAAGCATGTATCAATTAAACTATCTTATAGGAAATGAATTTAAATTTTCGCTGCTGTTCATAAATTCATAAATGGAACGTGCAGTTCGATTTAAGAAGCAATTTCAGTCTTTTCCTTCGATCCATTGTATGTACATGTATACCACTTGAATTGAAATTATTTCATTATTTTGAAAACATGTATCAAATAATTGCATGTAAGCTTGAAAGCGGAAGATAAACAGTCAAATTTTAAATAGTATTTATTATAATTCAGATGCAAAATCAAAGGCCTTGTTGTCATTTTCAACCATAGGAAAGTAATAGGAAAGGCTAAAGCTGCATGTGTACACATGGCGTGCTCTGGAGTATTCACATGATCCCAATTTGGACTCGACCACTAATCGGCGCGCTACCTTTCACCCAAAGGGTGAGATCTCCGATGCTTTGAATGAACTCATTCATAGATCCTGGGAAGGGGGCAAATTAATTTTTTTGACATTTTTGTTTCGTAACAAGTACGTATATTATACTTTAGATCGAATGTTTTAAAAGAAATATATCGAATTAACATACACACTTGACAAGTTATTGTTTAATGATCATTTAGTAAAACACGCGAGTCATATCCTTTATAAGATGAATGAAATCGCCCATTTTGATCGAAAATCGGGGCGCACCCCGCTTCGGCGATTTAGTTCCTCCAGTAAATATTCCAGCTATATGAGTAATATTTGTTTTAATCCAAACTGGTGATAATTTGTTAACGATGATAATCCAACATTAATTATTGCTTTAATTAAATCTACCGTAATAGACAATATGTAACAACTTGTTGCGATGAAACCCCCTTTTAACCGTTCAAACATGGTAAATCTATTTTTAAATCAAGACAACACACGTGCATGGTGAACCTCCCTTTTACTTGAAAACTCTTGCTCACTGTTGCTTATTACATCCCATATAACATTTCATTAATTGCGAATGTAAATGTTGACACATTAAACATTCACCGGTTTATATTTTTTATGAACAATCTTGATTTTATTTGCTCCCATTGCCTGCACTGTTTCGGAGAATGCAACTTTCAAGCCTTAGATATGCCTGACGTCATGACGTCAGGCAATAATGATAGGAAAGAAATGGTGACGGAATGACAGAAGGACGGAAGGACGGAATGACGTAACGGAGTAATACTATATGCCCCTGTCATTTCATAGCGGGGTCATAACAAATCTGAGCTTGTTCAATAAAATTTTTAGATGATCCCTGGTTACAAACAGCATGTAGTCAAGGCATAGAAGGGCATGAATTTCACTAACCTAAACTTTAAAATTTAATTTAAAAATAAATGAATGAAAAATTATGACTATGAGAAATCAGTATTCTGCCTGGTGCAGACAGATAGATAACCATGCACAACACGTTTAACAAAAGTCACACGGTTCCATATTTTATTGTGTGGTACACGTTGCAGTCGTGCAAAAGATTGGTAAAAACTACAACAAATAGAATTAACAATTTACAAAATAGGAAAATGTAGAACCTTTACTTTATACCATAGAAAAAATATGTAAATTATTTCAAAGACCATAATGGCGTGCCATACTTTTAAGAATGTTTTATCTGTATAATAAATTTCCATCTGTAATTATACTTCAAAAATACGATTCAATACTGACAAATTAAAGCAATTACTACTATAAAAAAGACTTACATAGTGGTTTGAGGCACGCATCTAACAGGATGGAAGAAGATTGACAAAGTGTGACCGCACTGGTCAGTAAGGCTGACAGGAAGTGAGTGCTTGACCAGAACTAAATAGTTAACTTGTACCAAAGATGTTTATATTAAACACAGAGTAGTTAGCTTGTACAAAAAATACTTCTCATGAATTTTAGAATTGAACTATAGACAACACACTCCCCGTCTGATATGAAAATATCACTCAATTGCATATACCGTACCCTGTTCACAAAAAGGTTATTGATTGAACTGTTTTTGTAAATCGTCACAACACAATGAGCATTAAATGGAATGACACAAAAATATAATTTCAGAAATTGGACGCACATATATACGCGACTGTCCATCTTTGATAACACGAACTTCAAGTTTGCGCACAAGTCCATCTTTGCTAGGAAACACTCTTTCGACAAGTCCAGTCGGCCAATGGTTGCGGTGTGCATCACGGTCCTTCAAAAGAACGACATCACCAACTTGGATGTTATCTTGAGTGTCTTTCCATTTTCGGCGCACTTGTAGACTCTGCAGGTATTCATTTTTTCCAAAGACACCAAAATTTCTCCGCTAGAGACTGAACATATTTCCATTGTATGTTATAAACTTCGCTGACACTGAGATTTTTAAAATCCTCGTTTGAATCAACGGCTTTTCAAGTAAGCAAAAAAGCTGGAGACAAAATGCAAGGTGCTTCGGGGTCGGTGGATACTGGTACCAGTCGACGGGCGTTGACTATCGCTGTCGCTTCAGCCATGAACGTGCTAAGGACTTCATGGGTAATTCTTGTGTGCTTAGAATCCAATAAGATTGAATCAATGATCCGTCTTATAACACCAATTAAGCGCTCCCAAGCGCCTCCCATGTGAGAAGAGAACGGAGTGTTAAATTTCCAAACTGCCCCTTGCAACTGTAAGAAGGATTTTATCGAGGGGTCTTCAACAAAAACAGCATTTATTCCAAGTTCACGAGTTCCACCGATGAAATTTGTCCCTCTGTCGGAATAAAACTCTTTCACTTTTCCTCTGATAGATATAAAGCGACGTAAAGCGTTGATGAATGATGAAGTAGTCATCTCCTCGATTACTTCTATGTGGACACCACGGCATGATAAACATGCAAACAATACAGCCCATCGTTTAGAGTTCGCAGAACCACCACGTGTTCGACGTGTGACAACATCCCAAGGTCCAAAACAGTCGACACCAACGTAAGTAAATGGAGGACAAGGGGTTAGTCGTTCCTCAGGTAGGTCTGCCATCTTTTGAGAAGCAAGGCTGCCACGAAGTCGACGACACTTTACACAATCGGATAGAATAGAATATACAAGTCTTTTACAGCCCGTTATCCAATATCCTGCTGCTCTTATGGCCCCGGCGGTTAGATGGCGTCCTTGATGACGAATAACTTCATGGAAGTGGAGTACAAGAAGTTTTGCTATGTAGTTTTGATTTGGAATGAGGATTGGGTTCTTCTCTCCCAGAGATAACTCTTGACTTAGTTTAAGTCTCCCTCCAACACGCAAAACTCCGAATGAATCAAGGAATGGGTCAAGTCGCGACACTTTGCTGTTTTTGGGAATTGGTTGGCCTTTATTCAGGTTTTCTATTTCCTTACTATACGACTCCTGTTGAATTTGTTTAATGATGAACATTTCGGTTTCTCTGTAGATATCTGGTTCGTCTTCACTTTTACTGCTTACTTGAAATTTATCTCTGACAAAACGTTTCAAGGTCTTAAAGGCCAAAACGAGATTTTTCCAGGTCGAGAATCTAGCAAAACGACGGGAGTCCAAGACGATCTCAGTTGTAATTTGAGTTTTGCTAGAAATAACATCTTGGCGGATTTCTTTGTCAGTTTCAGGATTGATGAGAGGATAAACAGTTTTGATCATATCCGAAGAATTTTTCAACCATTGGGGTCCAGTTATCCAGCGCTGTAGAGATGTGGTAATTGCTGTATGTGAGTATCTTGTTGCAACATCAGCTGGATTTTTGTCAGTTGAGACGTAAGACCACTGAGACGGAGACGAGACTTTGTGAATTTTTTCCACACGGTTTGTAACATACACAAAAAATCTACGGGTTCTGTTACAAATGTAACCCAAGACGATTCTACTGTCAGTATAGTAATGAAATCGATCTTGAGGAATCTTCAAGTAGTCACAAACTGCTTCTCCTAACTCTGTGGCAAGAACTGCTGCGCACAGTTCGAGTCTCGGTATTGTGTGACCTTTTAGAGGTGCCAGTTTAGATTTTCCCATTAGAAATCCAAGAGAAGTTTCTCCAAATTCGTCTGTCACTTGAAGATATGCCACTGCAGCTATCGCATGTTCTGATGCGTCTGAAAAGACATGAACATCCACGTGACGTGCCAAAGATATGGACGTGGCTACAATCATTCGGGGAACTCCGAAGTTATTAACAGATTGTAATGAATCAATCCAGATTCGCCATCTTCTCAAATGTTCCTCCGTAAGTGGTTCATCCCAGTGACATCCAGGAGATATTAGTTCACGGTGTAGAATTTTTCCACTGATAGTGACTGGAGAAATAAATCCCATCGGATCAAAGATACTGTTCATTGTCGATAGAAGGCCTCTGTGGGTGTAAGGTTTTTCAGCATTGGAGATTTTGAACACAAACATATCACAGTTCAAGTTCCACAGCATTCCTAAACTGTGTTGTACAGGCAAGTTAATGTCTGCACAATGATTTAGTTCCTTCAATTCGCTTCCTAGGTCATCTATAGGAAATGATTTCATCACATTCACACTGTTTGAAGCGATTTTGTGGAGACGAATGTTTCCGTTGTTTTTCAGTGTTGCTTGTGTTTTTCTCATCAGGTTGATTGCTTCTGATTCTGTAGCAAGAGACGTCAGTCCATCATCTACGTAAAAGTTGTTGTAAACAAATTTACGGACATCATCGTCAACAACAGATGATGCTTTTCGAAGTCCATAGGTGGCAACAGCTGGAGATGGTGTGTTTCCGAAAACGTGAGCTTTCATTCGGTATTGTATTAAAGGTTTTTCAAAGTCATTATCCTTATACCAAAAGAATCTGAGGTAATCACGATGTTCCTCATGAACGCGAAATGCATAAAACATTTGCTGAATGTCACCACTAATAGCTATTGCATTTTCACGGAAACGTATGAGGATTCCAACAAGGTTGTTTTTTAAATCTGGTCCAGACATTAACACACTGTTTAATGAAACGTCTTGAAACACTGCCGACGAGTCGAATACTCCTCGGATTTGATCCGGTTTTTTCGAATTGTACACCCCAAACAGGGGTAAATACCAGCATTCCCCAGGTATGTCGGAAGGAACAACCTCTGCTGCCCCACTAGCTAAGACTTTTGACATGAATGCAAAGAAATGTTGTCGTTTGTGGTGATCTTTCTTTAAACTTGTGTTGAGGATCAAAGCACGTTTCCAGGCCTGTGAATAATTGTTAGGCATCACTGGTTTTGACTCCTTGAAAGGTAATGGTGCGGACCAATAAGCATCAATGTCTTTGTGGAACTCTGCTTCCATAAGAGCTACAAACTTGCGGTCCTCAACAGAAGGTCCAATCTTGTTGTCAAATGGTGTTCGAAGGAATATGTCATCATCATTGTCCTTGACATTGATATTGTTGTGACACACTGGAAAGATGGTGCACCTCCCGTCATTAAGAATATGCGTTTTTTTTTACATTCACTTCCTTTGGAGGATGAACTTTACCAATACAAACTTCACCAATGACGACCTATCCTAGTGGAAGACGTTGAGCAAAGGGTTGACCTTGGCTGCCAGTAATTTGGTCGCGCACATGATGTACATCAGGTAAGTCACGTCCTATAAGCAGTTCAACATTCACACTGCGATCTAGGGGTGGTATAAAAGGTGCGATGCATTGTAGATGCGGTTGTGATTGCGCGACTTTGGGAGTAGGTATTTCAAGATGTTCACTTGGAATAGAATCACATTCAATGACTTCCGGTAAGTTGTATGTAGTTGTACCATCCAAGGCTTTGACACATAATCCGTTCACACGGCGTCCTGCGACTGTCGTTACACCGGAGCATGACGTAAGAGTGTAGGGTTTACATTCTCCTGTAACACCGAGTTGATCTATTAAATAAGGGGACATCAACGTCCGGTTGCTCTGGTCATCGATAGTTGCATAAACACGGGTAACTTTCGCAGGATTTGATGGACAAAACACGTCTACTAAAATGATCTTCCCGCATGAACGACTACCAAGTTTTCCTTCTACATACTCCCCGCCATTGCTTACGGCCGTTTTTACTGTTGAGACTGGTGTAGGGGATTCGGGTTTTGAAGGACGACGATCAATGTGCATCGCTGTGACATGATAAGAATTACCACAAATATCACATTTAATGTCCGCTGTACAATTTGTGGACACATGACTTTGTGAGGCACAACACCGGAAACATAACTTCTTGTCACGTAGAATGTTTTGACGCTCACGTAGTGATTTTCTTTTGAAGCCACGGCATTCGTTTAGTGAATGTCCAGCATTGTGTATTGGACAACGTGTTGACGGAGTTGATGATACAATTTCAACTTTACGGGAAGTGACTGCACTAGTAGGTCTAGGTTTGTTGTATGCCATGTTTGTGTTTGTGGACTGTTGACATACAAGTCCAGGATCATTACGGATTTCACACATTTCACGGATGAAATCGACAAAAAACGAAAATGGAGGGAATGCTACATCATTCCGTTTTTTATATCCAGCAGCTTGAGAGGTCCACTTGTCTTGTAGAGATGAGGGTAGTTTGGCAACTATTGGTAGCACTCCAGTAGATGAATTGAAGTAGCTCAAACAAATTTCGTATTTTGGATTAGTCATCGCCGATTCAATTTCGGTGAGTATGTCCACGAGATCGTACAATTTGGTGTGATCTTTATTTGTGAGGGTTGGGAACAAGTGTAGTTTCTGCTTAAGAGCATGTTCCACCATCTCAGGTCTCCCATATTTGTCGTTCAGTCTATCCCAAATACGTTTTACACCTAGACTAGGATTGTGGGTGTTTGCGGAGCGAAGTGTACGTGCAAACTTTGACGACTCTGGACCCAACCATTTCACAAGTAAATCCATTTCTTCAAACTCTGTTACACCAAGCTCTAGTATAACACTCCGGAATGAAGAACTCCAAGAATTGAAATTTTCTGGACGATCATCAAAATTGTTGAATCTTGTGAGTAGAAAATCCTTGCGTAGCAAAAACTTTGAAAAGTCGGCCATTGTCGAAGTGTTGTCGGCCCGTTGTGGTACTAGATTTGGAGCAGTAATCATATGAGGCAATGAATTTGTTGTAACACAAACTTGACGCGTTGAATTTGATGGAACGAACACTTGAGACGCTGCATTCAATGGAGCACTCCGTTGATCAACTGAATTTGGAACACACACCCGAGGCACTGAATTTGAAGAAACATTCACTTGAGACACTGAATTTAAAGGAGCACATCCTTGAATCACTGAATTTTGAGAAGCACAGACTTGAGGCACTGAAATCGAGGTGGTACAAACTGGATTCACTGAATTAGAAGGAGCACAAAATTGATGCATTTGTTGAATTGAAATTGAAGGAACACAACCTTGATTGACTGCATTTGGGTATCCCGGAAGTCGGTCATCCGTCTCTGGATTTTGTACAATGATTGGTGGATTTTGATCAAAATATGGTTGATTTTGTTGATTGTTGCCATCCTCGGTATTTAATTGGTTATGATCATGATTGAGGATAAATGCACTCGTCATCTGTTCCCTTGAGTAGATTGGAAGAGCAATCTTTTCTTCATCTGTGAAGTCTGCTTCTGCTGAGATGATTCTTTCTCCTGTCTGACAATACTAATTTTTGCTTCGATATCAGTTTTTTGTTTTAAAAGCTCACCTTCTTTCTTGATCAGTTCTAGTTTTGCTCTTTCAGCTTGCGCTTTAGCTCTTTGAAAACTTGATACATGAGACGATACATGACTTAGTGTTTCAAGGAGTTCGAATTTGGTTTCCTTCAACTCATCACTTGTTCTTTTTACAATGGAAAAACATTTGTTCATTGAAACATCTAATTCTGTTAACAAGTTGAATGCCTCCTCTGTATTTTGAGACAGTAGATATTTCTTATAGTCTTCACTAGAGATACAGAATTCTTTGAATTTCACAGATATTAAACGCTCTACTTCTCTTATGTTTTTGAAGTCCTTTGGGCATGTGCCAGATGTTCCAAGAGCATCCTCTACTTCCGCCCAGGTTTCATCGGTTTTAGTTTTCAGCTTTTCACACTGTTCGTTGAACATGACAAGGCCTTTGGGTGTGAGTTTCCGTATCCGTTTATCCGTAGCAGACATACCAAACGAATCCACTATTTTTTACTATTCTGCCTGGTGCAGACAGATAGATAACCATGCACAACACGTTTAACAAAAGTCACACGGTTCCATATTTTATTGTGTGGTACACGTTGCAGTCGTGCAAAAGATTGGTAAAAACTACAACAAATAGAATTAACAATTTACAAAATAGGAAAATGTAGAACCTTTACTTTATACCATAGAAAAAATATGTAAATTATTTCAAAGACCATAATGGCGTGCCATACTTTTAAGAATGTTTTATCTGTATAATAAATTTCCATCTGTAATTATACTTCAAAAATACGATTCAATACTGACAAATTAAAGCAATTACTACTATAAAAAAGACTTACATAGTGGTTTGAGGCACGCATCTAACAGGATGGAAGAAGATTGACAAAGTGTGACCGCACTGGTCAGTAAGGCTGACAGGAAGTGAGTGCTTGACCAGAACTAAATAGTTAACTTGTACCAAAGATGTTTATATTAAACACAGAGTAGTTAGCTTGTACAAAAAATACTTCTCATGAATTTTAGAATCGAACTATAGACAACACAATCAGATAAATTGTAACTTTTCACCGCAGGATTGTTAGTACTCTCTTTATTTGTGAAATAAAGAAAAACAACATTTTGTAATAAACCTAAAATAATCTTTTTTTATTGTCTACAATGTCTCATTAAAATAGCAGGGTACTGAAAAATATTTATATTTATATGTATGCTGCTGACAATATAATGTTCGCAAATCTTCTTAAGAATTTCGATAACAACTGCAAATAAATTTTGTTTGTTGCCTATCAATATCTCAAATAAATAAGTTTACGGTCGTTTTAGCAATATAGATACAATTTAAATAAATTTCTATCTCCAAAACGGATATCTTGAAACCCCAGTTATATTGATAGAACAGTAGTGCAAAATACATGTGTTCTTTAATCCAGTGAACCACTTCAATGGACTGGAACCTAAAGACGCAATCGTTTTTTTAATGAAAATGTTCCGGTCTGTTAAACATGCCTGTTGGGTCAAGCGTAAACTTCCCTGAGGCACTGCATCCAATCACACCTTAGGCAGACTGAGTGGTTGTGGTCAATCAAGACTACATTTTTATCTCCTTGAGAAAAAAATTCTATATAAGAAATCGCAAAACATTTAAAAATTTTAAGCTAAATATACATGAAATTTTAAATAACAACCCAATCTCACTGAACCCTATAATTATGTAGCGAATAAACCTCCGGAAATGTGGATTATAAAAACTAGATCCCGCCCGGTCCTTGCGCTTTCCTTAAAAATGTAGTGGCGAGTGCAAAAACCAGCCCAATTTGTAAAATTTGAATTAAATGTCAGTACAGGTACATGCATTTCTCGTGTATTTCTGGAGAAAACGATTTTCTGAAGATAGAATAGTTTTCTTAAGGGAAGACATAAATATACAGAATCAAATCTTTTGAGTTGTACAATTTAGGGTCTAATAAAAATTAGTGTATATAAAAAGAAAAGTAAAGTAATGACACAATTGATAAATGATAAAAAAGAGAGTTCTGCTACGATAATCTTAAATATTAATGTGATGATTTCTTATTTAACAATGCATTTCTTAACGGTAACTTGGTCCAAGGTGCCATACTACGTCCAATGTTTCACGTTTGTTTGATGTGAGAATCCGCACATGACATTAACCTTTGGATCAAGTTACGTTAAAAAAATATGTTTGTAAAAGCATATTAGTCTCAGGCCATCCTTAAAAAAAATGTTTGTTTGGAATTGCCACCTGGAGGTCTCTAGACCAAGGAAGGAAGGAGTGAATTTAATTTCTATTTTTCAAACTTGATGTTTAATTTATTAAAAGTTGTTAAAAAAATAAAATCATCCATGTAAAAAAGTTCTTTATTTTTTGCTATGAAATATAATATTTTATCAGCGAAGGTATCAATGAGGCGGGAGGCCATTCCATAATTTTATTTTGGCCTAAACAACAATTTAATAAATTAAATACATACTTACTTAAAATACTACGGAAGCTCATTGAGGCCAGTTCAGTAAATACGTTTATTCGCAATGTATTTTGCGTTTAAACGCAAAAGATTGCGATAAAACGCAAAAAGTATTGCGATTAAACGCAAAGTGGATTGCGTTTAAACGCAAAGTTTTGCGTTTAAACGCAAACTATTGCGTTTAATCGCAAAATTATTGCGTTTAAACGAATTGTAATTGAACTATAAAGTGCCCTTTTTAGTAGTTATTGTCTCCAAGATATTACCAAATTGAATAGGTGATATCACCTTTTCAAAAAGTAAAATCATCAATTTGAATAGGTGATTTCATCTATTCAAACTCACAGAGTGATATCACTATATCACTTATTCAAATCACAAGATAAATATGTGATTAATAGGTGATAAAACTTATTCTAATAAATGCTATCACTTTTTGAACAGGTGATATCACTAATTCAAATCAGTGATATAACTTAATTACAAAAAGTGCCAAATCATTACGTAATATTGAATAAACATTTTCACTTTCATTTGACAATGATGTGAAGCATTATGGACGGCAGTTGTACAGTGTATGTGCGGACTATTTGATTTTATTGGATAATTAAGATTCGATTTATGAGAAACAATATGAAAAACCGTCAGAAATAGAGGAGAGAGCACGACGAGAAAAGCGAGAAATGTCTAACAGTACGTTTGATGGACAGATTGACGGATGATTGTGGCATAACAAAAGTATGTCCTAACAACATTAACCTCTTCTTTTGGTCTGAATAAAAAAAAGTCATGTTCAAATTAAAACAGTTTTGCAATTAAACACAATAACTATTGCGTTTAAACCCAATACCTTTTGCGATTAAACGCAACGATCATTGCGTTTAAACGCAAAAATTATTGCGTTTAAACGCAAAACCAACTTTGCGTTTAAACGCAATAGTTTTTTGCGATTAAACGCAATAATTTTTGCGATTAAACGCAATACTTTTGCGATTAAACGCAAAATGTTGCGTTTAAACGCAAAACTTTGCGTTAAAACGCGATCTTCTTTGCGTTTAAACGCAAAGTCCTTTGCGTTAAATCGCAATCTTTTGCGTTTAAACGCAAACCACATTGCGATTAAACGCAAAAGATTGCGTTTAAACGCAAAAATCATTGCGTTTAAACGCAATAAAAATTAATTTTTCTACTGAACTGGCCTCAATGAGCTTCCGTAAAATACAAAAAAAAATGCAATAAAATCAAACAATCAAACAAACCTTTAACCCGAATGAAGTAAAAAAATAATCTCTATCTTTCGGCCTTTCCGATTCACGTATCAAATATATGAGGTTAAAGAGTGAACTTAGCACGCGACGTTACGCATTTTTGAAATATGAATGAACAGATAGGTAAATCTAAAATATCAGACAGTAGTTATGCTGATTTTCCAACTTAAATGTTCTCCATCTTTGATGTTTTTATGGTTTAATCCATGCAATCTTTGTTTCAATATATAAACAATCACATTGAACTAAAATTTAGATATTGCAATTATTTTACTGCTGTTTGAGCTAACGCATGTACATTAGATATCAAATCATGTACATTAGATATCAAAGCATATACATTAGATATCAAAGCAATTATAGCGAAGACTGCTGTCTAGTCAAACATCACATAAACTTTTCACTGATTTCCATACAATATATATACAGCGTAGTTTTAATCAGAATCCGTTATTTCATGTATTTTAACATGTAAAGGGCATTTGAACTTGCCAGTATAAATGCTACCACATTAACAGTTGATTTGATACAATATTTAACCATGAAAATATACGGTTTAGCAACAGAAAATGTCTTTAAATTTTTAGATTATAATTCTAACTCATTTAAATATGGTACAGTTGTAGTTCATCATCGATTCTATTTCAATCTGCAAAGAAATAAGTACATTGCCAGGTAAAATATGTTGATTTATAGTGTCTGTATATGTTTGCCTCTGACGGTTTTATCAGTTTTTTCATTGCTTTACGCAATTCTAACTTATGCAACTCTCTAAATTGTTAAATATGATTGACATTTCACTTTACACAACTCAAAATGTGTTAAAATACGACTCAACCAAGAAGTATTGGTAAAACTATAAATCACATTACACAAATATTAAAGTAGATAACGGAAAAATATTGCGGAATGCTCTAAATGACGTCGTGCGACAATTGAAATATCTTAATTAGTATGGTCCATATGCATTTTTGAAATTGTGCCCAACTAAACGGCTAGATCCTTTACTCAATCATAGCTTAAAACAGTCTTTAAACAAAAAATGCTTTCTTTGGTGATTTATGCGGGATATGAAGGTAGCAACATTGCAGAAAGAATACACATCCCGCGTTAGTGAGTTATGTAATTTTTTTTCTGCAATGAACGCTACCATCATAGTCCGCATTAATCATCAATTAAAGATAGCATTTGTTTTTGGTGAATATATAAATCTTTCTTCCAATAAATAGTTAAATTAATCATAATAAGTACGTAAATAGTAAACTATTGTTAATGTACGTCAGTACGTAAGATAGAGGAATAAAACCCTCAAGTCTTCATATATGGGAATTTGAGTCTGGCATCATCATGATTATTTCGTGAAGTGCATAATTTTTCTAAAGTCGCAGAAGGTTTCGACCAAGCGATAATCTAGTACAATCTCGATCGTGTAGATTTCAGTCCTGTCAGTTTCTATAGCTCTGTCAATTACAATCGGTTTGCTTAAGAAATGTAGGAGAAAATACACATATAATGTAAATATTAAACAATGTACGATTTGTACGATTTGGTTTGAAGGTGCTGTTAATGCGGAACAGGCCACACATTATACATGTACATGACACTGAAACTTCCGTTTTATCCGATAGTTCTTTTATAAAGAAAATTATTAATAACTTCAATCATTAAGACTCTCATCTTAGTATCAATAGAGTACAGGAATAAAATGTGAAAATCATATATTATTATGAAGAATATCAAACTAGTTTACGGTTAAGGTGTAACAATAACTACTCCTGCAGTAGCTGTAAGTTAGAGATAAGTTGGCATCAATATCTTAAATCATATAGTAATTAAAACTTTTCATGGAAACCGACAATAACTTTTTTGAAAACATAACAGAACGATGAATATTATTATGAACAATTAACTGTTCCACATCCATATATGATGTGCAGCCTTACCATAGCTCATAAATTAATGCATCGATTTCAAAACATCATGCATGTACAGTTAAAATATTGTTTTCATCACTATTCAATGAAGATATTTTCAGTGACATTTTCTAGCCTCGACATCCTGTTAGAAAATATCCTGAAAAAAAAAATGAACCTGAAATACTTGTGCATCAGTGAGTATTACACATGCTATTGGTTTCCTTGTATATGTTCTGTGTATGATTTGGGTATTGATTTTATTTTCCTAAGCAGTGGATGTGATTGGCTTTATATTTTGACAGCTATCCTTGTTCTTCAGCCAGCGATGAGCGATATAAAAACTGAGGAATTGTATGATAGGTACCTGAATTTTTTTCTTCTTAAGCATAAAACAAGAGGCTCATGGTCACATTAACACAAACATCTGATTTTTATACACATATTATTACACAAATATTTGATTTTATTAATCTAAATACAAGACATTTGGCTCGTAGACAAACAAATAACATTTTTTTCAATACATATTCTTATTACATGCTCTCCCTGATTTTATATTTAACATATATTGAATTATTAACAGATCCACTCAAAACAATATAATCGAAGGACTAGAAACTATCGGAAAATATTTTGAGTAATTCAATGAAACACTTGCTGGCTATGTGTCACATTCTTCCACAAAACATGGAATCATAGCCAGCTGTCGCAATGGTATCTATTTTAATTAAGGAGATCAAATATATTTCGTTCTTTTTGATAGATTGTTTTGTTTTAAGTTAGTTTTCTTGAAACATCGTTTATATCAATCCAAATAAGTGACGAGGATAAAGGATTAACTTTTTTCTTCAATTTTAATCTATTAGTACTGTGGTTGATTTCACTTACAACTATATCACCTTTTTGTAGGTGTTAAATTGTACGTAATACATATGTATCCTTTTTTTCTTTTCTTTTGTTAATTTATAATGTAATATAAAGTAAGACATCTTTATTGGCCGTATTGTTAGGTGAACGTCAAACTAGACAACATTTTAATAAAATTCATTTTCGATATTTTTTTTTTTTCAAAATGATCCGCTATGTCCAGGAAAATTAATGTGATTTTCACTTTTATATTCGCTTTTATTTATGGTTTCAAGTTTTTATGTTATCTACAATAAGAGTTATTTTCTTAAAAACTGAGTAAATTTAACAAAATCATATTCCCCTTACAGCAAAGTGACTGCTTTTCTTTTATCAGATTTTGTTTTCATGTATCTGTAACACAGCAACAGTGAATACATTTTTCCAGGAAATCAGCAGGAAATCAAATCTAAGAATAATAGTACGGAACACAACCAAACAATTATCCTTGTGTTGTTCTGAGGAACTGGATCAACCGGTTCCGGAAGAAGTTAATGAAATTTGCTTACATAAACAGCCGATTGAGAATCCTCTGAAAAATTCCAAGGCAAAACAGTTTTTTGGAAACAATGAAGGTGTGAATATCATCAGTTGCTCTGTAAATGTCAAGCATCGCCTGATATCTTCACAAAGTGCTAACAACATCACCACCAGAACAAGGGCAATGAATGTAAGCTAACGCTAAATAAAGGAGGCTAGGTGGTCCACAAGGTACCTATTAGATCTACCTTAGAATGTCAAATACTATTACTATCTTTGGCCGTAACTACATGTATACATTAGTTAAGGAAAATATCCAAATAATTAAGCTTAAAAAATGTGAATACTTTCCTGTATTTTAATATAGAGCTATTCTTCTAAAGGAGAATAATATAATCTAAAAATGACCACGACCACCCAACCATTTTAATAACACACGTCAACAACAAACTGTTTGTCTCCAAAATGCAATACATTTTAAATTCAACCGAATAATTATACATATGTCTGAATCCAAGTTAATAGTTTCCCCTCCCAGATGATTTCTGTGAAGTTTTTATAAATTTTTGAAATATGGTTAAGCACGACCAAATGGTAAAATATTCATGAATGTCCAAGACATCATAACTATTTTTGGACAGATTTACATATATATTTCATTTGACAGGATGCCATGTGTCATGCATTAAGATAAAAAAGAATCATATTTAAGGTACGAAATACAAGTAAACATTGATGTAAAAGTTGACTCAAATAAATTTTCGTTGGATATAGATTCCTGAGAGTGAAAGAAAATTAAGAGGTAAGGAAATATATCGACACTTTTTAAAAATGTAAATATTGTTACGTATATTCTTAATAGGGAGTAATATACACACTTGTCATCACTTAAGTGCAGAAAGCTCACAACTCAAACTATGTTTTATCTCATTCAATTGCAACGTAATTTTATTTTGAAAAGTGTTGACACTACAGTTTAAATAAACATGAACCAAATCTTGAATCAATCATCACTTAGAGATCTAGATATGCTTTGATCTGAGATCATTTACAGTTCAATCATTTGTTTTCGCTTCCTTACCTAGCAATCATTCATGTTTATAAAGTAAACTCAATCAAAGTTTCTTTTAATAGACAAAAGAAACATGTGCAAGGTATGTGTCACGTATCACAAGATAATTCTTACGTATAACCCATGTGAATCATATTAACTTTTAAACTCAGTTTAAACGTTTGTTCCCAAATATATGTTAAACATGTTTGTGTTAACGCTTGTGTACATGCGAAGATGTATCACTTTTTCCATATCTGACACACATGTTAGGCATACTATTTATGTGTTCTTTTTTAAACATACCGTTTACATATATGTAATTATATATAAAATACAAAATTATAGAAAAGTATCATTTTATTGGTTGTGTACATTCTTATATAGGCTAAGAAAATGCTTATCTGGTATGAGAAACATACATGAATAATAACATTTTTGAAAAAAAAGTATCTCTTTATGTTAAAAATGAGATGATTTTATTACTTTGTTCCGACCACTACTTAAACACACCGGAAACAGTTATATTTGCCTTCCTGAAAACAGATATATTTCACAGAAAATAGTTATATTGCCCTCCCCAAAACTGTAATATCACCCTCGCTTGCAACTTTTCTGCATATTAATTATGTCAGGTTGGAAATACAAAAATCCAGTTGCTAAGGAAACATAATAGTTTCTCGAAAATCAAAATTTCAGGACAACGTCTGCGATTCGTTTTTAATTCAGATATTCTCTAATGGTATATACAGTGAGAGTAATCAACTCAATAGTGAGCGTGCTGAAAGCAACAAACGCCAACTTGGCCATTACCGGGAAAAATAAAAAACAGGCTTCTGAAATTTTAGCCAGCTCCAAAGATGCATTTCGACAAAAGCAGCGTTAATGCACATTTATCATTATTTAATTTATTGACACCAACCTGTCTTCGGCATCGGGCGACTTTTGTTGTCACATCGGGGGCAAATATTCTAGTATGAAACCCTCGAAGCCATGTAATATATGTTTAATATATACATCATGAAATCATTTATATAAAAGTCACAATTAAAATATAGTTTCTTGGTGTTATTTTTTTCATGTAAGAATCATATAAAAACATTATGATTTCCTTTTTTGATTTATCTTTTTTCTTGCATGCTGAAAAAATTGATAATTTCTTCTTGTAATTACATTCATTAGCATAGTACATTATCTAACTGCAAAAATTGTGTTAAATCAGCTCGTATATTTTATTACAAACGCGAACATAGTCACTTTTTTACGTCATAAAAGGCAGAAGTTTGGAATAGGATATTTTTTTTCTGCAGTCCTAAATGGTAAGATGAGCATCCTCAATTATCTCAATTTTTCATTGTAAGATTGAGCCTAGGAAATTTATCATAGAATCTATCTAATCGTTGAACTGTAGTTCAGCAGCTAAGGGAACATTTGGAGTCACAGCTCGGAAATTGAAGGATGTTGTGTTAATGTCTGCATCGTTTCAACAAGTATTGAAGAAAACAAAAGGACTCTGACAATTTTGTGTGTTAATGATGTAGTTTAAAAGAATTTCAGTCTACAAATGAAGTGACAGTAACGATAACTGTAACTTGAAATTTAACGTGCAACTGTACGTTCCTTCAACCCAAATTTTCAAAAGAATCTACAACTTGCAAACATAGTCGATAGAGATAAACAGTGGGCAGAACGTAAAAACGTAAGTGTACTTAATATTTATGTAGAAGTATTTTCACTAAGATCGAATGTAAATAAAAAGTGGAAGTGGAAAAATGGTCAGGATTTTTATTTCATTTGTTTGTTAGCATTGTCTTCTTTATATTGTGTTTTTAGATAAACAAATATGTTGGACTGGATTAATGCCTTTAAATGAGGTTATGTCCCAAAACATAAAGAAAACCAAAATGATCCTTCTTGCATATTAGCACCTTTACGGGAAAAAACTCGGATTGCATGTCGTAGAGATACAGTTCCTTCAACACACAAGGTTTTTGCGCCGTAAATTGGATGTTTTTTTGGCACCTCTACCTTATCTCAATCCAAAATTTCCCGTTAAGCAACCAATCTGCAGCCCAAACCACTTCTATCTTCCCCCAAAAAATACTGTAAAACAAAAAAATATGGAGCACTACAAATTTAAGCACCCCTAGCGCAACTGCCTCTGAGCGCTAAAATTAATAGTGCACCAACAATTTTCCATATGTATTAAATTTCCTCCAAATTGCAAAATTACGGAAGCTCATTGTGGCCAGTTCAGTAAATAAATTAATTTATATTGCGTTAAATCGCAATATTTATTGCGTTTTAATGCAATCTTTTGCGTTTTTTCGCAATGCATTTTGCGTTTAAACGCAAAAAGTATTGCGATAAAACGCAAAAAGTATTGCGATTAAACGCAAAGTGGATTGCGTTTAAACGCAAAGTTTTGCGTTTAAACGCAAACTATTGCGTTTAATCGCAAAATTATTGCGTTTAAACGCAAAAAATATTGCGTTTAAACGCAAAGCTATTATTGCGTTTAAACGCAATATATTTTGCGAATAAACGCAAAAGTTTTTGCGATTAAACGCAAAAATTTTTGCGATTAAACGCAATAATTTTGCGATTAAATACAATGATTTCTGCGATTAAACGCAATGATTTTTGCGTTAAATCGCAATTATTTCCTTTACTTATATACACTTAGTATATGTACCAAGTCCTTGATTTGATGACAACACTTGACACATCACAAAGACTTTGATCAATTTCTGGTTTTCACTTGGATTAACTTATAATGAAATAGTAAGTTGTCATAACTTGAAAGCATCAGGTACTTCTGAGCGAACTTATCCTGAAAAGAAGGATCGCGCTATAAATAAATACAAGAGAAAGAATAAGTCTTTGCTTATATTTGTTTCCAAATTCTTCCTTAAAGGTGACATGCAGAATGGCTATTGATGGATGCACCAGTGATGTTTGCTTGCCGGATACTGGGTATCTAGACTGTGAAAAACAGTTGAATTAAAAAACAGAAAAGACTCCTTCGCAAAGAGCATAATGCCAGGGGGTCTTATTAATGGAGGCATGTCGATTCGTGTGAAAAATTAAAACAAATGGAACTTGCATAAACAGTTGCATTGATGGCTATACTATGAAAATTATATTATTATAGGTGCATGTAATTGAACTATGAAGTGCCCTTTTTAGTGGTTATTGTCTCTAAGATATTAGTAAATTGAATAGGTAGTATCACCTTTTCAAAAAGTAAAATCATCTATTTGAATAGGTGATTTCATCTATTTAAACTCAAAGAGTGATATGTACATGTATCACTTATTCAAATATGTGATATCCCTTTTCAAATCACAAGATAAATAGGTGATTAATAGGTGATAACACTTATTCTAATAAATGCTATCACTTTTTGAACAGGTGATATCACTAATTCAAATCAGTGATATAACTTAATGACAAAAAGTGCCAAATCAGTCCGTAATATTGAATAAACATTTTCACTTTCATTTGACAATGATATGAAGCATTATGGACGGCAGTTGTACAGTGTATGTGCGGACTATTTGATTTTATTGGATAATTAAGATTCGATTTATGAGAAAAAATATGAAAAACCGTTAGAAATAGAGGAGAGAGCACGACGAGAAAAGCGAGAAATGTCTAACATTAGGTTTGATGGACAGATTGACGGATAATTGTGGCATAACAAAAGTATGTCCTAACAACATTAACCTCTTCTTTTGGTCTGAATAAAAAAAAAAGTCATGTTCAAATTAAAACAGTTTTGCAATTAAACGCAATAACTATTGCGTTTAAACCCAATACCTTTTGCGATTAAACGCAACGATCATTGCGTTTAAACGCAAAAATTATTGCGTTTAAACGCAAAACCAACTTTGCGTTTAAACGCAATAGTTTTTTTGCGATTAAACGCAATAATTTTTGCGATTAAACGCAATACTTTTGCGTTAAAACGCAATCTTCTTTGCGTTAAAACGCTATCTTCTTTGCGTTTAAACGCAAAGCCCTTTGCGTTAAATCGCAATCTTTTGCATTTAAACGCAAAACACATTGCGATTAAACGCAAAAGATTGCGTTTAAACGCAATGAAAATTAATTTTTCTACTGAACTGGCCTCAATGAGCTTCCGTACAAAATAATAAAATCAGTCCTTTTTTAATGCTATATAGAAGTGTACGTTTACGTAATTTCGGATACCGTCGATTCGGTTTGTTTACACAATTACACAGGTAAACGGTATGGGTTAACGGGTAAGTTCTGCCTTAACATGGATTAATAATTCAATTTGTATTGCTTTTTAGTATCTCTTATAAGCACCTTGAAAATTTGGCTTCTCCCCATGTCACTCCATTTGGTGCATCGAAGTGAAAATGTTATCAAGCGTGGCGATCGTCCACACTGACAATACATGATTGATCATAATTTCTTTGATATCTGATTTCCGGATATAAAGATAAAATGACGATACCTACTTTTTGTGTTATTTTTAATGTAAAATTACTGTGAAAAAGATCGCTGCTGGTGATCGAAAAACATGGTACACGTAACATTCGATTTCCCTCACTTTTAGTTTCGGGACTCTCTTAGTGTTATAAAAGACGACAAGTTAAATTCAAAGTCCGATAACTAAAATTTGTTTACTAATTAAATTACACATCATCGCCAAGTAGTATAAACAAATTTAAACCATATTTAACTAGAAAACTGATTGCATGTAGTTTTTCAAGTTGTAAAATAATGCAAACTTTCCATTTGTTTCAATATTTTCAATTCAAATACATTGTATTATGTTTAAAATATCGTTTCTGCGTCTGCGTCATCTGTTTCATATTTTGATATTTTGCTGGAAAAGGACATTGTTGGTAACCTAACCACAAAACTTTATGATAAACGTGATGACTTTAATTTTTCTATCGTCAACTATCCTTACTTATGTAGCAATATGTCTTCATCACCTGCATGTGGAGTTTTTGTCTCTCAGTTGATTTGATACACAAGGGATTGCTTTACGTATGAACAGTTTCTAAGACGAGGCAAGCTACTGACAAACACGTTGATAAAACAGGACTACCAACAGTCTCGATTGAAGTCTTCTTTTCGAAAGTTCTATGGTCGATACAACGACCTTGTCAGCAAATACAATCTTCCACTGGGTCGCATGCTGACATGTTTTTCATTATTAATGTTAGACTATAATCAAACACCTAATTGTCTACGGATTTTTCCGTTTTTCCGATTACGACAAAGAGCACACGGCGGGTGTGACCGGTCAGCAGAGGATGCTCACTCCTCCATGGCACCTGATCCTACAGTACCGATCAGACCTAACATAACACAAGAGTAAACCCCAACTAAACCGCGGGTTTACTTGGGATTTACTTGGGATATCTCAAAAATGCAGATACTTAAGCAATGAATCAATATTTGTTGAAAGATGTGGCCTCATAACTGCAACGGTGTGTGCATACAAATTGAATAACGCGCGCTAGGGCGTTATGAAAAATTGTTTGCACACACCGTTGCAGTTATGAGACCATATATTTCAAAAATTAATAATTCAATGTTTATATATGCTTTATATATACACATACTATATTCCCTTTTTCGCAATTATGATTTTTTTTCAAAACCCCTATCCTATACTTCGAGTAATGCGCAATGAACGGAAGCCATTGGAACAGCCGAATTACATGTATGCTGACAAAAATAGTGCATACCGCTATACATTCTAAATACACATTTTTTTTTCCTTTTGTTATTCAAAGAGTATACTCTTTGGTATAATAATACATTAATAAATAAAATTTAATTAACTTTAAAAAATATTTACATCAATGAAATGTTTATCAGCGTAAGTATATTATCAGGTTGTGATCCGGTTTAAGTCAAGAAGAGAGTCAGTCATGTTCTATGAGAAATACTGAAGGAAGCTTGTATTTATACGCACCGGATTTGGTGATTAGGTCTTCTGTTTTATGCGTAAATATCACTCACATCGATCAATGCAATATGATAGGGGAAAAAAGTGAAAAGTGAATATATATATTACGTTTTATTTCTGATAATGTCTTGGAAAATAACATCTTCTTGTAACATATACCCCGTATGCACATTCACTTTGCATTTTAGTTTTGTTTTGAAATATTACATAAGTACAAATGATATGCCGATTCCAAAAATATTGTCAAACGTCTGTCTTCCCGAATTTTTTTTTTTTTAGTTTCTTATTCATTTATATCGGTAGGGTTCTTTTTTTACTTCATGTCATCATCTGATTGGTTTCTTTTTTGCTTGATTATTTAATCACAAAATGCATTTTTAACAGATTAAATTTTATTTATTTAATATAGAATAGCCTAAGGATTTGTTTCAAGATATTTACAAATTTCTTATAGTTAGAGTTGTGCGGCCTAAAACGCTGATTTGCCATTTTACTGCGAATTTAAACTTCAGCTTGTTGCAAAATGCGCTTTGAAACGTTTGAAAATTCCGTTATAGTCAAAATATTGTTTAGGTAAATAAAGAAAACAATGAACAAACTTACTTACATTTTTTCTTTTAATTCTTTTATAAATATAAAAAGGGTTATTCTTCACGATTTTTATTTTAACATTTTCGCTTCTGACATGCGCCGCATGTCGATATCATTTCTAGTATGCTTTCATTTTAATAATATTTAATTTCAAAACAAAATCTTAATGCAAATAACTTGAACCCTTGTGACACAAGTTTCAAATTTCTGTGTTTTCTATTAACTGAATAAAGCCACTTGTGTACGCAATTATAGAACAACCCTCATACTGTATACAGAGAAATATTCGTCACCGCTTTAATTTCGCCCCTTTCGCCTTCGTTTTCAGCGGGTTAATTTTAGACTTGGCGAATTCAAATGCCTCAAATTATCTCTCTTTAAACACAACTTTGTTAGGGTGAATTCAAGACAAAGCAAAAGCAAATCATTTCTTAAAACTTAATTTCCTTTATTCATCGCGAATGTCAAATTCGCAAAACAAGCATATCCACCTCGACGTCGGGAGCGAGTCTTAATATGGGGCGAAATAACACGGTACTCTTTTATGTAAACAAATTTTATATATCATTTTTCTATTTAAATACATGTAATGCTTAAATGACCGGGAAAACTCCAATTGTTAAACGCATACTAAACATCGTCCATAAGCGTGTACTACATAAAATTTAATTTAAAATCGAACCAAGCAGCTTTTTAAGTAAAAAATACAAGAATATCTTTTTATGCTTTTCAAAAGTTTAATGTGATAAATGCAAAATTCTTTGTTTTGTGTTACAGTTTTCTTTGTGTGTTAATTAAGGAATGAGGAATCATTCTTTTAGTATTATGAGGTGATCAAATACGGTTGAGGGTGATCAAATCCGATAAAGACCGAAGGGCTTTATGATAGATTTGATCACATCCGACCGTTTTTCATCACCTGATAATATTCAAAGAATGATTCCTTATTACTGATATTTTTAAAATTTTCATTAATTGTAGGATTAAATATTTAAAATAGTCATGTTAATTTTATTAACATATAACGGTTTAATTTATATGAATATTAGTTATTGTGGTCTATAGTACAATTTAATCACTAGTCTGTTGAAGAGGTGAACATTTGTGGGTTTGTTAATAGAAGTAGAATAACAAAGAATATCAATTAAAGTTAGTTGAATTTAAGCAACTCAAACAATAGTGATCAAGCCCGAGATAATTAAACTCTAGTGAATGGTTTGAGTAAATGTTATCAAACAGGAAAATGGATACAAATATCGTATCTGTTATTGTACACACGAAAGCGGAATCTCCTTGTTTGCAATGAGAAATTAATAACTTCTTTCCGTGATAGACATATCATTCAGGAATCTGAATTTAAAGTTAATGAATATGATTTGAATATAAATTCCATCAAATAAAATAATTACTGCAGAAAATTGAAATTGTTAAAAAAAATTCATAATGCCAGAAAAGGGGGATAATTCCTATCAAAATATCTCCCTTGCATGGTAAGAAAGTAGTCGTGAAAATGATATATGTTGTAGTGGACATCCTAATGTAAATGTGTTAAAAAAAAGCAAAAAAATTCATTGACAAATAATTTTACACTGCAACCCCCTGTTCCCCCTTAAATCCGCATAGTTTAGATTCTTTAGAGAATCATGTGAAATTTTTAACTCATTAAGTTAGTATGTTTTACAAATACACAGTAATTTAGTACCATTACAAAATTACACAACTCCCAATAACTTTGCATTCATGTAATAAGAATATAATAATACAGTTACCCTGTGCAGAAGTTGTATGAAACGCCGAAAAATAAAAATGCACCGAGTATGAAATATATATGATTTACAAGCAGTATATTTGTGTGAAGTAATTATATTTGCTTAGAATTCATTTTGATTACATAAGTTTGGAGCCTGGCACTAGGGGCGCGCTAAAAATATCAGCTACTGTCCGTCCGCCCGCCGGAGCATATTTCTCTCCCTTCGGGTCAATCTGGGTAAAGAATGTACAGCGACCAAAGTTTCTAGGTCATACATATATAATATATATATATATATATATATATATATATATATATATATATATATATATATATAAATAAAAGAAAGCACTAAAGATAACCAACGCTAGCACTAAACTAAAATCTAAATAATATATGAAACCGGATTTGAGCGTGGCAACTACATCTTTGTATTAAAGATCGTAAGCCCGAGAAAGAAAACTCACGTCCGACGCAGCGGACGGTCTCTGTAGGAGTGCTTGGAAAGATAACGCGAACGAATTAATTTGCTGATTAGGGGTTGCTGTTAATTAAGTTGTACTAGTAAGATAATCCGTAATGAGGGTTTGTAGGGAAGACAGGCTCTGTAAATGACCATATAAATATTCCCAAAAGTGTAAAAACTAATAGGAGTTAAATATAAAGAAAATACCATGGATAGAAAAACAAATAAAAATATCAAAATAAAAAGAAAAAAAGAGAACCCGTATAAATTAAACCGATTAAGGAAAGAGCTAATAAGTGTAATTAATTAATGTGAATGATAGTTTGTACATGGAACCAAAAAGATGACTAAATTGGCCAGTAGATTAGGGAACAACTGCTCAGTGAACCACTTTGTGAAGTTTTCCGAGTTCATCTCATTATGATAATCCTGGTTGCCTGTTTTCGACTCGAAAATGAGAGCAGATCACAGCCGAAAAACCTGCAACCACAATTATCAGACGAGAGCCTTTCCCAGATTGGTTAAAACGCCCATTACCTCCACGATGTGACTCAAAGGCAGAGGTAGATTTCCTAGGACAGTCCACCCAATCTCCCCTCGCTACATGATTGGTGTTCAACCAAGTCTCATCCAAATGAAAAAATGACAATAACAAACCGTCAACCATCTCAAAAATCCATAAAACGAAATACAAATTCAAAGCAGAGCAACACGGACCTCCAAGATAGAGGTAGGATCAGGTGCCTAGGAGGAGTGAGCATCCTCTGCTGACCGGTCACACCCGCCGTGTGCTCTTTGTCGTAATCGGGAAAATAAAAACCGCAAAAGTCCGTAGACAATTATGTAATTAATTATGGTCTAACAATTAGTATGAAAAACGTCAGTCAGCATGCGACTCAGTGGAAGATTGTATTTGCTGACAAGGTCGTCGTATCGACCACAGAACTTACGAAAAGATGACTTTAAACGAGACTGTTGATAGCCCTGTTTTATCAACTTGTTTGTCAGTAGCTTGCCTCGTCTTAGAAACTGTTCATACGAAGAGCATGCCCTTGCGTATCGAATACACAACAGGACGACCCTCCTCTCTAAACTTCCTAATGGACCTCAGGTAAGTATGTCGCATACTTACGATGTCGTTCCGACCTCCGATGTAGCGTTGGTTGGAACCTGCTTTGTAGAACCTGAAAAAATGGATATCATATTGTTATGCACCTATCATTTTATCATCTGACATCACATCATTTTATTCTTGTTGTAATGTTTTATTGTCATTGGTCTTGTCCATCGCTGGGCGTAGTCTGATAAAATTTTACATTTTTAACTTCATCTTCACTACAAGATATATTGTCACTTTGCCATGTTAGGATGTTGACACAAATGAAGCTTTAAATGCAAACATGAGACTCCCTGACAGGTCCATCTATGGGCTATGGTACTCCAGGACCGTCATGGCCTGTGAGGCTATTGTTTGATTAGCCATGATAAGCTTAAGTAAAGTCTACCTGTGCTTTTTATTTCTCAGATCTAGAGTGCATATGACTCTTCAGTTTAACATCATGACAAAGTGATTTACCTGAACCAAGGATCCTTCACGAGTCTCCCCAATGACGACTTGGTGAGCCTGACTCCCTTTTCTACCAGAACATCTGACAGTTGACGCAGTGAAACATACTGGCCCTTCAACTGCCTGTCATGGATGGTCCTCTTCACCAGGTCTGAACCGAATTCATCCAGCTTCCTATCGGGACCAGGTTTCTTCTTTGGAACAGGGACTTGCAAGTCCTCCACCACCATATCGACTGGGTCTTGAATTACCTTTCTCTTCATGGTATTCTCTGATATTCCTATAGGTGTAAAAACAGATTTTATTAAATATATATTTACTAGTACCATGTAAACAAAACAATTGTGTTGCATGCTAAGTCACTCAGAGACCCTACTGGCTTGCTATCTGTGAATTTCAGTTGTCATCCATGGTGCTTTGTGCAAATGTTGAATTAAATTTTCATCATTTATTTCTTAAATTAAATAATGTGTACATACATATTTGTATAAGGAAAATTAATGCATGCAAAGTATCAAAAAGGGTATACATTTTTTAATTAATGCGTTTTCTATTTACAAAGACTTATTTTTACCGGTTGCGATTGAGAGTCTTTTCAAAGGGTTTTTGATGTTCTTCACCCTCCCCTGCTTGCTTTCCATGATAAACTGCTCATATATTTTTTTTTAAAAGATCTGTAGGCTGTAGAAAAGAACATGTATGTTTTAGGACATTAGAATCATTGATTTCATACATAATCATGTATAAAATTATGTTTTACTTGTATGGTTCTTTGGTTTTGTGACTACACCGCATTGTTAAATTCACCTTATCCCCCCCACCCGTCTCCTCAATGTGTGTTTTGTATGTTATGCATGTATGAATTGTTTTGGAACATGCATCAATCAATTATATTTACATTTGCGTATATGCTGTCTTATATTAACCTACAGAAAAGCAAAAGCGTTGAATTCTATGTGAGCGTTTTAATGATGTCAAATTGATTACTGCACACGCTTGATGATTGCATGATTTTAACATTAAACACTCTGTTATCTTAATAAATCTGATCAATTTGCCTTTTTCAAACATATATATAAGTTATAAACAGCGATGTTAAAATGTTCACTGTGATACTAGGAACTTGGTTGGCACCCCAAATCTTGACAAGTGAAAATAAAAACCCTTGTCAATCTTCTTAAAATTTTATTCCATAGGTAAAGCTTCCTTATTTTTTTTTAAACTGTCCCCAAAAATGTGTGGAGGGAGAGGGAGGGGTAAGTTTTTTTTAAATTTGCTTTAAAATATGTCAATTTTCATTGTCCATTTTGAGAAAAATGCTAATTGGTTTATATCTGTTTTTAGAGTTCCAGTTTATTCTATTCAAATTAAATTTTGCATAACAAATACCTCATGTTTATTGAAAATATATTCAGTCTGATTTTCTATACGATAGTACACCTGAATACACTAAAAAGCCAAAGAATATCCGTTTTTCTTCTTTTCGCTATACTATTTTATAGTATTTTTTATGAAAACAAATGTTGACACTTGCAATTTTTTTAATATGTGAAAATTGTGATTTATGATAAATATTATTCAATGATTGCTCATTTTCAATGATATTTTTTTGAAAAATTATAAACAATTCATTGAAGTACAATTTTAAAGCTCTGTTATTTCCCTTGCAATCTGTTTATGCAAATTACCTGATTTGATTAAGGAATGCTTTTTGCACCTGAATGTAATTATATTATATATATCAAGATGTATATAACATTTATACACAGGTACCTGAC